>FR990045.1:17737329-18337329 GCA_905404095.1 Glaucopsyche alexis
AATTTGGCCCAAAAATGAGGGAGTAATAATTTTTTTACGAAAAACTTGTATGGAGCCAACATGAAAAATTCAAATATTTCAAAAACGGCAAGTTTAACCGTAATATCCTGACAGATGGTTATAGTACCAATTATTCATGATTTTTTGGCATACATCATATAACGGTTTTAGCTGCTCTTTTTTTTTTTAAAATCGTCAAAATTTTTGAAAAAAAGTCACCCTGTATTATTGCACGATTCGATAGTGTTACTATTAAGGAACAATTTCTGGAAAGTAATGGTATACGGCAAACTTGAGGAAAGTGTTGAATTTTAATAAACTCCTCCATATTTTGAACAAATGTATGAACAATTATATAAAATGCTAAAATTAAGCACTTTCCTTAACTTTCTCACATATAGTTACTTCCCAGCAATTGTTATTTACTAGCAAGACTATCGAATGCTGCAATAATACAGGATGACTTTTTTTTCAAAATTAACGGATTCGAATCCTAACCAAGGATCTTGACTTGGCTATAATCTGATAATGCAGTTATACTCGTCGTACACTGTGAAGTGAAGGAAAATTATGTCAGAGTAATTGCTTCCCAAATATACTGGATTTATAACTTTTTTATAGAAAATTTATATGAAGCCAATGAGAAAAATCCAATTATCTTCAAAACGGCAAGATAAATCCTTATATCCTTACATGCAGTTATAGTACTATTGATTCGTGTTTTTTTACACAGTTCATGAAACGGTTCTATTTGCCATTTTTTTTAAATAATCGAAATATTAATTTTGAAAAAAAAACGTCACCCTGTATTAATGCACAATTCGATAGTCTTGCTAGTAAAGAACAATTTCTGGAAAGTATTGGTATACGGCAAACTTGAGGAAAGTGTTAAATTTCAATAAACTTCTTCATATTTTGAACAAATGTATGAAAAATAATATAAAATGCTAAAATTTAGTTATTTCCTCAACTTTCTCATATGTAATTACTTCCCAGCAATTGTTCTTTACTAGCAAGACTATCGAATGGTGTAATAATACAGGGTGACTTTTTTTTTTTCAAAATTAATATTTCGATTATTTAAAAAAAAATGGCACAAACCGTTTCATGAACTATGTAAAAAAATCACGAATTAATAGTACTATAACAGCATGTAAGGATATAAGGATTTATCTTGCCGTTTTGAAGATAATTGGATTTTTCTCATTGGCTTCATAGAAATTTTCTATAAAAAAGTTATAAATCCAGTATATTTGGGAAGCAATTACTCTGACATAATTTTCCTTCACTTCACAGTGTACGACGAGTATAACTGCATTATCAGATTATAGCCAAGTCAACATCCTTGGTTAGGATTCGAATCCGTTAATTTTGAAAAAAAAGTCATCCTGTATTATTGCAGCATTCGATAGTCTTGCTAGTAAATAACAATTGCTGGGAAGTAACTATATGTGAGAAAGTTAAGGAAAGTGCTTAATTTTAGCATTTTATATAATTGTTCATACATTTGTTCAAAATATGGAGGAGTTTATTAAAATTCAACACTTTCCTCAAGTTTGCCGTATACCATTACTTTCCAGAAATTGTTCCTTAATAGTAACACTATCGAACCGTGCAATAATACAGGGTGACTTTTTTTCAAAAATTTTGACGATTTTTAAAAAAAAAAGAGCAGCTAAAACCGTTATATGATGTATGCCAAAAAATCATGAATAATTGGTACTATAACCATCTGTCAGGATATTACGGTTAAACTTGCCGTTTTTGAAATAATTGAATTTTTCATGTTGGCTCCATACAAGTTTTTCGTAAAAAAATTATTACTCCCTCATTTTTGGGCCAAATTATCTCAAACTTAATTTTCTACATAGTAATACTAAACTGAAGCAATATCCATCAAAAAATCTATCACTTTCGAGATTTCATTTCTATGTCTATGAAAGCCGATTTTCGACCCACCGTGCGCCGCAGCTCTAATAAAAATAGCCATTTATTTATTTATAATAAAAACGTTAATCTTTAATTGCAGTAGACAGAGTAATTTATAAAAAAAAATAGGCTTAAAATATTTTTTATTTTATCCAATAAAAATATTAGGTTAGGTATACTTAACATTCTATACATAAAAGTTTACCTAGTTTAACCAATATAAAATTCATAAGAATATAAAAATATAATTAAGTAATATTAATTACAATTTAGAAAGATCAATAAATGACTACAAATTACAATGCGTTTTCACCAACTTCTTTGGCTGAGATTCCTATCATGTACCATATAAGTATTCCATGTTTTTGAATTATTAGCAAATCAATGTTATTTATCAATTCTTTAAAAATATTTTCTCAAAGCGATAACATTGATGAAAGGCGTACTAAAGAGATCTCAAAATTACAAGGAAAAATTCAATTTTTTTAAATAAATATCGGTATAATTATTATAATATTATTTTGTATGTTAAAGTTAGGCTCTTTATCACACTAGTAACATTGGGTATTAGGTACGTAAGTGCTCTTTATTTTAATCACAGTACATAATTGATTTGTGTTCTAAAAATAATCATAAAATAATATCTAACCATAATATTATAATAAACATAAGTGATAATGAGTAACTTGACTATGTAAAATACATAACATCAATAAAAAAATGAATTCGATTTTATGTTTATACCATAAAGAAATATTATTCGATTATTTCTAATCAAATGTTTGTTACATTTGATTAGAAATAATCGATTTAAACGAATTAATCGAATCGAATCGATACGATTGAATCGAATCGTAAATTATGTTCATGTTATACTCTTATTAAAAATAATCATTTATACGCGGTAAAATGACTACATGGTACTTTATATTAACTGGTTTTGTAACCATGCAAAATGTTTCAAATCAATTACAAACAAAACATACCGTGTCTACAAAAATGACGTTGTATTTGGTATACTATGTTATACCAGTGGCGAAGGCTGCTTCTCCTTCATAGGGAAGCCGGAGCCTGTATAATAGGTACGGATTTCTATGAAGGTTTGCAAAAGGTAAGTGACAAGGGAAGCCGATAGGAATGGAGTTATAGGAACCCTTCGCCACTATGTTATACCTATATTATAACAGCCCGCGAGGCCTAAGCTGAATATTGCATTGGTGTGGGTGATCACAACATCAGTCGCACAAGAGACATACCGCGCCTTAGGCCGGTGCAGGTGAGGTGGCCAAAAAGCAGTATCGATAACGAATTAAAAGATTTTAAGGGTACATTGAGCGCTTTCTAACCTGGGCCCCAATTCTCGTACCTCGAATCTCGATTCGATTCTCGCGCTGTCTCATTCACACAGGCGTCAAATCATGCGTGCGCGAGCAGGACAGACTGACAATCGAACCGATATTCGAAGTACGAGAATTGGGGCCCAGGCGTGTAACCTATCTAAAGCAATTTTGGTTCACAAAACGTGCGCTTACAATAGCTCTTAAGCCAAACAAGCGTCGCGTCATACCTCTGGCCGGACGTCACACCTACACTATGTACACTCACACGAACGTACACTACGGCCGATGTATCTTGGCGAGTCTGAACATAGGCTCTACGAACTTTAGCGCATGTACAACTAGTGAAGAAAACCGTTATTGTATTTTTTTATATACCTATGTACGAATAAAATTTCCTTAATACAGTGGACCAATTAGTACAAATAAAATAAATACGAAAACACTTAAAAACAGTTATTGCGCAACCTTCTGCGCGAAGTTCAGACTCGCCAAGATACATCGGCCGTATTGTAAATAGAGATGTGATAAAAGGGCTTAAAATCAAAAGTTAACTTATCCGTTATTGAATATTCAAAAGCAACTTATTGTAACTGCTTAGCTGCTTATCTGCTTATCTACTTATTGCCATTTATAATGTTTTCTGCACTTATTTGCGATCGAAAAACGTAACGATTTTCGATCGCTAGAACTGATTTCAATGAACTTTCCTTCGTACTTTGCAGGCTTGGGACTGTCTGAAATCTGAATAATTAATTTTTATATTAAACAGTACTTACGACAAAAACTTAATAAACTTAATACTAAAACACTGCACGAAAAGTTTATATTACGTCCATATGGACCATTATTATATTTATTATTTACAATAAAAGTTCACGGTAAACCACTAACACACCACTATTACGATTAAAATACGAATTATTGCGTAACGTTATATAACATGTTTTCGTCAAGCCGCAAAGCGCAACTAACATAAAGTTAATAATCATGGAACAGCATATAAGTTATAAGTACAAAAAATAAGCCGATTATTAAAACTTTAAATAAGTGATGAGCTACATTAAAGAATTTTCACTCTTATTGCGCTGACATAAGAACTATTTTTCTTTGCTCATACCACACTTATGGCTTAATGACTATAAACGATATAACGATAAGTATAAGTGTTAAGCGCTTACGTTTATAAACGACTTTTCAACTTATTTATAAAAACACGCTTTTTTAAACGTTTTTCGTTTAAACGGCCATCTCTAATTGTAAAGCTCAGCTTTAACCTCGCGGACTGTATGTGTAATAAAATTTTGTTTGTAACATTTTTTAGTAGATAAGTTCAGTGTGTTACACAATAGCACTGCTCGCCATCTTGTTGACGCCGCAGGTGCCGTCGCCGCGGAACACGCGGTAGTAGCCCTGCTCGCCCCACCCCGGGCCCCACGAGTTCTTCACTACCCAGTATGGCATGTGTCTATGGAACAGGGGGTAGTCTGAAAAAAATAAAAGATTTAGTTTAAATTGATCTCCTAATAACTAAGGTATTGAATTCCATTATTGATTAGATACTGCGACTTCGTTCGCGCGACACCAAATTCCGCGGCAACCCTGCATTTTTCAGTATAAAAAATGCGTATGTTTTTATCTAGGCTACAAACTGTCGGTGTACCAAACATACAAATCGTTTCAGCGTGAAAGGCGACTAACACATAAAAATAATTTTTTTTGAAAACCGCTTATATTTAAAGATTGGGACGAATGATTTAACAGAAAAATAAAAATAAAATCATTAATGTCTGAAAAAAATAAATTCGACTTTACTTGGTTTAATTAATGGAGAAAAGAGACATTAATGATTTTATTTTTATTTTTCTGTTAAATCATTCGTCGCAATATTTTAACATAAGCAGTTCTCAAAAATTTGGAAAATACTCTATTATACAAGTACACACATTTATTAATCTTTCGCATTTGCAACATTACTAAGTATTTTAAACTATAAATTATATTTACAAATTTTTAAGAGAAGGCAATCACAAAAAAAAAAACGTCCCTGGGAAAGGTTGACAGTCCAGTCATCCTTTCGATACAATTTTTAGAATGAGAAGAAAAACTGTTACCTTTTGCGCCGTATCCAACAATAAGCACGCCATGGTCGAGGTTAGTGGGGTCGCACAGCATTCGCCACGGGTGCGAAATGCCGCCCACGTAGAACTGCATGGCGTTGGCGTTTATACCTAAAATACAATGTGGTTTTTTTATATTTATATATTATGGCGTCGGCTTTTAACCATTTGCTAGTGTCAAGTTAAAAAAGCGGGAAATAGAATATTCGTTAAAATTTTCATCAACGTATTTCTAAATCGTCAAGTCCAAAGTCTAGACAAAGTCCAAAAAACCGTCGGGGTAGTCAATGAGTCAAGTCAGTCTATTCGGTAAAATGGTAGACGCTTCACTGAAACTTCCTAGGGAGTTTTGGCGGGAAACCTAATTTAGCACGCATTTTGTAGTTATATCACTTACCCACACTTGTGCATGTCAACGAATAGCTAATGGATAATATTCTACCAATATTACACATTAAGAACCGAAATAACACAAATTTAGAAAAAAACCACAATTAGACAACGTTGCTAATTGACATTCCCGGTAGACATTGAAACTCTTACAGGGTGATTAGTAGAGCTAAAGATTTTACGGTACAGCGCGACGATACGCGCCGCTGCATTTTTAAGATAAACTATTCAAAATGTAACTTACACTACAAAAAAAGTTACACGTTTTAAATGAGTAATGACGTAAGTCAATACACTGCACATGCGTTGTGCAGTGTAGCGCAACTTGATTTTCAAACTCCTAGAAGGAAACGTTTATCTTATTGTGTAATTATTACAGTTCAATTTTGAACAGCTGTCATAAAAATGCAGCGATGTCTCGTATCGTTTCGTCTGAATTAGCCCTTGAGGGCCGATTCACACCAAAATGGCAGCGGCGGCAGCTGCGCGACGAGGCCTCCAGCGGTTCCCGATAGGCTATTGCTTTTAGCCCAGTTTTGTTCCTACATTTGGCAAGGAAACTTGTCGTGTATTTGGAGTAAAAATGATGGAATTGGCTATTATATCACTAACTGTACAAGAAGAAATGCATGGACGCGATGAGCACTTTGAGCACAGTGTGAAATAATTTTAAACTTTATCTACATACTTATAAGACTTGTATCGTTTAAAAAGTTCAAAAAGGTCGCGCGCCCGCCCGCGGCGCCGCTGCCATTTCGGTGTGAATCGACCCGAAGGTTTATGATGTGCAAAAACATTATGAAACCAGTTTATTTTCCGTGATCTCCTTATTTCGTGGCGACCTTCCTCCGAGATCGGGGGGATAGACGACACGAACAAAAAATTAGGTGCCACAGTTTTCAGATTTTAGACCACAATACTTTCGAGTAAATGTAGGTACCATCCAATTATTTTAAGGTAAGGTTAGGTTGGTTGTAAACAACATATTTATTTTGTTTATAATTAACAATGAATGTTCACATTTATTCTATATTTATATATTGATATAGGTACACTCACCGATAGATATCGGGCCGTTCTTGACCAGCCACTTGACCATATCAGTTTCATTGGACGTGATATTGACGGCCCCCGTGATCTGAACTTTGGCGAGCGTCTTGTTGAAGCTGCACTTGTCGTCCATGCCCTCGTAAGGGTAATCATTTTCGATCTCGAGGCCGCCCAACTGTTCTATCGCTCTGTAAACAACAACAATAATATAGTCAACTCGACACTTCTGCGTAATATAATAGAAATGAGCTTAATCTTAACAAACACTGTTTAAGGATGTACAATAAATAATTTGTAGATGTTGTTATGCATAAGATGATAGAGGTCATATTATGTATAATCAATGATATGAAACAATTATCTCTTCTCTAATATTATAAATTAAGATTTTTCTGATATTTGTTTATTATTGTGTGTACATAAATTATTAAATAAATAAAACTAGCACCCCATGGAGGATGATTTTGAAAACCCTTTTTTAACGAATTTCAACGTCATAATTACTATGTGCGTGTCTAAAATTCAACGCAATCCCGAATCGGTGTGATGCCGGATTTTGGTGTGTCAATACCAATTAGACTTTTAATTTAATAACGTCGTATACTGATTACTGACGCTAAACTAAAACGATAAAGAAAAACAAAGAAATATACAATTTATTTGAACAACAAAGTAAACAGGTTTTACAAGTAGGAATTATATAACTCGTAACAACTGTTACAGTTCTTCTTTTGTACTTTGGTATTTGGGACATATCGATGCCCGTCCATGCTATGATGTCAGATTTTTATTGTATCCTTAATATAGGTACGATTCAGTAAAATTCAATTTTTTAAGTCTCTACTTTATTCATAATCTTAATATTTTGGACTTTATTTATATTAAATTAACAGATATTATACAGATATAAGTCGTGATGTAAAACAGAAGTAGTACGGGAATGAATCATAATGACATCACTTTAGATTAATATTCAAGAAATTGTCTCAAGCGAACATGCAAAACAATATAATATTATATTGTACAATTAAATATAGCACAGGGCAAGATTGACGTGGTGTGATGATTTGTGAAGCGTCCATAGATATTATTATAAATTATATTGTAAAATGTCTTGAGTAATCGATTGTCGTCCATTATAATTTCAAACGAATAAAGTACCCATTGTTTTCCAACTACTTAATATAAAGCTATGTACCTAACAATGAATTCACAGAAAGAGCATTGACTTGATTAACATAATTTACTAAGCAAAAACGTCATTTTGATCAGAAAATATTAATACTATCAGTGAATCTAATCCTTTACCAGGTTGACCATTCTCGTAAATTGTTCGTAATATTTCAAAAAATCCTTTCACGGATGTCTACGTCATAAGAATTATCTGCTTACCGAATTTCAGCACAATTCGGTCAGTGGTTGATATTTCACAACTAATACCATGGGACATGGACCATAATTTCACCCGTTTAGGAAAAATTTTCAAAACAGGGTAAAATTAATATTCAAATCATTTATATTTTTTAGTCCGCATATGTAATTTTATGGAAATTATTATTAGCCCGCCTATTAGCGTCCTACCCGGTCCTACACACGGTACAGTTCGGACCGCGCATCTGAAACTGCGTTCCTAGCCGTGGATGGATCTGTGCGGTTTGGACTGCGGCTAAAACTTTTGTGCCAATAACGATTAAAAATGCGCCCACGGTTTGGACTACGGACGGATCTGAAATATTTAGGCGAACGTTCCAAACTGTGCGAGTAAATATGATTTTTATAGTTTGGACTGACGCGGGCGCGGGGAACGTTATTTTCAAAAGAATTCTGTCAGTAGTCGACGCCATGTTACAATTTCCGTTTACACGCGTGTGCTGTTTCCCGCGGTCCGAACTTGGCGTACGGACGCGGACGGCGCTATTAGCACTGCATTAAATGAAGATTTGTGCTATTCTGGAATAAATTTTACTCACCGATAAGCGTTATCGGGGAGTCCACCGTTACAGCCATCATCTAATTTGTCGCAATCCACCAATTCTTGTTCAGATAATGAGACGAGATTACCAGAACGAATCTTCCACTGTCCTTCGATGTTTCCTTTAAAAAAAGGTTTAATAGGTATAACTGGGTAAGTATAGTTAGCTAATGATTTTATCGGAATTCGGATATTATTGGATATGCATAAATTAGTGCACGATTCGTGTTTGTTTTATGTTTTTATTTAGAAATAATAATAAGAAATAAAACACTTTATTGCTCACAATTACAAAATAAAAGAATTATTATCTATAAAAACGCTTAGACAGAGTGTGGGCAAAGGCGGTCTTATCGCTTGAAGCGATCTCTTCCAGACAACCTTTGTGTCAACGGAAAACTTAAATGTAAGCGGAAGTGGTAATAAATGAACATAAAATATAAGAAATTAACTACAAACACATACACCTACATACTGTACATAAACTTAATAGATACTAAACCATGATAATACATATATACATACATAGTATTTATGCATAAAAAATAATAAATATTAATATATAAGGTTTGGTAAAATCAATTACGGAAACTTTGGGTACGTCATATACTGCTTGTGTAAAGACGTTTAGGCAAAAAAATATATTTGAAACACGTAAATTTTTTTTTCATACAAAATTAAATTATGATGCAGGAAATTACATCTTACTGCATTATATCGACCACGCGTGTATAGCTGTTTAGATATGAACTCGAATGACCTTTCCTGGTGTATGCAATATGTATCGCTGTCTCTGTCGTGCTACATCTGCTGTCCTTGTCGCGCGCGGACGCTTTATGCAAAAGATTTAATTTCTTGCAATATTTTAATTTAATAATTTTAGTTTGTATTTTTTTACACGGGTTTAATTATTTTTTTTGCCTAAACGTCTTTACACAAGCAGCAGATCACGTGCCCGAAGTATTCGTAATTGATTTTACCAAACCTTATATAGACTAAATAACCTGATTGTAAAAGAACTAACCTGTTACACTAAAAGCCCAACAGCTGCCACATGAACCCTGATTCTTCACCTCGGTGACAGCGTTGTAATGCCTCCAATCAAATGAATCGGGTACGCTTATTTGAGGAATTTCAGCTTGTCTCATTGGAACATTATTTGCGTTTCGAAGACTTGGATTCAAACCTAAATATTTGTCTATAAACTCTTCATAAGTTAAATCAGCGAATCTCGTAACGGCATATCTGGCTGTTCCTTGTTCGTGAACATTGAATTCGTGAATTTTCCTGATATTAGCTTTGAATATCTCAAATCTTTTTATCATTTCCTGGTGATCATCAATATAACTCGGGGTATACGTTTTAAGAAAATCTGTGAAGAGATGCTGAGCTTGAATATTATGGTACATTTCTCCATTTGCATTCTCTTGATAATCACAAGAAACCCTAAAAATAGGAGGATGTTCGGTCCAATGACGAATCCAAACATTCACACGACAGAATTTGTTCGTAGCAGCATTATTGACCAGATTGCAATCGTTTGTAATACTTAAAGCTAAACAATCAGTTAAGCCTACTTCTATTTTCATTCTATAATGTAAGCCCGCCACTTCTTGCTTTTCTAACGAATATATTCTCACTACTTTTTGCTTTTTTGGATTGGGATATTTAGCTTCTACATGTTTTAATGCCTCATTTGCCAGTTGTTTTGCATTTTCACTATTTTCTAAATCAATATTAGGATTTATCGAAGAATCGTCATCTTCACAATTTACTTCGATCTGTTTACCGTTTTTCAACCATAATCTCTCTGTTATATATGAAATACAATGTCTTCTTGGAATATGATTCAAAAACTCACAATTTGTTGAATCATCAACCCATTCATATTTTAAGCATGATGTAAAACCCACGTAAAAATCAATCGTAGTGATCTTTGCACTGGTTATTTTTGTATTGTAACTTTTTATTTGTAAAAGTCTCTGTTTGTATCTTTGTAACGATGTAGCTTCTATTTTATTTATAGATTCTTCAACTAAATTTTTAATAGTGATTTCATCCTTTGTTAAATTTTGGGTTTTCAGATTTATAGAGCGCTTTCTGCGCGGTAACTCCTCAGTACCACACTTAACACTAATTTTTTTTATTTTCTTTGTATTTGTTGACATCCAAATCGTTGAAATGCAAGGTTTAGGAGTTCTATTTTCGTCAATAAAACATTTATCACGATACTCGTAATAATCGCTTATCGATTTTGAACAGTTTGTTGGCGCGACTATGAAGTTTAGTTTAATAGGAATACGAGAAGCAAGTGAGGCGACTAAATGAGGATCACCCAAGTGTACTAATTTATATTTTACATCTGGCGATAATTCTAATTCCCTGAGAGAAGCTGTAATGAGAGCTACAATTGATATACCAGTAACATCTTTGAATTCTTTTTCATCGTCGCAAACCACTGAAATACTCTGTACAACAAGCTCATCATCAGAAGATGGCCATAATCGGGCATAACAAAGTCTGTGATACATGCCCGAGAGTTCTTCACAAACATCCAGGTTTTCTTCGTCTTTGTTCCGCAAACAGTATGTATAAGCTGTTTCGACATACATTCGGACTGTGTTGGTGCCCATATTTAAAGTTGTTTGGAAAGCTTGTATGCTTATAAGTTTTTGTAAATTATGGGTATCTGATTTATCATTTAAAAACTGAATAACTCTATCTGCATAGTAATATTTAGTGTCTTCGTCAACGTAGTCATCTTCCGTTTCAATTTGCCTTTTGTTCCTCCCCAAAACATTAGTTTCGTTTTCATTAAAACTAACGTTTTTAAACTTTTCTTTTCTACTATCCGTAATTCCTCTCGGAACTCTCGAATCTTTAGGTTCTATGATGCAATTTACGTCTATTTCTTCCTTATTTAGCCACGCTTGTTCCCATATTACAGAGTGACAACGTATTATATCTGTTGGTTGGCTTTCGGGTGAGGCTGTAAAATCTATTGTCCTTTTCAGTCCCGATACGACTTGCTTAGTTGCTTTTTCAATATTTAAAATCAGATGATTCTGAGTATTGCCCACGGACTGTAAATATTTATTTAAAGACTTTTGGGCTAATTCTTTGACTTGTGGGCTTTTAGGATCTTCTTCTTGTATACCTCCTGGAACTCCTCTTCGAACTCTCGAATCTTTAGGTTCTATGTTGCAATTTACGTCTATTTCTTCCTTATTTAGCCACGCTTGTTCCCATATTACAGAGTGACAACGTATTACATCTGTTGGTTGGCTTTCGGGTGAGGCTGTAAAATCTATCGTCCTTTTCAGTCCCGCTACGACTTGCTTAGTTGCTTTTTCGATATTTAAAATCAGGTGATTTTGAGTATTGCCCACAGACTGTAAATATTTATTTAATGATTTTTGGGCTAATTCTTTGACTTGTGGGCTTCTAGGATCATCTTCTTGTATACCGCCCGGAATTCCTCTTTGAACTCTCGAGTCTTTAGGTTCTATGTTGCAATTTACGTCTATATCTTCCTTATTTCGCCACGCTTGTTCCCATATTACAGAGTAACAACGTATTACATCTGTTGGTTGGCTTTCAGGCGAGGCTGTAAAATATATTGTCCTTTTCAGTCCCGATACGACTTGCTTTGTTGCTCTTTCAATATTTAAAATCAGATGATTTTGAGTATTGCCCACGGACTGTAAATACTTATTCAAAGACTTTTGGGCCAACTCTTTTATGTGTTGGTTATTAGGATCATCATCTTGTACACCGCCCACTAGTTGTCTCCGAGCTCTTGAATCTTTAGGTTCTAAGATGCAATTTACGTCTATATCTTCCTTATTTAGCCACGCTTGTTCCCATACTACAGAGTGACAACGTATTACATCTATTGGTTGGCTTTCAGGCGAAGCTGTAAAATCTATTGTCCTTTTCAGTCCCGATACGACTTGCTTAGTTGCTTTTTCAATATTTAAAATCAGATGATTCTGAGTATTGCCCACAGACTGTAAATATTTATTTAAAGACTTTTGGGCTAATTCTTTGACTTGTGGGCTTTTTGGGTCATCTTCTTGTATACCGCCCACTAGTTGTCTCCGAGCTCGTGAATCTTTAGGTTCTATGTTGCAATTTACGTCTATTTCTTCCTTATTTAGCCACGCTTGTTTCCATATTACAGAGTGACAACGTATTATATCTGTTGGTTGGCTTTCGGGTGAGGCTGTAAAATCTATCGTCCTTTTCAGTCCCGCTACGACTTGCTTAGTTGCTTTTTCGATATTTAAAATCAGGTGATTTTGAGTATTGCCCACAGACTGTAAATATTTATTTAATGATTTTTGGGCTAATTCTTTGACTTGTGGGCTTCTAGGATCATCTTCTTGTATACCGCCCGGAATTCCTCTTTGAACTCTCGAAACTTTAGGTTCTATGTTGCAATTTACGTCTATATCTTCCTTATTTCGCCACGCTTGTTCCCATATTACAGAGTAACAACGTATTACATCTGTTGGTTGGCTTTCAGGCGAGGCTGTAAAATATATTGTCCTTTTCAGTCCCGATACGACTTGCTTTGTTGCTCTTTCAATATTTAAAATCAGATGATTTTGAGTATTGCCCACGGACTGTAAATACTTATTCAAAGACTTTTGGGCCAACTCTTTTATGTGTTGGTTATTAGGATCATCATCTTGTACACCGCCCACTAGTTGTCTCCGAGCTCTTGAATCTTTAGGTTCTAGGATGCAATTTACGTCTATATCTTCCTTATTTAGCCACGCTTGTTCCCATACTACAGAGTGACAACGTATTACATCTATTGGTTGGCTTTCAGGCGAAGCTGTAAAATCTATTGTCCTTTTCAGTCCCGATACGACTAGCTTAGTTGCTTTTTCAATATTTAAAATCAGATGATTCTGAGTATTGCCCACAGACTGTAAATATTTATTTAAAGACTTTTGGGCTAATTCTTTGACTTGTGGGCTTTTTGGGTCATCTTCTTGTATACCGCCCACTAGTTGTCTCCGAGCTCGTGAATCTTTAGGTTCTATGTTGCAATTTACGTCTATTTCTTCCTTATTTAGCCACGCTTGTTCCCATATTACAGAGTGACAACGTATTATATCTGTTGGTTGGCTTTCGGGTGAGGCTGTAAAATCTATCGTTCTTTTCAGTCCCGCTACGACTTGCTTAGTTGTTCTTTCGATATTTAAAATCACATGATTTTGAGTATTGCCCACAGATTGTAAATATTTATTTAAAGATTTTTGGGCTAATTCTTTGACTTGTGGGCTTTTAGGATCATCTTCTTGTATACCGCCCGGAATTCCTCTTTGAACTCTCGAAACTTTAGGTTCTATGTTGCAATTTACGTCTATATCTTCCTTATTTAGCCACGCTTGTTCCCATATTACAGAGTGACAACGTATTACATCTGTTGGTTGGCTTTCGGGTGAGGCTGTAAAATCTATCGTCCTTTTCAGTCCCGCTACGACTTGCTTAGTTGCTTTTTCAATATTTAAAATCAGATGATTCTGAGTATTGCCCACGGACTGTAAATATTTATTTAAAGACTTTTGGGCTAATTCTTTGACTTGTGGGCTTTTAGGATCTTCTTCTTGTATACCTCCTGGAACTCCTCTTCGAACTCTCGAATCTTTAGGTTCTATGTTGCAATTTACGTCTATTTCTTCCTTATTTAGCCACGCTTGTTCCCATATTACAGAGTGACAACGTATTACATCTGTTGGTTGGCTTTCGGGTGAGGCTGTAAAATCTATCGTCCTTTTCAGTCCCGCTACGACTTGCTTAGTTGCTTTTTCGATATTTAAAATCAGGTGATTTTGAGTATTGCCCACAGACTGTAAATATTTATTTAATGATTTTTGGGCTAATTCTTTGACTTGTGGGCTTCTAGGATCATCTTCTTGTATACCGCCCGGAATTCCTCTTTGAACTCTCGAGTCTTTAGGTTCTATGTTGCAATTTACGTCTATATCTTCCTTATTTCGCCACGCTTGTTCCCATATTACAGAGTAACAACGTATTACATCTGTTGGTTGGCTTTCAGGCGAGGCTGTAAAATATATTGTCCTTTTCAGTCCCGATACGACTTGCTTTGTTGCTCTTTCAATATTTAAAATCAGATGATTTTGAGTATTGCCCACGGACTGTAAATACTTATTCAAAGACTTTTGGGCCAACTCTTTGATGTGTTGGTTATTAGGATCATCATCTTGTACACCGCCCACTAGTTGTCTCCGAGCTCTTGAATCTTTAGGTTCTAAGATGCAATTTACGTCTATATCTTCCTTATTTAGCCACGCTTGTTCCCATACTACAGAGTGACAACGTATTACATCTATTGGTTGGCTTTCAGGCGAAGCTGTAAAATCTATTGTCCTTTTCAGTCCCGATACGACTTGCTTAGTTGCTTTTTCAATATTTAAAATCAGATGATTCTGAGTATTGCCCACAGACTGTAAATATTTATTTAAAGACTTTTGGGCTAATTCTTTGACTTGTGGGCTTTTAGGATCATCTTCTTGTATACCGCCCGGAATTCCTCTTTGAACTCTCGAAACTTTAGGTTCTATGTTGCAATTTACGTCTATATCTTCCTTATTTAGCCACGCTTGTTCCCATATTACAGAGTGACAACGTATTACATCTGTTGGTTGGCTTTCGGGTGAGGCTGTAAAATCTATCGTCCTTTTCAGTCCCGCTACGACTTGCTTAGTTGCTTTTTCGATATTTAAAATCAGGTGATTTTGAGTATTGCCCACAGACTGTAAATATTTATTTAAAGACTTTTGGGCTAATTCTTTGACGTGTGGGCTTTTAGGATCTTCTTCTTGTATACCTCCCGGAACTCCTCTTCGAACTCTGGAATCTTTAGGTTCTAGGTTGCAATTCACATCTATTTCTTCCTTATTTAGCCACGATTGTTCCCATATTTCAGAGTGACAACGTATTACATCTGTTGGTTGGCTTTCAGGCGAGGCTGTAAAATCTATTGTCGTTTTCAGTCCCGCTACGACTTGCTTAGTTGCTTTTTCGATATTTAAAATCAGATGGTTTTGAGAAATGCCCACAGACTGTAAATATTTATTTAAAGACTTTTCAGCTAATTCTCTGACCTGTGGGTTATAATAATCTTGTTCATGTAGAACGCCTGTGATTACTGATTCAGTCCTAGAATTTTGACTGTCAGGATCCTTCTCTTTTATACCGACTAAGTTACTACTTTCCTCAATAAGCCCATTATTTGGTACATTATCAGAAGAATCGTCTTCGCATATAACATTTATTTTTTTACTGTTTTTCAACCATGGTCTTTCCCATACAATAATTTTACATTTTCGCAAAGATTCTTCTTTGATTAAATCACATAAATTTAAGTCGATATAATTATTATTAGAACATGTTGTGTAGCCTACAAGTATTTGTATGTTAGTTAATAATCCCGCAACAGCTTGTTTTGTTATTGACTCGATTTTGACAAGTTTTTGCTTATTAAGTCTATTAGACCTGTCTTCTAATTGTTTTAAAGCATCTGTCATAATTTCGCCTATACTAGTATCACTTGCACTTGTATTAACAGGAATAATATGGCTTTCATTTGAAAAACTTGTATCAATAGGTATATCTGTGCAATCATAATTAATTTGTTTCTGTTTAAGATATAAATCTTTTAGAACGTGTATGTCGCATATCTTCGAACCTTTATTATACAAAATTGTACAACTGTCTCTTTTAAAATTAGCAATTTCCTTATCACAATTTGTATAAGCCAAAGACAACACAATGTTTATTTTGATTCCTATTCCTTTTAATTTTTTCATTTCTGCTACACCAATTTCTTTTACCTGTAATCTGTTTGGAGATGGCGATTCCAATTCTATTTTTTGGACAGATTCTTTAATAAGTTTTAAAAGAATAGGATCATCTAAGGGAATATTTACCACATCCTCAGTTTTAATTTTTTTCTTTATGTTATCATTACAAAAGGCAATTCGCACGTATGGAGTCGTTTCACGAGAAATTTCAACCACTCCACTACATATCTCTGACTTTTCCTTCATTTTACAAGAATCCACACATGGCATAATAACACGAATTTGTAAATAAAGAAACCGTTTTTTTGTTTCATATTCTTCTTCCGCGGTTAGTACATCTTGAAGTAAGCGATTTCCTGTTTCTGACATTTTTTCATTTAAGTATTCCACCATCAATAGTGCCATATCATACACGAAATTTGCGTTATCTAAATTTTGTTTTATTTTGTGGATTTTTTGTGCTGTAGAAACTACTTTGAGATCTTTACTATAGCTTCTTCTTATTCTGGAAACAGCAATATTATCTAAACTGGCAGAATCGAAAAAATTTATTAAATCTTCAATTGCCTTTTTTCTTTCGTTTATCACACCATTAGGCTTATCAACATATTCGCTTTGTTTAGAATTTGCTGTGATATCTGGTACTTTTCTAGATTCTTCGTTAGTAGACTGATCATGAGTTAATTTTTTTTCAGATTTTTCCACATTTATAACTTCTTGGTTATCAGAAAGGTGATGGAATTGATTATTTGGTATTACTTGTTCCTCTAGGTTTTTTAAATCTTCGTCAGTGAAAGTTTTTTCTTGTTGGGGTTGTGCTTGAGTGTCTGTTGTGTAAATAGGTTTTATAACTTCATCTCCTGACTCATTAGCAATAGGTTCATTAGGAGAATGATTAAATTTATCTGACAAATCTTTATCATTGTTGTCATGCTCACTATCCACAAGAACTTCTCCATTATCCCCAAAAAGCCACTCTTGTGTACAGTTGTTTGAAATAATAGCCCTATATTTGGAACCATCTGGGTTTTTTATCCAACTTTTTTCTAGTATAGAAACTTTACAGGTTTTCAGTTCTATGCAAGATTCATTGTCACCTATTGAACAGTTATTATAATCTATACCCAATGTCAATGTATATCTAACACCATTTACAATCTGTAACAATTAATTATAAATTAAAGCTAAACGGGTTCTAAGTCTTTTTTGATTAATTAATATTTACATAATAAACTTACCTGAACTTGTCTTTCTACATCAATAATGGCATTAATTGAATGCTTAACAGTTGGATCATGTTTATCTATATGCTTCAGGGCTAGATTAGCCAAATCAATGACACCAGGGGCTTCAGGATTTACATGACTAGAACACCCCACACAAAGTATACCAGGTTGTCGGTTAGGTACTGCTATAAATTGTTCCCCAGATGTAGTCTTAAACCGGAAAATAAATCATAAATATTAATTTAGAATCATATATTTATAGTAAATATTTAAGCAAATCAAAAATTTAAAATTAATTATAGATAGGTACAACTGTTATATGTACATGTCACTGTAAAATTGTAAAAACCGTTAGATTGTAATAAAACTAGTGAAAAAAATATGCTGCCTATAATTTCACACATTATTTTTCGTTAGATTATAAATATATAGTTTTTAATCTCTCGACATATTTTTACAATCTCGTTAGTTAATATACAATCTAACGGTTTTTACAATTTTACGGTGATATATATATAATATGTATTGTTACAAAATGTTAGAGTTATACAATGTTTCTTAATTAGCAAATTCTTTGATTTTGCATATATCTTATAATTATTTTAAAAACAATATAGGTACTTAGTCTGGCCATTTTCAACTTACAATTAAAAATAAACAAAATATTACATTTGAATTTGGAATCTGTCATTTTAATAAGTTCATTGCATAGACGTATATTATAGACGAGGCATGTTGAGGCAAAAAGTGTATCCAGTAAAATGGCCCCAATTTTTAAATTTTGGGGCCATTTTGACAGTTGAGGTTTGGCACTCGTGATCTTACCATTTCTACGTTTGCTGTATCCAGTCCGCATATAATTCATAAAATGCCGAGTAGTTGCGTAATTAAAGGCTGTAAAAACTATGACAAACTTGTAAAATAGATATCTCATCACGGGTAATTATCACAATATTGTTTGTTACAATTAAAATACTTATGGAATTTTAAATAAATATTCAAAAAATGGCGGCCAACTATGAAAGAACACTGGTTATTGTATGCGCAACAGTGAAAAGGTAACTTTGTAGGGACGTCATTTTTATTATTGATTTATTAGTACAGAAATAAGAGATGAAGTTTTTTTTATTTCAGTACCTAACCAAACCTAACCTTACCCGTCAGTATTCACATTTTTGATTAATTTAAATAAAATGAAACTAAGGTTTACTATTTATTTGATTTTTACATATATTTAAAAATATTATTTACCATCTGGCCTGACAGACGTTGTTCTGTGAATTATAAAATTGAATAAAAAATAACTACACTTGAAGGTTGTAAGCGTAGGTTGCTACACCCATAAGTCATACCCTATACCTACAACCTACATCTAGACCTACTACATACCTATAGTTGGTAGGTGGTAGGTTGGTAGGTAAACAATAGTTACCCCACTAAAAACATACAAGCTACATCTACTAGATGTAGATCACCTACAACCTGCACCTACTGTCTATATCTACTCCTACAACAACCACCTATAATGTTCAGGGGCCAGCCGATTTAACATTATGCACTTTTGGAGAAAAAAAAAGTAGTATTTCTGAAATATTACTAAATGAAATGTTTCACAAAATAGAGTACTTTGGCATACTTAGTTTATTATTTTTTTCTTTTGTCTAACTTAGTGGACATTTGTTGTAAACATCGCAGCAATTTATAGTATTTAAATTACAGATTTCCCAATGATCCAAAGCGCAAAGGGCGAAATTTAGTCAAAACAAACAGAAATAAATTAATATAGGTACCTACTAAAACTCAATGAAATAAGTAGTTGGGTATACTTTTATCGTATG
Source organism: Glaucopsyche alexis (assembly GCA_905404095.1). Taxonomy (NCBI): domain Eukaryota; kingdom Metazoa; phylum Arthropoda; class Insecta; order Lepidoptera; family Lycaenidae; genus Glaucopsyche; species Glaucopsyche alexis. The sequence goes on from FR990045.1 coordinate 17,757,033, forward strand.
AAATACCTTCAGGACTAACAATACGACAAACACTAAATAAATAGGTATTCAAGTAACTATCCATCATAGTTACAACGAACACAAAACAAAAAATTTACTCATAGATCTAAACTCCCCTCCCGCACGCGCCTTGGTGACACCCACTTCGCAACGGGCCGTGCAGCAGAAATCGTAATATTTTAATTTCGCCATAACTTCAAAACCAAACATCCAATTTTAATCATTCAAAGACCAAATATTATCTACATAAACTGTACTTAGTGATGAAATAATTTATTTTGATAAGGACTAATAGCATAAGTAAAATAAACGCGTTTAAACTCGACATAGATAGGTATAGTGTGTCACGGACTTTTTTTGTTGATATTTATAAGATCTGCAGTTAATTAGAACATTTTATGGTTCTATCTTTTATAGTTTAGGCAGCGTACGTAAAATAAGTAACTTTTCTGGTTGATTTTTACACCTTGTGTCCGAAAAACCCAAATATCTTACGGAACCCTATTTTTTCCAAAATAAAATTTAGCCTATGTTACTCGTGGATAATGTAGCTTTCGAAAGGTGAAAGATTTTTTGAAATCGGTCCAGTACTTTTTGAGCCTATTCATTACAAACAAACAAACAAACATACAAACAAAGTTTTCCTCTTTATAATATTAGTGTAGATTATTATTTTCAAACTGAATTAGAATATGTATAAGTTTTTATAAAAAAAATGTCTGAATAAAGAGGCTATAATAATAAGTTTTTATAAATTATAATTCAATTTTTTTTACGGTACTTAATATAATTAGTTTTATTTTTAATAAGTCTTGTTTTATTTATCTAGGTAATAAAGGAATATTAAGTGCTGTTGCGCTAGGATTTGTATGTAATTTTTGCTGCAGCGCTGGCTGTGAAACGTCCGCCCCTTCTGTGGCGCCGCTGGAGCTACGGCACATGTGTAAAAACAAATTTGTTGTCTGGTCTAGGTCCATACGCCGTATAGAAGAAAAAAAAATGGTTTTCTTGTAAAATCCTTTAAAATATCTTGCTTAGGTTAAAATATCTAGTATGCATACACCATTAGCCATTGCACTGATCTATTACACCGTTATAATATCTGTATAATATTCTAGTATATATCTATGGGTACTAATCACCAGAGGAGTTAAAAGTGCGTTCCTAATCTTTGGCATACATTTGACAAATAATATATAAGAAAAAGTTACGCCATCTTGATTTCAGAAGATTTTTTCAACTAAATGTGGACTGAAAAATCTGCGGAAAGCAAATGTCGAAATGTCAAGATGACAAAATATGAAACCTCGACTGCCCCAAAAAAACCCAAAAGTGGGCAGTTTAAGCGTGGACACTTTTTGCCTCAACACGCCTCGTCTATGCTTTATGATAATGAGAGTAATGTAAAAAGAAATATGAAATATTTAAATTACATTACGTATCTGTAAAATTTATATTTGTTTGTAAGCCTTATTGATTTAGTGTTGTTAATATTTTTGTAATTCCAGTATTAATGCGAGCTAAACTTATATTACGCCGGACAATTTTATTAAAATTTCTTTAGTCAAGATATGTATTTAAAAAAAAATGTATGTGTTGTACGCCCTTACAAAGTTATATCATACGACTAGCGACTGTTCCATCGGAATGGTAAAATCGTAAAATCAAAGGAACATCGAAGTTCCGTTGATTTTACATAGATGGCGTAATTTTTTCTTGTATGAAAATTTTTTCGGCTAAATGTACGTGATAGCCTATCTTGAGTTGAAATCTTTGGTTCATTGTGTTTTCTCATTTTGGCGCCAATAAATTGTACAATATTTTGCGATATTAAAATGGAGTGGGGTGATAAAGAGAACCGAATTTCTGTGATTGCATTACACAAAGTAGGTATGGAGCCAAATGCAATTTTTAAAACTCTCCATACGCTTGGTATTAGTAAAATGTTTGTGTACCGGGCTATTAATAGGTACAATAAGACCTCCTCTGTTTGTATAGAATAAGATCTGGCCGTCCACGTAGTGTTCGTGTGAAGAAGGTGGCCGAAGCAGCTTACTGCTTCCCTTAGGAAAGAATTCGAAGAAATCCTGTCCGAAAGCAAAATATTTTATCTCAGGAGATGAAGATAGCACCTAGAACCATGTCGCATGTCGCGTACCTATTTAAAAAGATGGTCATTTCTTAACTGATAATTTTAAAAAGAATAAGGCCGAGAATAAATCGAAACAACTGCTAAAGCGTTACGCAAAGATGTACGCGGATGATATTTTTTTTACAATTGAGCAACATTTTAACAAACAAAATGAGCGTATTTATGCTCAAAGCTCTGAGGAAGCTTACGAATTAGTCGACAGAGTGCAACCTGGGCACTATCCGACTTCAGTAATTGTTTGGTAGGGTTAGCTATGAAGGAGTGACTTAGCCATACTTTTGTGAATAAAAACCCCCCGACACAAAAAAATAAATTTTAAAAACTAATAAATAATATTTTTAACCTAATATAATCATTATCGTCACATATAAAATTATGTTAGTTGAAATATTTTTATTTTCCATCGTCGCCTCGTCGGGGGACCGCTAAAGTTTATAAAGTGTTTTTCGAACAACAGCTATGTAATTAATTATTACGAATTACATTTAGGTACGAGCAAATTTTTTTCCCGGAGTAAATTCTTTTGTTGCAATCTGCGACTACACCTCTTTTTCTCACATAGCGGTCCCCCGACGAGACAACGATTGAAAAATAAAAATATTTCAACTTACATAATATTATATGTGACGATAATAATGATATTAGGTTAAAAATATTATTTATTAGTTTTTAAAGTTTATTTTTTTTTGTCGGGGGGTTTTTAAAATTTTTAATTTTACTTTTATTTTGTCCTTTTTAAAGTAGGTGTAAATAATGGTTACCTTGCCATATACTTTTAATATCATTGAAGTAACACGGTACCGAATTTCGAATCGATAGATATGGAAGATGTCAGATCCCCTCATCAACTGTTAAAGAACTGATAATCTTCAAACGGCGAATCAGGTCATGGTTACCTTACCATGTTCTTTAAATATCGTTGAAGTAAAACGGTACCAAATTTCGAATCGATCGGACATAAGAAAGTTAGTCAGATCTCCTCATCAACTAGAAAAGAGCTGATAATCTTCAAACGGCTGATCTTTCCACCACCAATTTTCTCATCAACGAAGCTAAGAACAATTAAGTCATCAATATTCTCTTACAGTGCGCTTTCATTTGAGACCCCACTCGAGTATATTTGCAGACATTCAGTTATTCTTCCCCACTTTCACCCCCCACAACTTTTAAACGGCTCAACCGATTTTCATCAAACATGTCTAAGAACACTCGTAGATAAGTCACCTTTAATACAAAAAAAACTAAATTGAAATCGCTTCATCGGTTCGGGAGCTATGATGCCACAGACAGACAGACAGACAGACCGACAGACACGTCAAACTTATAACACCCCTCTTTTTGCGTCGGGGGTTAAAAAGATATCAAAACATCGGCACAAGTGTATCAAGATACCATTCTTGAGAAGGTAGTGAAGCCCCTTAACAACACCATGTTCAATAACCAAGAATGGTCCTTCCAGCAAGACTCGGCGCCGCCGGGTCATAAAGCTCGGTCTACGCAGTCTTGGTTGAAATCGAACGTTTCGGACTTCATCAGAGCTGAAGACTGGCCGTCGTCTAGTCCCGATCTTAATCCGCTGGATTATGATTTATGGTCAGTTTTAGAGAGTACAGCTTGCTCTAAACGCCATGATAATTTAGAGTCCCTAAAACAATCCGTACGATTGGCAGTGAAGAATTTTTCCATGGAAAGTGCATGCTTCTATATATTTTGATAACCGGCCTCAACATTTAAAGGACTATATTGCAGCCAATGGAGACCACTTCGAATAAGCTTTTTATATTTTAAATGGTTTTATATTTATGTATTAAACAAACACACTGTAAAAGTAATAAATGTTATTTGCAATATCTATCTAAAAAAGAAAATCTTTTTCTTTGTTTCAGTATTTATGGCAAGACTAGGTACATAGGCACTACATACAAAAGATCGTACACTACACTACTATTACTTTTTGTCAGTATAGATTAGTCGTCGCGACGACTCATTCGATACTGTTGAAAAGTAGCGTACTTTTTTGCTTGTGTGTGCGTGAGCGCGTGTGTAAAATTGAAGTGGCGTAGTTTTTTGGGCTTCACTTCAAACAAACGCCATGCTCTATCTTGGTTTTTTTTTTCTGAGACACTACATACAAAAACACTTAACACACAATTTTACTTACCCCTGTATTGGGCTCTATTTCATTCTCAAGGTTTACCAGCCCATTTTCACTGTTGTGATTTGTTTTGCTAGTCACAGCTTCAACAGTAGTTGAAATAGCCTCTTTCCAAAGACAATCACTGCTTTGGACTTCTATTCCACTTGCTTCTAAATCTTTGATTGTAGCTAAGCATTTAAGATATCTTGAATTATCCAAATTATGTAAATCTGTAGCCTTGATCCTAATTTCTACGTTAAAGACATTACTATCTTCTGGCTAAAAATCGTAAGAGATTACCTATTATATTAAACTAGATGTGGACCGCGACATTGTGCGCGCAAAAGTTAATTTCGCAGAAACCGTAAATTTTCTGCAGTAAAAAGTAACCTATGGCCTTCCCTGTGGTCTCTCTACATCCGTGCCAAATTTCATCAAAATCGGTCCAGTCGTTTCAGAGCCTATTCAATGCAAACAAACTTTTCCTCTTTATTATATTAGTATACCTAGATAGTTTGACACGACATACAAATAAGAAAATTATTCTACTTTAGCTGTGAAAAGAGACCATTTTGTGAGCTCATGCTCGGGAATAAAAGAAATGTTGTTTCTCATAACGAAGATGCATCGACCTTGCTGCCTTACAAGACCGTTTTGCTCCGAATGGTATTAATGTTTCTGCAATCTGTCATTTTGTCGATTATTTGGTGTTTCTAGGGTGCGCATACTAAGCCTTGGCATAAATAAAAACGGCCAAGTGCGAGTCGGATTCGCGCACCGAGGGATCCGTCATCACGACAATCGAGTCATAGTAGGGGTAGTAAGTTTAAAATTATTAAAAATATCTTTACTATATGATGTAACTAAAAATCTACGGTTTTCCGAATTTTTCCTTTATCTGTGCTATTTAAGATGTTGCTTTGTACTAAATTTCAAAATTCTAAGTGCACAGAAAGTAGGTTTTGACCTTGCGAGTGTCGAAAATTTGCAGCAATTTATGGCATAAATGGCTGTATCTTTTAAGTACATTTTATTATTATTATTATTGGTTATGGTCGAGCAGCTGTTGGCTGATATGACCATATCTCAGTGTTGGAATTGTGTTTATTTTTATGTTTTCAATGTCTTTAATACCGTCCTTTTGACAGAAACCAGTGGTCAAGTTTGTTTTTGAAGGAGTTAACAGTTGGTGCAGAGACAACATCTTCGGGCAGCATGTTCCATTTCTGAACTACTCTATTGCTAAGAAGCAATATGAGCTGCTAGAGAGCTTGCCGGGTCTCGTTCCAGTCTGAGGTGGTGACCTCGGTGTGTTCTGGAAATGTCTTTCTCTATATACAGACTATGAAAGTCAGGAACACTGTATTGATGTGTTAATATTTTGTATGTTTCTATGAGATCACCACGGATTCGTCTTTCTTCTAGTGTAGTGAGGCGTAGTGTGTTTAGTCTCTCTTCATAGGTTTTATGTCGCAACTCTCTTGGGATTTTTGTAGCTTTCCTTTGCACACTTTCTAATAAGTTTATATCCTTCTGGAAGTAGGGACTCCAAACTTGGTATCCATATTCAAGTAAGGGCCTTATGTATGTTTTATATATTTTCAAAAATAATTCTATTGTCAGAACTTGAAATGTCCTCCGTACAGCATAAACAAGTGAGTTGGCCTTTTTGACAATGTTGGTGATATGTTGATCCCATTTTAAGTTGTGTGCTATAGTTACACCCAGATCTACTTGTGTATTGGTGGAAATTATAGGGCAACCATCAAGGGTATATTGTAATTTAGGGTTGTTATTTCCTAAGTGCAAAATGCAACACTTTGTAAGATTAAGTTTCAGTATCCAGTCTTTGGTCCAATTATGTATACGATTCAGGTCTTCTTGTATTTGATCAGAGCTTACAAGCGGGTTAGCAAAGAATTTCCCATCGTCCGCAAAGAAAGCGGATTGAGATTTTATCAGTGCAATTAAATCTGTTACATATATGCCGAATAGGTTTGCTGCGAGCACCGCCCCTTGAGGAACGCCGCTTGTAACTGATTTACCTTGTGAAAATGACGTCCCTATTCGAACTTGAAATGATCTGTTCTTTAAGTAATTCTGAATCCAATTTAGTAGTAATCCTCTAATTCCAAAGTGTTCAAGCTTCATAAGAAGGTGTTTGTGGGAAACTCTGTCAAAAGCACGTTCAAAGTCTAGGTATACAACGTCAACTGGGTTTTTTTTGTCAAGTTCTTTGCACCAATAATGCACAGATGTCAATAGGTTTGTTGTAGTTGATCTTTTTCTAACAAATCCATGTTGTTTTGCAGAGATAATTCCTTCTTTATGCCAAAATCTATATTCTTAAAAATTTGATTTTTTCACGGCTTCAAGGGGCAGTAGACTTGAGTATTTGATATAAATTCCAGCTTGATACTTCCACTGTTCCCGAGAAAAAGGGTCTTGACAGACAGACAGACGGACAACAAAGTGATCCTATAAGGGTTCCGTTTTTTCCTTTCGAGGTATGGAACCCTAAAAATAATAATAAACTATCCACACAAAAAATCAAAATACATTGGTCCAAGTAATTTAATTAAGTTTTAAAAGACAAAACTGTTTACAACTACAATAGTAATTAAGGTAGTAACCTTAATTACTATTGTAGTTGGCTACATGCTGTCGCAGATTTTTTTGATGATATTATAAAGTCATACATTTAAAAAAAACTCTAGTAGAATTGTTCAATCTTATCTTAAGTAGTGGTGAAGTGCCGCATCAATGGAGAGATATTCTTGTGATCCCTATTCCCAAGCCTGGACGGGATAGTAATTCCTCTTCTGCTTTAAGACCCATTTCACTTATGTCATGTCCTTGCAAATTGTTTCATCTTATATTACTCAAAAGAATGGAATGGTACATTGAGCATAGAAATCTATTGCCCGTGTCCACGATTGGATTTAGGCGCACTAGGTCTAGTCTTGACAATCTTACTGGCTTAATTACTGATATTCAGATAGGTTTTGCTAATAATAAAGTAACAATAGCATGTTTTGTGGATATCACTAATGCTTACAATAATGTTAATATTGCTGCTCTTATAACAGCCTTAAACAGGATAGGTATTGGTCATAAAATTTGTACTTATTTATGGAATTTCCTCTCTAATAGAAATTGTATTATGTTGATTGGAAATGAATACATCAGTAGATATACCTGCAGAGGTCTAGCTCAAGGTGACCCTATGTCTCCACTTTTATTTAATATTATAACTAGGAATATCAGTGATATTATGGTCAATCTCACTGTATCACAATACGCTGATGATTTTGTTATGTACATGACCTTAGATTATAAGAATTTTAATATAGCAGAAAGGATATTTAGCGAGGAGATTTTAATTTTAACAAATGCTTTAGGTGATATTGGTTTAACTTTATCTGAAGATAAAAGCAATGTTTGTATATTCAAAAAAGTAAGGAAAAATTTAAATGTAACTATTAATATGAATGATTGTATTCTCCAAAATTTAAGAAAAGTAAAATATCTAGGAATGTGGCTTGATTCATCACTGAAGTGGAGTGCTCATATTAGTCTGATCACTGAAAAATGTTACAAGCTTCTCAATGTTTTGAAAGTATTATCAGGGAGTTCATGGGGTATTCATCCGAAACATTTGCGACGACTGTATATTTCTCTTATCAGAAGTCGTATTGATTATGGCAGCTTTTTATATGGGAGTTCAGCTAAAACACATTTAAATAAACTTAACATTATACAAAACAAAGCACTGAGAATTTGTGGTACTTTTATACGGAGCACTCCAATTCATGTAATGGAGAGTGAACTGAGTATTCCACCATTAAACATTCGTCGATTTTGGCTTGGATGTAGATATTGGTTGAAAATCGCTTCTTTGTCTAATGAAAATTATAAGAAGGTAGAACGTTTGTCGCATTTTAGTAACTTTTGGAGGAATAAGAATACACCTAGTTTAATTGAAATACATAATATTTTTAAAGATAAAGCTCTGTATACAAGCTCTAACCTGGAGATGTTCCAGTTGGAAGTATGGTTGTCTTATATCGATATTAGAAATATTGTGAGACTCCAAGTTGAAGGAGTAACACATGCCAAGCGTAATTTTGATATTTCAGAATTAAGATGTCTCACTGTAAAGGATTTGGATACCACATATCCTGGCTATCACAGGTTGTACACCGATGGGTCCAGAAGTGATGTGGGTGTTGGTGCCGCCTTCGTTGATGTGCAAAGAAATGTTTCTTCCAAATTAAAACTTGGGGGAAACATTTCTATCATGCGAGCTGAGCTTTTAGCAATACTGGAAGCACTTCGATATGTACAGGCTAATAGTTTAGATAAAGTTGTTATTTTATCAGACTCAATGTCTGCGCTTCAGCACCTTACTCGTTGCGTCACGGGGGCAAGAGGTGTACCCATTGCATATGAAATTCTAAAAATTCTGAATGATTTTGATGAGACATCTCGCGTTAGACTGCAATGGATACCCTCCCATATCGGCGTGAGAGGCAACGAGATTGCCGATCGGCTAGCCAAGGAAGCAATCTGTGATGGCCGGGATATGTCTGCTCACATACAACCATACTACACAGAGATTTTCCAAGTAGCTAAACGTATTTGTATCGATAGGTGGAGGAAATTTTTTTCTGATTGCTCAACGTCTAAGGGTATCTGGTACAGGACTTTGAACAATGAGCCAGGTCTGAGCCCATGGTTTGAAGGCGTTAATATTTCTCGAAATAGTTTGGTTGCAGCTATGAGGCTACGTTCCGGCCATGTTCCACTCAACAAGTTTAATCATATGATTGGGAAAAAGGAGTCCCCTCAGTGTGTTCACTGTGGTGTCACGGAAGACTTAATGCACTTGTTGGTGGATTGTGGCCGAAATCGTGACCTCAGAAGTCGGATGTTCTCGAATAATTTGTTTGGGGAGCAAATTAATATTATTTTGGCATCACCTCTCTCAAGGGATGCCCGTTTGTTAATTAAATTTTATATTTTATCTGTTAAGGGTCGCACTTGAATAGAATATTGTCTTTATTAATTTGAATAATACTATGAGGCTGACATAGATGCCAAGTGCACCATAAGCCTCGTCAAATATATAGAAAAAAAAAAAAAAAAAAAAAAGTCATACATTGTACAACATTATTTTGATCTATTCTCAATACTTTGTACAGTGCAGTGTACCTGTGTGCTGTTACGTATTTTATGAACAATATATTTACACCTTGGGTCACATTATTGAAGTTTTAGCAGGTACTAGCTGTTTCCCGTGGTTCCGCCCGCGTAATTGTAGTATCAGGTATCCCACGGGAATACTGTACTTTTCTGGGATAAAAATTCTGGGATAGCCTATATTTTAATCCAGAGCCTAAACTACTACCATACCAAATTTCATTGAAATCTGTTTAGTAGTTTTTGCATGAAAGAGGAACAAACATCCATCCATACATCCTCACAAACTTTCACATTTATAATATTATATTAGTAAGATTTCTATTTTTTCTAATAATAAATATAGCCTATATGTAATCGGAATATAGCATTCTAATAGTAACATTTTTAAAATCGGTCGAGTAGTTTTGGCATGATTAGGAAACAAATATACAAAAATTTAAATTTTTTCTCTTTATAATATTAGTATAGAAGTATAGATGTATATTATGTCGGCCGTTTGTGTACAGAATATAGAACGTTGATAATATAGTTCAATGTAGATTGAAATAACAAGGGTCTCACATAACATGATAACCTTTGGAAAACTTAATAAAACAGTTTAATTAATTGATACACTTACCCAATTTTGAGATTTTAAAACAACTGCATCATCATATGTATATCCACGATCAGGCAAATTATTCAAATAACGAACATAATCTCCCAAAATCTTCTCCTGTTTTTCTAGCGAGCTTTGAGCCAAGCAAAATGTTGCAAAACTAATTATTATATAGGAAGACAAATTCAATAGCCGAGTCATTTTACCTCAATGCGTGATCATTTCCGAGATTACTGAACAGCACTGACTACTGGAGCTTAAGTTGTTTCACTTTAGCAGCAGCAATAAATCTACGTCACATTTAACAGTCGCGAATGATACGGGTAAATAATAATTCGTGATTCAACATTCAAGGATTTAATAACAACCTGTGTTTGTTGACATATTTTTTTTCCAATATTTATGGTTGATCATTGATGATTTACAAGCACTTTATCAGATTTTAATGGAAATACGTTCTGGTAGGCAATATTACCGTCTTAGTTGTGAAATTTTAATAAAAATACTATTCTACGACTTATTTCAAGTAAATTTTTATTTACAAATAAACATTCTAGTTTAACTTCAAAATAATGTAGACAGCATAGATCTTCTTAAGTAGCCTGTACACATCATGTACACATTGGCCTAATATGGCCCAATCACAGAACACTTATTACTCGCGGAGGGCCCAATGCTCACTATAACATTGTGTACAGGGAGTATTCGTACATATTTGTGTTCACACAATCGCCCATTGTTTATTTCGTCTATTCTTAAGACTATTCTATTACTTTGAAAAATTAGTTGCGCGTTGAGCACTATAGTACGGTCGCGCTCCGCATTACACACGAAGTGAATTTAATTGTTTGTGAGTCGCGCGGCTACGCCGCTGCACGTACACCATGGCGTTGGTGACCAACCACTTGCTGGCGTTCATCCAGGACGCCAGCGACATTCTGCTCTACGAAACGCTCGGCCAGAGCTCGAATATGCCATCACGGAGGCGAGAAGGTGGTGAACGAAGCGTGCAGGACATTATCTCCCTGCTGAAGCAAAGGATCCAGATGCCGGTCTTTGTGATGAAAGATATCCACAAGCTGCCGGTCGTAACGATGGACCACGTCGACGTCTCCAGCCTGCTGAAGAACTTGAAGGTAGGTTGGATGCATCGGCATCTACCATCCGTGACTTAAGTACGTAGTGAATTATAAAATGTACCTAATAATTCAGTAACTAGTGGGTCACCCGATCATTCAACCGCCTTTGCCAACGCACGTCGACACATCGTTTTGCGTGTCAGCGGATTCCAACGAGTCGGCGATCGCTGCTGCCCCCGCCCGCCTTCCCCTTCGGGTCGTGCAGACGCCGAGTCAACCAGTGACTCAGCAGGAAACTTTGTGACTCTCGCCGGTCGCCCCGCACCTCCCCAGCAGGTGAAGACATAGGGGGTGAAGGAGAGCCTAGGCTGTGGAGAGCCGCAAGGCCGAGCAACCTCGACCTAGCAAGGACGAGAGCAGGAGGTGCGATGAGGAGGGCTTCATACTGGTGCATGGTGGAGAGAAGAAAGGAGAAGAAGCCTGCCGCCCGCAACCACCGCGATACCGCACCTTACGTACCGGAACTGCGCCTGCAGTGCGAGGTACCCGCGACGCCGTTGTACGTATCCTGCACTGGTATGCAGGTCGAGGACGTCGTGAACTACATCCGCCAGAAGATGGTTGAACGTCTGGAGTCTCGCCACAAGGTCAATTTTAGTTCCTTTGTGGTGGAGGAGTTCTGGCCGACGGGTGTGGTTCCGGGGGAGACTCCGGAACGAAACGGGGATCACGTCGCCGTTGACACGTGACAAAGTGTAGTTTTTAAGTATATATTATGTATGTTAGTCTCTATGGTATTCCGTATTTATAATATGGGCCTATGCCACCCAAAATAAATGAAATTTAATTTAATTTAATGTAATTAATACGTCTACACCTTGGCCCAAAATGAAGCATACTAAACGACCTTCCAACGTGTGGATGCCTTCACAATCTAACAGATTGTGATAGCCAACAGCCAACACTCAGCCACAATATCCGCCACAATAATTGTCGCCTTCTGGGGTACGTTGGCTATCTAGATGGCGACATTGTGGCGGATATTGTGGCTCAGTGTTGTCCAACAGATTGTGTAGGCATCTACACGTTGGAACTTGGAAGGTCGTCAAGGTCGTTCAGTATGCTTCAGTTCAGGCCAAGGTGCGGACTTATTTAATAAAATGGATGTTGAGTCACTAAGGGCACTTTTTATAGCAGTACTGTATGGTTCATGTGGGATACTATATTTAACGCCTTTACGTAAAAACTACTCAACCGAGTACACAGGCCACAGCGTATGCGGCAAAAAATTTTTCTCAAAGAAAGCACCCAATAGTTTTATTTTTGTGATTTTGATTTTTAATTCTATGAATCTGAACGTTTCCTCGTTCATCATTATTAACACAGATTAATTATTAGTTACTAGGTAATTGTTAAACTAAACATTTTTATTCGTAAATATTAAATTACGAAAGTTTCGACAGTGAAAACAAAAGATGTACCTACGCGTGCACTCACTGTCGGAGCTCGTGACGAACTAAGCATGAGCCAACGTGTGGATGTGTGGATGGTAAAGCAATAATTGTGGCCACAGCCCACAACCCTTTGATCTTTTGTCGAAAAACCGACACCGCACGGATCTTGGCCAAGTAGCGATCACAGTTGTGGCCCACCATTCCAACACACGCCAATTAAATTTAAACCACACGATGGTACAGTGATGGCCTTGGAGTCTCGTTTGTGTGATATTGTCTTAGATCTGTGTCGGTGGTTATTTTATAATAGATAATAGATTACCTGTATTTATTTGATATCATATTATAGCTAAGATAAAGTACCTATAGATCCGCAGCTCTTGTAACCACTAGATTGCATCTCGCTCACCCACTATGTGTTGCCATGTACAAACATAGCCTTCAATTGTAGTATTTTTGTCTTGATCTTAGGATGTACACGTAAGTTTTCTCGTCGTAGTCAGTAATAAATAAGAATCGTAGAGCGAGTTTTTCCCTGCACCACTCATTATTAAAATAAGTAAATTTTAATATTTTCATACTGGCGATTAAATTGTTCTAGTTATTTTTTATGAGTCAGAGGTTATAAGAAAACATGCGATTAGAGTACGATCGTACCTGGATTCTCAGTCTAGATCGAGACCTATTAATAAGTTAACTCTAGGCCAAGACCGAAAGTAATAGTTAAATTAACAAAATATTATGAACGTGGTAAAAATATTTATAACTCAAGAACGGCTGAACCGATTTGGCTGAAAATTGGTGGGCTATCTTGAAACCAGGAGAAGGACATAGGATACTTTTTATTCGGACTCAAAACTCGAGAACGGCTGGATCGATTTGGCTCATTTGATTTAAATTGAAAATAATTGTGGAAGTTCAGGGAAGGCTTACGCACTGAGAAATAATGAAAAAGGTGTAGGTTGTAGGTGTAGGACTAGGACGTAGGATGCATTATAGGTAAAGTCATTTATTCATTCCAGTTCATGTTTATGACAGAACAACGTGTGTTGAGACAGCTAGCTATATTATATATTACTAGCTGACCACGACAGACGTTGTTCTGTCTTAAATATGAACTGGAATGAATAAATGACTACAACTGCTCCTACACCTACTCCTACACCTGTTCCTACTCCTACTCTTACTCCAACACCTACTCGTACATTAACTCATACATCTACTCCTACCCATACTCCTACACCCACTCAGACACCTACGCCTACACCTGCTCCTACACCTACTCCTACAACATACACCTTTTCCAATATTTAAAAAAAAAAGGTCCAGCCCGCGCCCATTACGCCCGCGTAAGCACAGTAATCCACGGGTATATATCCCATGATATAAAGTAGCCTATGTCCTTCCCCATGGTCTACTCCAACTCCACTCTGTGCCAAATTTCATCATAATCGGTTTAGTAATATTTACGGGAAAGCGTAAATAAAGTATCGTACAGGAACCGTACATTTTTTCGCGATAAAAAGTAGCCTACGTCCTTTCCCGTGGTCTAATTTATATCTGGGTCAAATTTCATAATAATCAGTTCAGTAGTTTTAACGTGAAAACGTTCAGGTTTACTCTTTCATTTTTATGTAAAGGGTATAATCCCAAGTTGGTACTGTTTTCATTCAAAAAAGTAGTGACCTGATGATGAGATCTATGAGGAATTGAGGCAATTTCTATGGACACATATGGTGATTTTGACTTTTTCTGAAGTAGACCAAGCATAAGCTAACAAAAAGTCTTACTATTAATACTGTTAGGTAGGGTAGGTATTTCTCTTAATATAAAAATTAAACAATGTCAAAAAAGTCAATAGTTTTTTATTTAAGTAGATGTTTCAAACATTCTTCATTCACTTCAACACACTTAAAAAGTTAAACAGTTAAAATACATATATCAATAAGAAACTGGCCCGTCGAGAAGAACCGGCGTAAGAAACTCGCACGGGGCCACTTTTTAGCAAAAAGATGGAAAATTTGTTCTTTGATTAATTACATAAGTATCCAAAATTTATGTTTAGTGAGGTTTCCGGTTAGGGTTAGCTGTCACCCTATTACTCAACTATGTTTACCACTCCAAATTACAACTAAACTAGTCGTTTAGTTTATAACCCCAAAACTTAAACCACTAATATCTCAGTAACTGTGGGTTTCCTGATGAGGGGAGTGGGGAAATCGTGGAATCGTGGGATATTATACTAAATTTTTACCGAAAGAACTTTAAGTCAGTATATTTTGGTACTAAATTAAATAGCAACACTGAGACAAATATATTTATAGAATATGTTTCGAATTATGTAAAAAATACAGATTTCATCTCACTTTCTATGGAAAATATGACTGTATTTACATCCATATATCATCATTCTTATGTTATATGCAATCACAAACTAAAAAAACACGAGCTATAGCTAATTACGAGTAAAAAGTTACGGCAGCACATTTTCGTTCGCTGCGACTTTTGCACCTCAAAATACTGCATCCACACATTGTTAAAATACTTAAAACTACGCAGAGTCTCTATCTTAAAATAGTATATAACATAAAACACACCAAAAAACACAAAAGAGTTCAATTATCACGAAACCTCACTCTTCACAGTCATTTGTTTGGCACAGGAATGTCAAATTTGACAGCTCTGTGCCAAAAACCCGGTTACAGCGAAAGGGACAAAACATAACATTTTTGTCTCGTTTCTTCACAAGTATTGACCAATTTACGTTCTCTCTCTAACAAGCTGTGACGTCAGGAGCTATCCTGCCCTGCTATTATAGTATCCCTTTGAGTATCCAACTATGGAGACGCCATTATCAGGCGTTCCCCGCTGCCAAAGGTTAGACCCTCCGGTCGTGAGGGTTATATAAAACTAGTTGCTGCGCGTTTTTGACGTATTCGGAAAATTACAGCGAGGCGGAACGAACCGGAGCAGAAAATGCCGACTTGCTGTATTTTTTCCTGCAAAAACAGATCGGAAACATCAAATAAACAAAAGGATGGTGTTACTTTTCATGTGTATGTATTATTTTGCCTAAATATTAACAATAATTGCGATATATTAGCAAAAATCCAAAAATTTTACTCGATGAACAAATGTTGCTACTAAATCGTACAACATCCAAATTTAGGGTAATATTTAAAAGTAGTAATTTATAAAAACTTCTATTTCATATTCGTTCTTGTTTTTACTATTTCATAATGAAGAAACATGACTAATTAATTAGTACACTATTTACAATTTTGTTTTTCTTCATGATATTATTTCACGAAAGTGACGAAACACATTGAAAATTTGCAAATTATTATAAAATAATTTTTCAATTGTGTTAACAAACTTTTGTTTATATTAATTATTATTTATTACAATAAAATATGTGCTGATAAATTTATCCTGAAATTATGCATTTTTAATTTATAAACAGGCCACACTTCATAAAAACTGAGGGTTGTGACAACGTAAAAGAAATATCGATATCGACTTTATCAGTATGTTATTCTGACCATTATTTTTTTTAGATTTCCTAAAAATAGGATGATTAGGAATGCCTGGGTCCAAGCTTGCGCTAATCATTTTTCTTGGTTTCCCAAACGTACGAGTACAATTTGCTCGGTGCATTTTGAAGTTTCATGTTTTATTGTTCAGACGAACAACAGTAGGAGATTAAAACAGCGCGCCTTGCCAACTTTGAAATTATTAAAGGTGCATTTTATAATTAACTAGTTTTTGCCCGTGAATTTGAACCAATCTTTGAACTACTTATGGTGAACATTGGTAAACATTGAGGTGGAACAGAACTATTATAAATGCAAAAAAAAAAAAACGTATTTAGGGTGGACCCTATTTATCAAAACGATTCCGCATTTTTACTTAGCTCTACCTTTTTTAACCGACAAAAAACCGAAGGAGGTTGTCAAGTCAACACATACTTACGATTATAGTACGATTTTGGTTTTTTTTTATTTAATACTATAATATATTTTAAATATAATATATGGATGCTTCATGTCATGTCAATCTGGTCTCGTGGTAAGTTATCGAAGAACTTGTTTTACGTAGGTAGACCCACGGACTCCTTTTTTTACAACAACAAATAAAAAGCGTGAAGCGTGCTAGATAATGGGTTTCAACACGTATGAGGCTAATTCTTGAAGCTATTATCTATTTTACTTTAGTTATTACGGCTGCTCCACCCGCGTAAATATACTATCGGTTATCCCGCGGGAATACTCTACTTTTCCGATATAAAAAGTAGCCTATGTTTTAATCCAGAGCCTAAACTACTACCATACCAAATTTCATCAAAATCCGTTCAGTAGTTTTTGCATGAAAGAGCATCCATCTATACATCCAACCATCTATCCATCCAACCATCTATCCATCCATCCATCCTCACAAATTTTCACATTTTATACTATTACCTACTAGGATAGGATGTGAAAATTTGTGAGGATGGATAGATGGTGAATGTATGGATGTTCTTTAATATTGTAAAACATACTTTTGTTCTATCATCAATAGTTTCCGCAGCGCATGCGACGAAAGTTGTTTAATGGCATTTTTGACACCTTGGGTTACGTTACTAAAGTTTTAGTAAGAATCCCTAATCTTTTCTAGCAATAAATATAGCCTATTTTACTCAGGGTGAATGTAGCTTTCTAATGGTGAAATAATTTTTGAAATCGGCACAGTAGTTTTTTAGTTTATTTATTACAAACATACACACAAAAATACAAATCTTTCCTCTTTATAATATTAGTATAGATTATTATATACTACCTAGGTATATAAACAAATATTTTTTTAAACGACGTACAGTCAGATTAGACCGCAAATTAATATTTATCTATACTTTCTCTCATTAGTTATTCTATGTGCTAGTTAGACTAGTTAGACATACAGAAACTTATAAGAGAAAATATAGGTAAATATTGAAAAAATCGATTTCGAATTGATTTCGCTCAGAATAATTTTCCCTAAGAGTTTTTAGCATAGTCAATCAACATGGGAACTTACAAGTTTCTATCTCCTATAGTTTAGAAATGCCAGGAGGATGACCAACTTATAAACCATTATGGAGACCGATTACTCGAAAATGGTTGACTTTGTAAAAAGGTAATTTATAAATTCTTATTTCAATTTTAAAATACCTATAAAATATACAAAATTTCATTTATATATATTCATAATTACACATGCTAGAAAGACGGACAGACAGACGGATGGTCAGTGCAAATTTATTAGGGTTTCTTGAGTATTACGGAATGCTACAAATTGGTTGTACGCACCAGCCGCTCCGCAACTATGATATTCGCAACACTGCTAAAAATGCTAAAATTCTTCTTCACGCTGGATGACGCTTCCATTTTTGCATGTTTCAACATTTTAATACTTATTTACTTTATGATACTGAGCGAAATTGTAAATTAAATATTGTAGTTAAGATTTAATAGATATAATTTTTAAAATTTACTTTTGCCACATAATTATTACTAGCCGAACTCATCGATAGTAAAACATCGATAGTGTCAAGCACTAGCGGTGCGGTCCCCCCTCCCGCAGAAAGTGGCGAGACTTTTTCGCATAGAAATTAGCTGTCATGTCGTCTCCGTATAGTTGGATACTCAAAGTAGTATCCCCTTAGTAGTCTGCATAGATTATACAGATATATACTGGTAGTAGTCTGTGTCAAAGAGAATATAATCACTACGTTGTCTGTGTTTGATATTTTGTCGCACGAAGTATAGATAACAAGGAGTCCGAACGTAATGTTAAAATAATGGTCTCAATTACGGGGACAGATTTTTGCCGGTAGAGCGCGCGACGGTCCGACGTGCACTCGTTTGAAATTACGCGGGAAGTTTAAAGTTGCTATTGACAGCTCTGGAAAGATTGAAATTTTATTATATAAAAGTTTTAGGAAATTCTTAGAAACTGTTCTCGAAAAATAGATACCGTAGAACACGGTAATTGCCTAACGGTAATTTAAAAATAATTGTAATAAATAATAGTATTGGCAACACTCGGTATAATAGTATTGGCAACACTCGGTACTCGTCGGTCTCGCACGCCTAGCGGCAGAAAAGAGAACTAAGATCTGGTCCTATTATTGTGTACATAATTATTATTAAAAAGCCTATACCGTTCGGACTCCTGGTATCTGAGCATTTCTCAAATTTTTTGACCATCATTTTAATAATCTTCTTAAAATACAATAAGTATATTTTGGACATATTATGTTAAATACAGCTAGCTAAAACTAGACAGATTCTGAATTTATGGTTGTTTTTTTGTTTTAATAGAGTTTTTATACAAAAAACCTGTAAATTATTAGTTAAGGGCGAAATAAAAGTTCTTATTTTGTTACTTGGAAATTAATGAAAACCATAAAGAAACATGCATACTGTATTATAAATTTATGTTTTTCTATGTAGATCATAAATTAAACAACATCTGATAAAAGTAAAAATTGTGAAAAAAATTATTTAAATTGTTTTTAGCAGTACTGAGTATTTTTTGTTACCTTTTTTAAACTTTCTAATCAAAATGTTTAGTTTTCCTCTAAAATAGAAAAAGGCATGTTATATTTACTATTTATAATTATAATAATATTTATCATAAAATTATTTTAAATTATTGATTATAGCATTTCAATTTAAAGAAAAAGAAATATCTACCATTATTATCAGAAAAAATTTGGGACAGTATCAAAACAAGAAACTTGGGTAACAAAATCGGAAATGTAAGGCTAAGCATACACACACTTGACACTCCATTATAAAATGAAAACAAAATAAGTGAAAATGAAAATTATTTAGTTTTATCCTGTGTTATAATCTTCAAATTTAGTAATATATACATAACAAAAGATATATATAACATTATGGGGATTAAACGAATATAGATACCTACCTACCAGTATGGCAATTTTACGAAATGTGTACTTAGCTTTAAAAACTCCTTTTTTGTTACCCCTCGTTCTGGTTATACGTTACCACGCGAAAGTAACAAAAACAGAAGTAACGAAATGACGGGTACAGATTTTGAATAAAATACATATTCTTTAAAACTCAATACTTAAAACAGTATTTTACATCAAATTGTAGCCCATTAAAAGAACTATTTATCAATTTCAACAAGAGTATTAAGTATCTTGAACTTACCTTCACACAGTATAACAAAATCCAGATCGAATTAGTCGCAGTGCAGAGCACTACGTTAAGCCGCGGATGTTGTCGACACCGAAATGACATCACAACAAAATAGCAATGTGAAATGTCGTCAATAGTGTTGCCAAAGGAAAAAAAATCAATTAACTTTGTAGTTTAAAAAATCTTTCGACACAAAAATCGGTAACAAAATCTGAATTCCGTTTTGGAATTTTTTTATGGGACAATATTATTTTCCTGAAACTGATTAACTTACGACGTATTTCACTATTATACTACATAAAATATGTATTCAAATACTCTAAGTAGTGTTTTAAGACTATAACATATATTCCGTTTCTTAGAATTTAATGAAATAAATGAGTTCAAAATCACCGCGGTCGCAATGGGACAACCTATTTTCCATACTACGAAAATTTTGGTATTTTAGATTATTAATTATTTATTGTAGTGAGAGTGTTTTATTTATAGCTTTGATATTTTCTCTGATAATTAAATAATATCAACGAAGTTACGACAGTCATGTATGTTATTTATGTTATCGTAGTAAAAAAATAATCAAAGACCAAAACATGGGACATCGACGTTGCGGCTATGGTCAAAAAATTTGAGAAATGCTCATCTATGCTTCATGTTTTGTCGTATGCAAAGTATGCAAAGGTCGTATGGTAAATGGTTAATTAAATTTTACTCAAAAAGTTATATATTATATCAATTTTCTTGATTGATGTTCAATTAAACATTTTATATTTGAGAAAACAGCGCGATGAAGAAGTCTGCTAGCACCGAATACAAAATGTAACTATTAAATATGTACTTATAATAATAAACTTATTTGCAATTAAATAAAAATAATAAATTAAATAAACTTATTAAGTAATTATTATTCTTTAACGCTCACATAATTGTAAAAATAATATTTCAGCTGGTGGATTAGTTTTGGTCTTATATGTGGAGCAACATTTGTGACCCGCTTTTACAAAGTTCTGGAGCCAGATCATGTGTGGTTAGTAAAATAGTACTCCATATAATTGTCACTGAATGGTGTAATCATCTCTTGAAACAATGAAAGCCAATGGAATGTTTGCATAGTCATCTTTACTACAAACTACAAAGAAGGTAGGGTAGGTACTTTTAATAATAAGACTTTAATGTATGTTTATTTTTTTCAGCTGGGATGAAACACACTTTGGCAAAATGGCTAGTTGGTACATAAATAGAACATTTTTCTTTGATGTACATCCTCCACTTGGTAAAGTTAGTACATTTTTAAAGCATAAACACATAACACTAAAATTAAGGGAGTATTGTTTGTTGTATAATGAAATATTTTAACCTTCTTACAGATGCTTATAGCTTTATCAGGCAAATTGACTGGCTATGATGGCACTTTTGCCTTTGATAAACCAGGAGACAAGTATGATGGTGCAAGGTATGAAGGAATGAGAATGGTTAGTTTAAGAACTACATATAAGTACTTCTTTTCGTGTTTATTTTATTTATAAAACAAAACTGATTTATTTCTTAGTTATTATTATTATGTAGGTACTTTTATATTTTATTCTAAAATGAATAAATAGAAGAATATCTCAATACATTTTGGATAATGTATTATATGTTAGAAAGAATATTAGTAATTTTAAAACTAAAAGCGACAATCACTGTAGAAACACTAGAAATAAGCATAGGCTAGATATACCGGTGATCAGACTAAGTAAAGTAAGCAAATCATTTAAAGGTCAATGTATACGCCTATACAATAGAATCCCAGAAAACGTTCAAAATCTTTCCATTAATAAATTTAAAAAAGTAGTTAAAGAATGTTTGTGTGCAAAAGCCTATTATAAGGTCAATGATTTTATTGACGATCGCACACCTTGGGAATAGGATGACCACCTGCAAGGCTACTTCTATGTACTATAATATGTATCTGACTTTTTTCAATATTATATAGACCTAAGTTTTCACATTGTAAACAACTTCATTTTTTTTTAAAAGAACAATTTTCCATCTTTTTGCTAAAAGATGGCCCCGAGTTTCTTACGCCGGTTCTTCTCGCCTGGTTAGTTCCCGAACCGGTGGTAGGCATCAAGTAGGGACAATTCTTTAAGCGTTACTTTGTAACCCATATGGAAATAAAACTTTTTAAATTTTGATTTTGAATAAGGTCTGAATAATATCTTAGGGTTAAGCCGAACAGTGTAATGCATCATGCAATGTTGCCAGATGTTAATGTAAAATGGTTAATATTTTAATAAACAATCAATTACAGTTTAAACATTAGCCCCCTTACTAGTAAAAATATTTACACAATGGATAAGCAATACGATGTATTGTCTTTGTCTGTCAAGCGACTTCTCCCAGGTATCAGACAAGGACAAAACATTGTATAGGTCAGTGATTTTCAACCCCCTGGGGGGTCGCGAAGCTCCTGTAGGGGGGTCGCCGGAGGTCGAGAGAACTTTACTAAAAAACAATAAAGATTAAAAAGATAGATTTATTAACCCTCTGCCACTGACGTTACGTCTGACAGACACCACGATACTTATGAGTAGTTGCCACGTTGCCAATTCGCGCCGTATAGTTTTGTGTCTTTCTGTACCTTCTTGCGTGGACGCAAGCCCCCCACCAGTGCAGTGTAGGCAGCTGCGGAGCGCGCATGTGTGGAGAGAGAGCTGTTTGGTGTCCACAGGACGTAAGGTCAGTAATAAATGATGGATCTGGTAGACGTTATGTCAGTAATATCGTTATAATTCCATAGTGTCTGACATACGTCTGGTCAGTAAATTAATTATCACATTTTTAGCGCAACTTCGAATATCATTATATATTGCTTTTAGATGGCAAGCAGCTCTCAAACTAGACCTTCGAGGAAGAGGAAGGCTGCTGATGCAGTTAATTTATCTAATGAGCAGCAAATTCTCCATTGGATAGATGAAGAAGATCAGGAATTTAGTGATTATGACGATGATGTTGCAGACGAAGATTTTATTATTGAAGAGGAAATTCAACAGGACAGTGAAATGTCAGCAGAAGAAGGCGAAAGTTGCGAAAATGAAGATGAGAATTTGAGGGAGGAGCCAAGAGTTACCAATGACGTTAAGGATACCGAAGGGGAAAGAGAGGCAAGCAGAGGTTCGATTTACGGATTCACAAAAGATTTAACTTTGCTCTCTTTTGTGCCGATAAAGGATAAGGCAGTTGTCCTTCTGTCTACTTGCCACCATAGTGCCAGTACTGATGAAAGCACTGGAAAACCAACGATTATTGTTGATTATAATCAGGCAAAAGGTGGCGTGGACGAGGTAGATAAAAAATGTGCCATCTATTCCTGTAGTCGTAAAACACGTTGTTGGCCTCAAGCAATTTTTTATCGTTTTCTCGATATGGCTGGAGTTAACACATTTGTGTTATACGGTAACTGTGAAGGAGCAAATTTGAGAAGAAGTGAATTTATCTTGAATTTGGCTCGAGAATTGGTGCTCTCTGCACTGAAACAGAGAGTTTATAATGAAAAATTGCCTAGAGAATTGAGGATGACTTTACGTCGTGTCCTAGGTAATGATTTACCTCCTCCACCACCCCCCAGGGAGCATGAATCATCATCAGCAAGGAAGTTGTGTCGAGTTTTCCCAAGCAAATTGAAAAGACGAACAAGATTTGCCTGTTGTGCTTGCGCAAAACCATCTGTCTGCAATATTCCGCGCAAATTTGTGAAGACTGTAAGAGAGAAGTTTAAGGCTGATTAAAAAGAAAATTATCCTAAGGATTTTTTTTATTTTATTATTTTTTGATAATTTTGTGTTTGAACTAGACTAATTTAAGTTAAAAGTGTTGATTTTATGTTCTGTTTTTTTTCTGATAATATTTCAAAGATGGCTGTGTCAAATGTTCCTATTATTACTATGATAATAAAAATATTTAATATTTTCGTAATTATTTGTTTCATTTAACCAAATTTATATTTACCTGTTTTATATAATACTACAAATATTATATGTAGACAATTAAATTATAAAAGTTAACCATAACAAAAACATTGATAATCAATGTTCACGTCTGACAGACTACTCCTCAGTAGAATGTTTACAAGAATGCCACCTCAGTGGCAGAGGGTTAAGTAAGAGTCTCATAAATCGATCATCGATATCATCGATGTATGTACATAATTGTAAAATAATGTGTTTGACGTACTATATTATGTACTTATATCCGAATCCTAATTATGGAGACGCATAAAAACGTAGTATAGAATGAATATTTGTAACACTGTAACATACACATACATATACATATGATAAAAAAGCGAAGGGTCGGGGGGTCGCGAAATATTTTTTCATACAAAGGGGGTCGCATCATGAAAAAGGTTGAAAAACACTGGTATAGGTTATCCACCATTTAAATATTTTTATTAGTAAGGGGGTATATGTATCTATATCTATCCTAAAAATAAATGCAAAAGTGTGTCTGTCTATCTGTCTGTTACCTCTTCACGCTTTAACCGCTGAACCGATAAATGAAATCTGGTATAGACATACTTTGGGTCCCGGGAAAGGACATAGGATAGTTTTTATCCCGAAAAAGTAGTATTCCCGCTGGATAATGTAAGCCGCGCGCAAAAGTTATTATGTAATATTATTCAATATGATTAGGCGATAGATGAAATGGCTTTAGAAATGTGCCAAGTTCGGTGCCACATATTACCAACTTGCCTTTCCCAAGTCTACTAAACTATTTATGCAATAACAGAAAGGTCACTATGACGAACCTGCTTTCACCATGACACCTCTAAATACTGGCATCAACCTTGTCAAAACATAGCTGTGGAATCATAGCTGATGAACTTTAACGCACTCCGACATATAAATAATATTATGTTTCAGTTTTGTACCAGCTTGGGTGCATTAATAATACCACTTACATTTCTTACAATATGGGAAATGACAAAGTGTTTGGACTCTACACTCATTGGCACCTTGTTACTTTTATGTGGTAAGTTTTTTATCATCATATCTTATAATTTAAAAGAGCAAATCTCATACATCAATCTATATACCTATATAAAAGGTAAAGCTGATTGACTATATTAACACCAAACCCTTAAGGCTAGAAATTTCAAATTTTGCACATAATATATTACTCATAAGAAAGAGTATACATATATTACTCATATCAAAGAGGGTAAAAAAGGGGATGAAAGTTTAAAACCTAATTTCACGCGGTCGAAGACGCGGGCGATTAATGCTTTATATACGTAAACCGTTAGATTGTAATATTACTAGAGATATTAACAGATTGTTAAATAATAATTTCTCCTTATAATTGTACGCATTATTATTATTATGAAAAAGCAAACAAATATGGCGGCGCGGGGCACTTGCCGTTTAACCAATAGGCACGGTAAATATTACAATATAACGAAAAATAACATGTAAAATTGTAAGAAGAAATTTTTATTTGACAATCCGTCGATATTTAATAATATTTTACAATGTAACGGTTTTTACAATTTTACGGTAACATATTATATACTTAAAAGGCAAAGCTGATTGACTGATGTATCAACACTCAGGCTTAAGCTGCGCGTCCACTGCATCGGAATCGGAGCGGACGGAGCGGACGGATTTGTTGCTTTGTATGGATTTCTATGGTACTGCGTCCACTGGACCGGCATTTCTGCGCCTGCGACCGGTATTTTTGCCGATGACGTCACCGGCAGTGAACCCGTCATTCGGATACCGAACGTTTCAAGTTCTGACGTGTTTGCGACGACGCGACGGCTATACATAAATACTTATTCACGACGAATGACGATATTTTAATTACTTTAGTGGAAAAATATGATGAACTTTACAATCTAAAACATCAACATTATCTTAACCAACTGAGGAGAGACGATATATGGGATGAAATTGGGCAAATAATAAATAAAAATTGTAGAATATAGTGAAGTTCAAAAAACTTTTTTCGAGTCATATGAATGTACCCAAAAAATCTATTTTCATCTTCTAATAAATCAGAATATAATGTATGAAATTCTCCAAAAATTATTCTTTTTGAATTTATATTATGATTTATGAACCCATATCTTTCGTTTCCTCTTGTTTCTCTTTTCCTCTTCTGATAAAATAAGCTAATTACAACCTATTCGGTCTGAGATTACAACAATATATCTCGTCACTATCCTCCATAATGCAAGTGCACGTTCAGGCTGACGGATTAAAAATAACTAAATTGCCGATGCTGAATCCGGATGCAGTGGACGCACCCCATCGGCATTTTGTAAATGCCGACGCTCCATCCGCTCCGTCCGCTCCGATTCCGGTGCAGTGGACGCGCAGCTTTAAGGGTAGAAATTTGAAATTTTGTACACATATTCCTCATAGAACGTAGACATCCACTAAGGAAGGATTTTTAGAAATTCACCCCTAAGGGGAAAAATAAGGGATGGAAGTTTAAATTTATTAATGCTAGTTAATAATAATCACTATCTTAGAAACGCCGAAAATGAAACGAAAAAACTACGAAAAAAAATGTAGCAACAATTTTCAAGAAATTTAGTATGAAGGCGGATTTTAAGGAGCAAAATTGATCTAGCTTTTACCTGGAAACGCTCACATTTTGGAGTTTTTGTTTGTTTTTCTTTTGCGCGGCAACAATAAGTATGTCACCAATTTCGACATTACTATAATAATTATTGTCAGTTCAAATGCCGGTTTGGTAAACTTTGGTCTTATTGAGTTGTTGGAAAATTGGTGTCTCGGGTTCGAATCCCAGTTCGTAATAATTTTTATTTTGTTTTTATTTTTTGGAATACTAAAACTCCGAGTAAAGTTTAGTTAACTAGATATTAATATGTGAAGCAAAAACTTTCAGTATAGTTTTCTAAAGATTGTGAAAACGTAGGATTGATAATGAGGAATTTGTGATATTTGGTACAGTTAAAGTTTATGTATTAAATATTTTTCTTTTTGGAGTTTTTGTTTGTATTCCTTTTGCGTTGCAACAATAAGTATGTCACTAATTTCGACATTACTATAATAATTGTCAGTTCAAATGCTGGTTTGGTAAACTTCGGTCTTATTGAGTTGTTGGCAAATTGGTGTCTCGGGTTCGAATCCCAGTTCGTAATAATTTTTATTTTGTTTTTATTGTTTGGAATACTAAAACTCCGAGCACCTACTCCCTTATTAATAAAATTATTTACACCAGGGATTAGCTAATCTAACATGGCTGTCTCTGTCAGATAGTTTGGAACAGTCACTTGATAGACAAAGAGAGCGATTTGGATTTGCTTATCCATGGTGTAAATATTTTTATTAATAAGGAGGCTAAAGTTTAGTCAATTAGATATTAATATATATGTGAAGCAAAAACTTTCAGTATAGTTTTAGAAAAATTGTGAAAACGTAGGATTGATAATGAGGAATTTGTGATATTTGGCACAGTTAAAGTTTATGTATTAAATATTTTTCTTACAAACTTTCAACCCTTTACCCCTTTAGAGGTTGAATAATGAATTCTAATAAATTCTGAAACACTACGTCTATGGAATGTAAAAGAAAGATTGAGATTGTGTCAAACAAACACCTACTTTTTATTATACAAACTCATGGTAGTCTGAGTAAGGTAGTGTGTGCAAGTTTATTTAATAATTTGATGTATTTCTTAGCATTATTTACTAAAAACATAATATTAGCTTTCTGCACACCTTCCTCCACATAAACTTTAACTGTTCCAAATTTCATACTCCTCCGTTCGGACAATTCTCGTAAAACTGTACTCAAAGTTTTTGCTTCGCGTATCACCTAAATATTAATGTATGATGAATTTAATAGCAGGAAATAGGTGCGAATTCCAAGTTTTGCCGTACATAGGTACTTTCAATCCCTATTTCAACCCTTAGGCAAGGGTTACACGGTCAGTCTGGCATCAGTTCAGTCCATCAGTCTCAGACTGACGTCAGAATGATGGCCGGAAAGTACATAATAAAAAATTATCAGTCCGTCAATCACACGGTTACACGATCATTTTTTCGTCAGTCTGGCATCAGTTCAGTCCATCAGTCTCAGACTGGCGCCAGAATGATGGCCGGAAAGTACATAATAAAAAAATTATCAGTCCGTCAATCACACGGTTACACGATCATTCTTTCGTCAGTCTGGATCAGGCTGATGGACTGATCTGATGCCAGACTGACCGTGTAACCCTAGTCTTAGGGACGGAATTTTTCAAAATCCCTTCTTAATGTGCTTTTACGTTGTAATTTTAAAACTACTGGCCAAATTCCATATTTCTAGCAGTAACGCCTGTTCGTGCGTCTATACTATACTATAAGTATATAGTATAAGGTTCGGTAAAATCAATTACGGATATATTTTTTTTACGAAATCAATTTACTTACATCAAACACAATAAGATTTACTATGGTAAGTTGATGGCAAGTATGAATATCAACGCGCATCAATGATACCTCGGACAAAGAATATATATTACTAACGTACCTCGGAGATATCAGAAATGTTGTGCATGTGACCATACATTTCGTAGATACTGACATGTGACGCCACCTTTATAATTTTTTACAAAAACTTACAAGAGTGCTTCAAATAATCAGCAGTTTCTTTAGTACATATACTATAAAAATTACAGAAAAATACCCGATTACGATGTTTTTTTTTTCAGATGTTGGATTCTTAACCTTGAATAGGTATATTTTGCTAGATCCTATTCTTCTCTTCTTTATGAGTTGTTCCATTTATGGAGCATTTAAGGTAAATAGCAATGTGAAATAACTTGTGTTAAACTATTTTGAGCTCTATAGGTACACATGCTGACACAAATTTACCTGTTTTTCTAGGTGAAGTCACTAACCGAAGTTGGTTTAGCACCATTTTCTACCAAAATGTTAGTTTGGCAGTTTTGGTTGGGATCAGCACTCGCTTGCACAATGTCCGTGAAGTTTGTAGGATTGTTTGTTGTTTTGTTTGTCGGTCTGCGAACAATAGCCGACTTGTGGAATGTACTCGGAGATCTCAGTAAGCCAGTCGTAAGTTTTTTTTTATGTCAAAAACAGATAACTGTAACACCTGGGTAACTTGAAACTCACAACATAGCAAGCAATGCTGGAAAAAATTTTATTTTGTGTTTACTTAAATTAGCAATCATTCTATACTTCTATACTAATATTATTATAAATGCGAAAGTCTGTCTGTCTGTCTGTCTGTTACCTTGTTATCTGAACCAATTTGGATGAAATTTGGTACATACTGTATACTTTGAGTCCTGGGAAAGGACATAGGATACTATTTATTCCGAAAAAGTACACTATTCCCGAGGGATACTGTACTTACGCGGCTGGAGCCGCGGGCAATAGCTAGTACAATAATAATGTTTTTTTTACAGAGTTTGACTGTAAAACATTTAATTGGTAGAACCATCACCCTCATTATCTGGCCATCGTTGTTATACATTTTCTTCTTTTGGATTCATCTGACCGTTTTAAGTAAAAGGTAAATATGGTTGCAGGTCGGCCCTAGCGCTCAGAGGTCCGATTTCTGCGTTCCGTGATCACTGATCACTGACATACACCTTTCAAACCCAATTTAATGTAAACGGAAACAAATATATTGTTTTGTCCAAATTAATGTCTCATTGTGTTTATTTATTGCATCGTAAGTAAGTCCTGTTACAAATTAAAAAAGTGGTTCGATCTTCTGTCGATCAGCAGGATAAAACTCGGGACTCTGAAGTAGGTGCGGAGCCAATGTCTAAAATATTTATATTGGCCTACACTAGTGATGGATGAAAATGAAGGCTTAACATTATATTCCAGTGGTAACGGCGATGGATTTTATTCTTCCGGATTCCAAGCTCGTTTGGAAGGGAACAGTCTACACAACGCTAGCGCCCCACGATTCGTCGCCTACGGAGCTGTAATTACGCTGAAGAATCATCGCACAGGCGGTGGCTACTTACACTCCCACCAACACTTGTATCCAGCTGGGGTTGGCGCTAAACAACAACAGGTACTTATCATTACATAGTATAAAACAAAGTCGCTTTTTTGTCCCTATGTATGCTTAGATCTTTAAAACAACGCAACGGATTTTGATGCGGTTTTTTCAATAGAGTGATTCAATAGGAAGGTTTTTATGTATAATCTAACATGCATAATATAGTAGAGAAACAAATAATTTTAGAGGTTACTAATGTTCTAAATAAACACTTTTTTTGCGCTTACGTTGCAAACGCTGGCTAAACTCTACGAGATAGATCAAAATAATGTAATAGAGTATTGTATACCTTAAAAAAGTCTACAAAAAAGTCCGCGATGGCATATGTCTATTCTCTTAGGAATTACCCACAATAACCAGTTTTTATGAGAAAAAATGACTTATTTACCAAGCGATTTGCAATATAACCACGCGGGCGAAGCCGCGGGTAAAAGCTAGTATTTATTATAATTATTAAATTAGTTACAAAATATTTTTCAAATTAGCCCAACACAGTTGGTTGTTTATATACCTTTCACTGTACACAGATTACGACGTACACGCACAAAGACGACAACAACCGATGGATTGTCAAGCCGTACGACCGCGAAAGCGCGGCGGGCGTGGTGCGCGTACGCAGCGGCGACCTCGTGCGCCTGACGCACGTCGCCACCGGCCGCAACTTGCACTCGCATCGCGAGCGCGCGCCGCTCACGCACAAGTTCATGCAAGTCACCGGCTACGGAGAGGTTCGTTTGTTCTAGAAATAAAGCCTCGTATTCTTTAGGCAATATTTGCGCGCGACATGTTACCCAATATGTTGAAAATTAACGGGGGGATTTGTTTATCAACGTTGCTCGTATCCGCATACTGTTAATTATGTTGCGCGATAGTTGACAATGTCTCGCGTTGTTTTGCAACGTTGTTAAAGACCTTGAGTTTTCGTGTTGCGCGTCAATTAATGACTAGTGGATACGATTTAAGCTATACAGATTTGTTCTGCGGGCTCTGACTACTCCTATGGGGCACGGTGGTCTCCCGTCTCTGCCTACCAACCCTAACAGAAAATAGGCATAAGCGGAAAATACATAAATTAATTTAAAAATTGATATTAAGTTACTAAGTAGACATAACTCTCTTATTTATTGCAGGAAGGTATCGGTGATGCCAATGACGTTTGGAAAGTTGTAATATCGGGATCTAAAGACGGAGATGACATACAAACTGTTCGAAGTCGTCTGATGTTTGTGCACTATTTACAAGTAAGTGAAAATGTTACTTAAATATTTGTTTTAGTTAATTCAAGCTAATAAAATATTAAGTTAATGCTACGAGTTGGCCAAAGCTAACTTCATCTTACGTTACAGGCATGTGTGCTCACTACCACGGGAAAACAGTTACCCAAATGGGGCTACGAACAACAAGAAGTTGCATGTAATCCTAATTTACGAGACAAAAATGCACTTTGGAACGTGGAAGATAATATTTTTGACCAGCGTAAGTTTTTCGCAGTTCAGTTATTAACTTATTAGCTATTGAACTGAGATCCCAGGGCCGCCAAACTACCCTTATATACATACAGATAAAATGTACATCATATTATAGTATAAGTGTGTACAATGAACTTATGCATACCCACTAGTTTGTGCGTGACTTTGATCTCAAATATTTTTTGTTTAATTAGAACATCCAAATTATAACTACTTATTTCAAAATAAAGCTTATGTATATTATATGTACTATGTATATATTTTTTAGTTCCAAAAGTGAGTTTTGAGGCGTACGCATCCGGTTTTATAGAGCGATTTATAGAGTCGCACGCGGTTATGTTTCAAGGAAATGCTGGCCTGAAACCGAAAGAGGGCGAAGTGACGTCACAACCTTGGCAGTGGCCAATCAATTACAGAGTAAGTAAGAAAAGTTACGAGCACTATAACATATTATACATATTATGTGTCACCGTAAAATTGTAAAAACCGTTAGATTGTATTTTGTAATATGAGTTATATATAACTAGTAAAATTGTAAAATGTCGAAAGACTGCGGACCCGAATATTCTGCTTATAATTTAACACATTATTTTTCGTTAGATTATAAATATATAGTAAAGAATCTTTCGACATATTTTTTCAATCTCGTTAGTTATATTACATTCTAACGATTTTTACAATTTTACAGTGACATAATTATAGACCGCGCCTAATTCTCAAATAAAATGTAAGCGAAATTAAAGACACCGCGAAGCTTCGGTATAGGTAATTTTGTTTATTTTCTTGCAGGGACAATTTTTCTCGGGAAGTGCTCACAGAATTTATCTGCTCGGCAATCCTGTAGTATGGTGGGCTAATCTTCTCTTCCTCGTCATATTTATTGTCGTGTTTGTCATAAATTCAATCAGAGAAAAACGAGCGGAGGCTTTTGGTGAAGTGTTGCAGAACGGTAATTGAAATCTTTTATTAAATTTTTACGAGTAAAAAATAAAAGGATCTTAGGGGAAAAAAATAACTACGTATAAGCTTTATAATTAACCGCTACGGCGAGGAAGTTTATAATATGTACACTTTTACAAGACCCTGATCTATTTTGGTTATAGGTATATATATATTTATGACAATTTTGTGCTTTAAGTAGGTAATTATTATTATTAATTCTTACTAATATTGTAAATCTGAATGTTTGTTAACAAACGCTTTTACGCAATAACTGCTGAACGGATTTTAATGAAATTTGGTATGCTAGTAGATTGGCTCTGTATTAAATAAATAAATAAAAAACATTTATTTGACAAATTAGGATATACACTACATACATATAGTGCGATTCAAATGAGAATAAGATCGAGTCGGCGCCATATTGTTTCGAATTTAGACTGTTATGATGATTAAATTTATGTTTAGACATAGCTGGGCACAGTTAATCAAATAGTTAACTTCGTTAATCGTTAATCCGCTACAAATAAAGTTAGCTTCGTTAAAAGTTAAAGCGTTACATTTCGGAAGAATTAACGCAAGTTAACGTTAATCGTTAATCCGTTAATAAGTATGTGTAAAATTGCATTTTTATGTCGTTGCGTTAGTGAGTAAACTTATAAAACCTGTTGGTATTAATATAATACAAAATACTTGTATAATTCAAATGTATAATTTAATCGTCGGGCATAAGGTGCATATTCCCTTTCATGAACATTAACATGTTGAAGTCAAATGTGGCCTCTTCTCATCTCATCAAAATTCTCATCAGGACCGCTGGAATCCGATTCCATGTCTTCCATGATATGGTTTTAATTACTACACTGCACAGTACACTTTTTCTATCTAACTTAATTACACTGCACTCTTCTCTATCAACACGCAAATGATCACTGACAGTAATTTATCCTATCGAAAACATAAATGTGAAATGAGAGCCAAGTTCAATAATATGATATAATATGCCTTGGTTGTTGACTTCAACGACAAAAGAAGTGAGATCTAAATGGGTGCCAAGTTCAATGGTCAGTCCTGAAATTTATTTATAACAACGTAAAATATCATTTCTTCTCATAACTTAGGTAATATTATATATTGTAGCCTAAGGTCTGACTTGGCTAGTTCTCATATACGAATTATTATGTTCGATGACTAGTTTCTACCAGCAAGCCAAATTTTCGGAATAATAAAATAAGAAACGACAAGTAACTTCCGAAGCTTACAAACGTAGTCAGCTTCTTCGCTGACCTGATGAGTATCAGAAAGTACGAAACGTTCTATACGGTGGATGTTTTACAACCTACCGATCGACAGAGGAAGGAACAATTAAAGAAATCCTAATGACTTGCGTTCCAACGCGAGGCCACTAGCAATCATGCTGGCGTGGTGTGTACCAGTTTGCTCTTCGTGAACTCATGCTGGCACAACACGTACCTGTTTTTGCTATTGTGGGTTACATCGTAATTTAGGGTTGGGAAATTGTTTTTCTCTTTTGCGACAAGTGGTTTTGCGCACCATATTCGATGGATCCAGCGCCAATTCAGCTGGTCTCGGGCGGATGCCCATTGAACTGTTTCGACTTC
The DNA here is from genome assembly GCA_905404095.1 of Glaucopsyche alexis. Lineage (NCBI taxonomy): Eukaryota > Metazoa > Arthropoda > Insecta > Lepidoptera > Lycaenidae > Glaucopsyche > Glaucopsyche alexis. Next base: position 17,790,912 of record FR990045.1, read on the forward strand.
GGTTCGTCTCTTCAGGTGCAGAAGTGTCTGCACGACAGTATGTTCAGTGGAATGCGTCCTGATGGACTACTGATGCTAATCTGCGAGGCATCGATCTCACGAGTGTCCAACGACTACTACTTTGAGTTTCGTCCTCTACGATAAGCTGCTTGTAACTTCCGAAGGCTATAATATAATTCGTATATAAAAACTAGCCAAGTCAGACCTTAGGCTACGATATATTATCCTAAGTTATGAAAAGAAATGATATTTTATGTTCTTATAAATAAATTTCAGGACTAACCATTGAACCTGGCAGCCATTTAGATCTCACTTCTTTTGTCGTTAAAATCAACAACCAAGGCATATTATATCATATTATTGAACATGGCTCTCACTTCACATTTATGTTTTTGATAGGATATCATTACTTTTTGTACATAAATTATTAGTAGGTACCTATTTATAACAAAATTAGTACCAAAGTTAAGTGTTCCTAATAGAATCAATTAAGTGAAAAATTATAATGAAATGATAAAAATTTACCAGTTTCTGATTTATTCCTTTGTATTCACCAAATTACCTATCTGCATGCCAAATTTGATCTTTCTAGGTCATCTGGAACTGATTAGAGTTTTGATCTATAGGTCCAGTCAGTGATAAAATTTTCGATTTTTGGACTATAATATCTAAATAACCGTTTGAGATGTGTTTATGAAATTTGGAGCACATATGTATCTCGCAAGTCTCAATATATAGCCAAATTTGACACGTTTATGTGAAATAGTTTTTGAGTTATGAGAAGTTAAAAGTGGCTTCACATGGTTCGTGTAATATTACACACGGTGCTGCTCGCCAGTTCTGTTACTTGAACTTGGCTTGACACGCTACTGAACCTGTTTTGCGCCGCGCCTCGGTGCTTTGCGGTAAATAGTAGGCATTGGATTAACGATTAACGGAATTCTCTTCATACTAACGGAAGTTAACGTGTTCGTTAACATTTTTAAAAGTTAACTTAAAAGTTAATCCGTTAATCAAAATGTTAACTTCGTTAATTAACGGATTAACGAGTTAATGCCCAGCTATGTGTTTAGATAATAATTGATTACTATTTAACGTTTTTATTTAAATTCGATGCGAGACTATTAATATTGATATGCACATAAGTTTTTCCGAAAATCGCACTTTTCAAGTGATATTTGACAGAAAAAGGTCATTGACGTTCCTATTCTCATTTGAAACGCGTTATACTATTATTCCTGCAGGTAGTAACTAGTAGTTTCCTGCGGGATTTTTTGCGTTTACAAAGTCACGGGCAACATAATTATTATGGTATTTAATCAGTCAACGTGTACACTTGTACAGAGAGGTCGGAGCAGCTACGCGCGGGCGCGTGGGCGGCGGCGGGCTGGGCGCTGCATTATGTACCGTTCTGGGCTATGGGCCGCGTCCTGTACTTCCACCACTACTTCCCCGCACTTATATTCAGCACTATTCTCACTGGTGATATATTACGATGATATGATAAAAAATAATGTATAGTCTGTGCCAGATCGATTGAGAATATCGGACGTTGACCTTTTACAGGGGTTACAAACTTACAGGCTATAGGTTCAAATTATGGTTAGACTAAAGTAAATATGATTATATTAATTAATTACATAAAAATAACGGATATCGACGAAGCTCAAAATCAAACAATGTTTTAAAATTCCATTATTTATTTTAATTTAAATACATTATTCTTGAAGATATTTTCATTCGGGAGTTCTGTCGTCACTTGAATCTCCATTGCTTGACGTACTGTCACTAAATTCCGATGAGCTGTCTGTGACATTTATTATAAATCAATCAAATCAAAATCATAACAAAATGGCGAACCCCAAGGTGACGCACCTCTGCCTGTCAGTGCTGCGTTTTCTTTGAAACAAAATGATGTAACTCGCATTTTGCTTATTTTTAAAGAATGAAATTGGAAGTGCGTTTTATTGCTTCAAATGTTTTTTTAAATAACTGTTGTGAAAAGTGTTGTTTTGTTGCCTGCATGAACTGAAACATAAATTGGAACCAAATTACAACACATTTTTTGCGCTGAACACTTTTAAGTGTTTTTTTTATTAAATAATTATTTTCTAAGTCACACTTTTCGACTCTCGGCTAATTTCAAGGGTCAATGGCCGATATTCTCAATCGATCTGGCACAGACTATAGTAAGTTGTCCAAAGAGGATAGTGTAATTAGGTTAATTTTACTAATATTATAAATGTGAATGTTTGTGAGGATGGATGTTTGTTCCTCTTTCACGCAAAAACTACTGAACGGATTTTGATGAAATTCGGTATGGTAGTAGTTTGGGCTATGGATTAAAACATAGGCTACTTTTTATCCCGAAAAGTGAAGTGTTCCCGAGGGATACTATATTTACGCGGGCGGAGCCGCGGGCAACAGCTAGTAAAATAATACGTTAGTTTTTAATCTAAACTTACTAATATTATAATCTATCTCTGGCTCTACTGAATCCATTTTGAAAATGTATCGATAGAAAGTCACACTTGATTATAAAGATATAATGTAAAACCCAATTTAATTTAATTTAATTTAATAATAAGTGATTAAATATTTCAGGTATCTTGACTGTGTATTTGCTGAAGAGTGTCCAGAGCTACCTCAGCCCGGAGCTGGGAAGAACAGTCTACCACTGCATCATGGGAATTATTATATCCACTAGTGTGTATAGTTTCTACCTGTTCTCCCCTCTCGCGTATGGTATGAGCGGACCACTGGCGAGTGAGCCCAACTCTACCATGAGTGGCCTGAAGTGGTTAGATACGTGGGAATTTTAAATTAGTATTTACGTAATATTTATATATGAGATATATTTTTAAACTCACTACAAATTTTTGAATAATTTATTTTTAATTTATAATAAGCTTAGTTTTGCTAGTTTTTAGTTCTTAGTTGTACTCAGAAGTAGATGTTATACATTTACCCCCTTACTTATAAACGCTGTATAAGCTTTAAATAGTTACAAATGTTTTGTCATCTTCTATCGAATTAAAAATGTCACTTGTGCGACGTGAACGAAACACTGTATAACTATTCAAAACTTATACAGCGTTTATTAGTAAGGGAGTTAATAGTTATAGTGCGATTCAAATGAGAATAGGATCGAGTCGGCGCCATATTGTGACGTCATAGCTGTCAATTTTACCCAATTGGGTACCTAATTAGGTAGGGTGGGCATAAAAAGTTTTTTTCTGTAAATATAATTTATTTACAAAATTGTGTGAAAAAAATGTAATCTGAATCTAGCTCTTCAATTTCGCTCATCTCTGTATTACTGTCCGAGTAGTCATCTTCGTCTATGTATTATGTAACAAGCGCCTCGTTTACTCTATTTATCCCTATGTAGTTTGTGCTCATTTTCGAGCAAAATGAGTATGACAATAACAAAAACAATATAATTTTCGCAAGTTGCCTTGCATCAACAATGAAAAACAAAATGTTAATTTATAATTTTAAAAACGATTTATGAATATATATTATTATAATTAAATGTTTAGATAATTTAACGTTATTATTTAAATTCGATGTAAGACTATCTATTATTCCTCTTCTTTTATTTATGGCAATCGCGGTTGCAAAGGTTTTGCAACATTCTGCTAGTGTCGAGTATATAAATAATTATTTCCGATTATTTCACTATTATTATTGGAAAATAAGTTTTTCTGCTAACTGTACTTTTCAAGTGACATTTGACAGATAGAGGTCATTGACGTTCCTATTCTCATTTGAAACGCGTGTAATAATCAAGTGACTGATCAAAAATGCTAATCCGTCCTATTTATCTTATTTTATATGGATTTTTAGGCTTACGCCCATTTATTAAAGAAAATATTATAAGTAGGTAGTTTCATTTTTATTTAAAAACCTTTTTAATAATATGTCGTTTGCTTATAATTTAACATTATTTTTCATTAGATTATAAATACATTGCAAATAATCTTTCGACATTTTTTCACAATCTCGTTAGTTATATTACAATCTAACGGTTTTTTTACAATTTGACGGTGATATACCTATTATCTATTTAATAGGTTTCTCGAAAACGGCTGGAAGTATTACCATGAAATTTAGTACCTATGCAGTGAGTTTTGGGTGAGAAATATCGATCAAGCTAGGTCTTATCCCTGGGAAACTGCGCAATTTAAGCTACTTTGTTCGAAAATTCGTAATGTGTTCGTATCCCGGTCAGATATTTTTTTTTTTTTAATATATCAGAACTCCGAGCAAAGCTTGGTTAATCAGGTACTAAATCATTATTCTAGAAGTTTTCAAAGTTACAAGCATTTTACAAGTTAGACCCCTAAAACTAATGAAGTATTAAGTACTAAACTAAGTGTAAACTAGTGAAGTATTGTACATAACAAGCCATAAGTCTATAAAGATTTCTTTCATAGTTCCATTATATGGACTATCATGAATTTCTTCTTTTGGAGCCAGCCGTTAAGGACGCCTTATTTTAATGAAACAAATTTAAAGTTGGATATCTCGCAAACGGCCGGGTATCTAAAAGTAAAAATCGTCTTAGCAACCACTCAATGTTTAAAGAGACTTATCTAATGATAGCGACCCGCCCCAGCTTCGCACGGGTACAATACTGATACTAATACTACAGAATGTCTTTAAACCTTTAACAAAACGGGCGAAATCTAGTCAAAACAAACAGAAAAAAATTAATATAGGTACCTACTAAAACTCAATGAAATAAGTAGGTGGGTATACTTTTATCGTATGAAATACCATAGATCTAAACTCCCACCGCACGCGCCTTGGTGACGCCTACTTCGCAACGGGCCGTGAAGCAGAAATCGTAATATTTTAATTTCGCCATAACTTCAAAACCACACGTCCAATTTCAATCATTCAAAGACCAAATATTATCTACATAAACTGTACTTAGTGATGAAATAATTTATTTTGATAAGGATTAATAGCATGAGTAAAATAAACGCGTTTAAATGTAGTCCAAAAAAAATTCAAGATTTCTAAATAAAAAAATGGTTGTTGTGCCTTACTCGACATAGATAGGTATAGTGTGTCGCGGACTTTTTTGTAGATATTTATAAGATCTACAATTAATTAGAACATTTTATGGTTCTATCTTTTATAGTTTAGGCAGCGTACGCAAAATAAGTAACTTTTCTGGTTGATTTTTTACACCTTGTGTCCGAAAAACCCAAATATTTTACGGAACCCTATTTTTTTTCAAAATAAAATATAGCCTATGTTACTCGTGGATAATGTAGCTTTCAAATGGTGAAGGAATTTTTGAAATCGGTCCAGTACTTTTTGAGTCTATTCATTACAAACAAACAAACAAACAAACAAACAAACAAACAAACAAACAAACAAACATACAAACAAAGTTTTCCTCTTTATAATATTAGTGTAGATAACCCACAGTATGGGGTAAACGCGAAAAAAAAAGAATCTTCTCCACTTTATAGCGTTTTCACTTTGATTAGTCTATGCTAGTAGTTTCCTTATTCGACCAGACCGTTATCGCATGTCGCACCGTTAATAACAAAGGTTTAAGTTTCATACATACATATCGCTCTCTCTCATATTATATGATATATCGATGCAACATGCGATATCGCACTGTGCAATGTGAAAACGCTCTTACGTGTAGGAGAATTTTCGTGATTTACACATTAGGTATGATGCACAATTTCAATCATATTTCTAGCATTTGGAATGTAAGCCGAAGACGGACGGACTGGACGGACATGACGTAGGTAAGTCGAAACTTTAAGGTGCTATAAGGCTGGGACTATATGATCCGGAATCCGAATCCGGAGGGGGGGGGGGGGAATAAAAGGACTAAAAACCGTCTTTAACCTATTTGAGGCCCCTATTTATTTTCTCTTTTACCTGTTTAAGCTTTAGTCCCTGAAAGACTGTGTAATTCAGAAAAATACAAATATCAATAGCCTAAAACTGAACGTCGGTGCTAAATTTTATAAAAAATGTTTTTTAAGCCAAACGAGTGAGCGGAGTGAGCGAGCAAAATTTTCCTCCATTTTACAGGTCAAAAGAAGAAGGGGCAAAACGTCCCCACCCTTGTAGCATATATCAAATGAAAGGGCTTAAAAAGTGTATCATTTTATTGGATGACGAAAAATCTCTAAACCATGGGAGAAAAAAGTTAATGAGGGTTAAAGCCTAAAGGTTAAAAAAAGTTAAAAAAAAATCACTCTGTATTATTGCACCACTTCAAGTGTTGCTAATGAGGAACAATTTTTGGGAAATAATGGTATACAACAAAGTTCAGAAAAGTGTTATATTTTGATATACTGCCTCATGTTTTGAAGAAATGTATTGAATTATAATAAAATCCTAAAAATAAGCTCTTTCCTCAACTTTTTCGCACATAATTTCTTTTTGGAAATTGTTTCTTACTAGCATCGCTTTCGAATGGTGCAATCACGAAAGTATCTTACTTCGTGGGTGCAATAATACAGAATGTATTTTTTTTTTAAATTTGCGGGTTCGAATTCTGGCCTGCAAAATTGGTTTATGTAAAATCTAATGATGCAGATAAAACAATTACATTGAAATACATATAATTAAATAGCAAAAGTAGTTTTAAAACTATTATGTAGGTACAGCAAAAAGGAAATAGACATAGTATAAGTACTTAAGTATATGGTAAATTATTCATCTGGGTGTTGTAAGAAAAGTCTAAAACAAATTAGGAATAGCTATTTAGCCCTACGGAATGTCGTGTCCGATTTGATGAAAACTTAAACTGCATCATTAGATTTTTGATAACTCATTTTTCCTAGCCAGGACTCGAACCCACAGACTGAAAATAAAATACATTCTGTATATTGCACCATTCGATAGTATCGCAAGTAAGAAATAATTTCCAGAAAGTAATTATGTGCGAAAAAATTAAGGAAAGAGCTTATTTTTAGCATTTTATTATTATTACATACATTTCTTCAAAATATGAGGCAGTTTATCAAAATATAACACTTTTCTGAAGTTTGCAGTGTACCATTACTTTACAAAAAATGTTCCTTAATAGCAACAACACTATGAAATGGTGCAATAATACAGGTGGATTTTTAAACTTTTTTTTTAACCTTCATTAACTTTTTTCTCCCATGGTTTAGAGATTTTTTGTTAAACAATAAAATAATACACTTTTTAAACCCTTTCATTTGATATATTATGCCTTTTAGTGCTACAGTAGTGGGGACGGGCTCCATACAAAAATGCCCCTGCCCCCTTTGTTCAAACGTTATACTAAAACACGGAATAACGGTGAACTTCCGAAAAATACCATAAAATCAACCGGCTAAAACAACCGATGTTGGTAATGTGGCGGAGCAATCAGTGCACAGTCCAATCGCGCTATCGAAGTTTTCTAAGATCGGCGACATAAATACGACATCTGAAAACCACTACAGTGGGCTTGGGCCTGACCGAGCATAGCACTTCGCTCGGTCGGAGATCTCCCTGTGGGGCCCCCACAATTCCCGCATTGGTGACCCTCGACAGAACACGCCTCCTTCTGGACATCATCATCATCACTCCCCACCCCTCCGCACCACGCCAGCCAGCTTCAACCTCTTCAGGTACCTCGACCACCAGTCGCAACGCAGCGCGGCCTGGTCGAACCCTCATCGGCTTCAACGGGCAGCCTCACTACACGGACCGGTCAGCAAGCAGAGCATGAAGCACCTCTCCTGGTCAGCACACGTAGCTACACGATCAGTAAGCAGAGCACGCGGCACCTCTCCTGGTCGTCACACGTAGCTACAACGATCGGTCAGCAAGCAGAGCACACCTCTCCTGATCAGCACGTAGCATCGGTTTCGCACGGCAGCACTCCGACTCACTGGAGCCCGTGCAGCAGCAGCACAGTTCCGACTCACTGGAACTCCCTGGCACTGGCGACTCAAGCAGAAGACTCAAAAAAAATATCGACCTCCGGTCTCAGGGGGGAGTGATGTGGCGGAGCAGTTTTCTAAGATCGGCGACATAAATACGACATCTGAATACCACTACAGTGGGCTTCGGCCTGACCGAGCATAGCACTTCGCAGATCGCTCGGTCGAAGATCTCCCTGTGGGGCCCCCACAATTCCCACAGTAACAAAGTCTAAATAATGTAATATGTTCTTTATGTTAATCGCGAGCGAGCGAAGCGAGCGAGCAAAATTTTATTTCCTATTTTATAGGTTAAATATGTTCAAACTTTAAACCTGTAAAAGACTGTGAAACTAGGATCATTTTGTAATTTAAACTAATTTAAAATTAGTAGAAACCCGCGCGTCGACACGCGAGTCGCGACCCATACGTAGTATAAGATCTAAGCCCATACGCGACCTAAGGCTGGGAGTTGGGACTATATGCAACGGAATCCGGTAGGCCGTAGAGAATTATGAGCACTGAAAATAGATCTCTGCACCAATACAATAGAGTTGAAAATCGAACATCCGAGTGTCGAGTCAAATGTCAATGTCATATATGACAGCTCGACACTCGAAACTTCCATTTTCAACTGTATTGTCATGAAGCATAGATACCAGGAGTCCGAACGGTATAGGCTTTTCCATAGTACCCAGGGCAGCATAGCTCCTGACGTCACAGCTTGTTAGAGAGAGAACGTAAATTGGTCAATACTTGTGAAGAAACGAGACAAAAATGTTATGTTTTGTCCCTTTCGCTGTAACCGGGTTTATGGCACAAAGCTGTCAAATTTGACATTCCTGTGCCAAACAAATGACTGTGAAGAGTGAGATAGAGACTCCGTGTAGTTTTAAGTAGTTTAACAATGTGTGGATGCAGTATTTTGAGGTGCAAAAGTCGCAGCGAACGAAAATGTGCTGCCGTAACTTTTCACTCGTAATTAGCTATAGCTCGTGTTTTTTTAGTTTGTGATTGCATATAACATAAGAATGATGATATATGGATGTAAATACAGTCATATTTTCCATAGAAAGTGAGATGAAATCTGTATTTTTTACATAATTCGTAACATATTCTAAAAACATAATTGTCTAAGTGTAATAACATATTAGTGTTGCTATTTAATTTAGTACCAAAATATACTGACTAAAGTTCTTCCGGTAAAAAATTAGTTTAATATCCCACAATTCCACGATTTGGGGAGGAGGGAGGGAAGGGGAGGGGGAGGGTTGATCCCCACTCCCCTCATCAGGAAACCCACAGTTACTGAGATATTACTTAGTGGTTGAAGTTTTAGGGTTATAAACTAAACGACTAGTTTAGTTGTAATTTGGAGTGGTAAACATAGTTGAGTGGTTGGGAGTAATAGGGTGACAGCTAACCCTAACCGCAAACCTCACTAAACATAAATTTTGGATACATAGGTAATTAATCAAAGAACAAATTTTCCATCTTTTTGCTAAAAAGTGGCCCCGTGCGAGTTTCTTACGCCGGTTCTTCTCGACGGTCCAGTTTCTTATTGATATATTATGTATTTTAACTGTTTAACTTTTTAAATGTGTTGAAGTGAATGAAGAATGTTTGAAACATCTACTTAAATAAAAACTATTGACTTTTTTGACATTGTTTAATTTTTATATTAAGAGAAATACCTACCCTACCTAACAGTATTAATAGTAAGACTTTTTGTTAGCTTATGCTTGGTCTACTTCAGAAAAAGTCAAAATCACCATATCGTCGGTGAGCAAACAACACCGCGCAAGTCGAAAAATACCGCCTAAGGAAAAAATAAGCATTCATAACTATTTATTTTATAATATTTCCAATTTAAATAAGAAACATTAAAAAATAAACTACTTACGCAAATTTTAAGATCAATTACTTTTCTGTTAGTGAAATAGTGAAGGTTTTAGTCTTTTTTGAAAAGTAGCAAAATTTTACTTGAGCGGTGTTGTTTGCTCACCGACGATATGTGTCCATATAAATTTCGAGGAGTTCAATCGATTTCTCATAGATCTTTTATGTAAAGTAATTCATTCATTTCATTCAAAAATTTTCTTATTATAACCCCTAATCTATACTAATATTATTAAGAGGAAAGATTTGTATTTTTGTATGTTTGTAATGAATAAACTCAAAAACTACTATGCCGATTTCAAAAATTCTTTTTTTTAACATTGGAAAAGGTGTATGTTGTAGGAGTAGGTGTAGGAGTATTTGAAGGTGTAGGAGCAAGTGTAGGTGTAGGAGTGGGTGTAGGAGTATGGGTAGGAATAGGTGTATGAGTTAATGTATGAGTAGGTGTTGGAGTAGGAACAGGTGTAGGAGCAGGTGTAGTCATTTATTCATTCCAGTTCATATTTAAGATAGAACAACGTCTGTCGGGGCCAGCTAGTAATATATAATATAGCTAGCTGTCTCGACACACGTTGTTCTTTCATAAACATGAACTGGAATGTATAAATGACTTTACCTATAATGCATCCTACGTCCTAGTCCTACACAGGGCCGAGCCGACCCCCGGCAGCGCCTGTGTGCGAAACCCATGAAGCGCCTCTTATTTTTACGAATCTTTATGTTTTAACGTACTTTTTTTATTATTCGTTAATTTTGACTGAAAGAAAATGTTATTCAGTTTAATATACTTAGTTTATATATTATCCTAAAGAGGTAAAACGTCCGCTTGCCAATTACTACGAAAAATAAAACGCGAATTAAATTGTTACATACTTAATTTTTGATGTTATATTATCTTTTTTTCACTTGCCGTTAAGAATATGTAAGATTTTCAAAAATCGGGAAGTTATTGGTTTTACCCCTCTTTGCAAAAATCGAATTCTCATCAGAAATCGACGTTCTGAGGTCACAGGAAGCTTCCCTGACTACCCCCGCGAGGGTGTCACTATGTATGTGTGTGTGTGTGTGTGTGTGTATGTGTGTGTAAGTATGTAAAAAAACTTTTGAACGGTTTGACCGATTTTATTGCGGCTGGCGCCATTCGAAAGTGCTTGGCCAAACTTAGATTTTGAATACAATTTGGATAGATTTCAATAAATGTAAAAAATCTGTCTGTTGGAATAACTTTTAAACGGCTTTATTGATCAACTCCAAAAACTAATCAACTCTTAATCTTGAAAAACCACGTCGATCGCCGCTAATCCGGTTAAAAGCGGCCAATTCGTTCGAGAGATATCGTGCAGGAAAGAAAACTGAAAAAAGTGTTTTTTCGGAATAACTCCGAAATTTTTCATCTAAAAAAATATTGTTGACGATTCTTTCAAAGAACATGAAAAACTGCATCGATTGCCGCCAATCGCGTGAAAATCGGTTGATTCATTCCAAAGTTATGACAGTTTGAAATTTCAAAAACTATTTTTTGAAATTTCAAACTGTCATAACTTTAGACATTTTATTAAACTTTCCAAGGCTGATGAAAGAAAATTATCAATGAAAATTTTTAGAAGCACTTTTTTTTGAGCTCGACAATCTGAAAAATTACGCATTAGATAAAATTTTAGTGGTTAGCAGGAAGTTGCACGGATGGCCTTTGGGTCAACTGTTTTCCTAATTATGTTTTAAAAGAGTTTTTTTGGAATAACTTTTAAACGGCTTTATCGATCAACTCCAAAAACTAATCAGCTCTTAACCTTGAAAAACCACGTCGATCACCGCTAATCCGGTCAAAATCGGCCGATTCGTTCGAGATATATCGTGAAGGAAAGAAAACCGAAAAAAGTGTTTTTTCGGAATAACTCCGAAATTTTTCATCGAAAAAAAAAAATTTGTTGCCGATTCTTTCAAAGGACATGAAAAACTGCATCGATGCCACCAATCGCGTGAAAATCGGTTGATTCATTCTAAAGTTATGACAGTTTGAAATTTCAAAAAAATGTTTTATTAACCTTGAAAAACCACGTCGATCGCCGCTAATCCGGTCAAAATCGGTTGATTCGTTCGAGAGATATTGTGAAGGAAAGAAAACCGAAAAAATAACTTCGAAAATTTCATCTACAAATTTTTCTTTGTCGATTCTTTCAAAGTACATAAAAACTGCATCGATTGCCGCAAATAGCGTGGTTAATTAATTCCAAAGTTATGACAGCTTGAAATTTCAGAAAATAGTGTTTTATTTATATAAATTTTTAGAAGTCCTTTTAGCTCGATAAGCTCAAAGATGTCGCATTAGATAAAATTTAAGCGCTCAGCGGGAAGTTGTATTATTTTTAAATTATACATATACACATATTTAAGATTTTCATCATACATGACCCAGGAACACGGAAAACCTTTTTGTTCCTTCGGCGGGATTCGAACCCGCGACCCCGGGGATCGCGGTTCTGAGTCCTGAACTAAATAAAATACTGTTAGATTGTAATATGTAGGTAACTAGTTAGTGAAATTCAAAAATGTTATAGACTTCCGACGCGAATATTCTGCCTATAATTTTACACTTTATTTTTCGTTATATTATAAATATTTATTAATTAGTAATGAATCTTTCGACATATCTCGTTGTAATCTCGTTAAAATCGGGGAAACCCCGCGATCCCAACGCCCGCGCACCCGTGCCACCGCGCTTGCGTCGCACGCATCGCATTTATTCGCATCGGGATTCTGGTCGCATTCATGAACACACTCAAAAATACTCACGGCGCAACGACGCGGGCGGTTTTTTTGGTTAATTACTCAGAATTAATGTAAAGTAAATGTATTATATGTTTTCTTATTTACAAGGCATATGTTGCGCCTATTGTAAGTGTTAAAGTGTAACATAAATAATTTTGGTGGCGGCCCGCGGCGCCCCCATCGTCTTAGCGCCTGTGTGCGCCGCACACATCGCACACAGGGGCGGCACGGCCCTGGTCCTACACCTACAACCTACACCTTTTTCATTATTTCTCACTGCCTAAGCCTTCCCTAAACTTCCACAATTATTTTAAAATCAAAATGAGCCAAATCGATCCAGCGGTTCTCGAGTTTTGAGTCCCTCGTGAACGGGATAAAAAGTATCCTATGTCCTTCTCCTGATTTCAAGATAGTCCACCAATTTTCATCCAAATCGGTTCAGCCGTTCTTGAGTTATAAATATTTTACCACGTACATAATATTTTGTTAATTTAACTATTACTCTCGGTCTTGGCCTAGAGTTAACTTATTAATAGGTCTCGATCGAGACTGAGAATCCAGGTACGATCGTACTTTAATCGCATGTTTTCTTTTAACCTCTGACTCATAAAAAATAACTAGAATTAAATCTTAGTTAAATTTAATTCTAGTTATTTTTTTATTTTCTTCCAGAGCTGTCAATAGCAACATTTAAACTTCCCGCGTAATTTCAAAGGAGTGCTTGTCGGACTGTCGCGCGCTCTACCGGCAAAAATCTGTCCCCGTAATTGAGACCATTATTTTAACATTACGTTCGGACTCCTGGTATCTATGCTTCATGCTAAGAGCATTAAACAAACATTGGTGATTCATATTTCATTGGTGTCGCAGCGACAGTTTTGTGGCTCATTACAATAACCTTGCATAATCTATGGAAATTAAATTTTCAATCTGGCCACTTTGCACTCGGCTATTTGACAATAAAAAAAAATTACAAATGGCGTTTACGTAGAAAAGACAGATGTGTTCACAACCACGATGGGTGATGATTATTTGATATTACGAGAAGATGGTTATATACGCATGAACTTTCCTGTTACTTCATTAACTTACCATAGTAATTTAAATATTATATTGGTAAAAACAGATTTGGGTGGTGTACACGTTTTAGATGTAAATTCGGGAGTGATCCTTCAGTCGTCTTGCCTTTCTGCAGGTAAATTTAAAACTAACAATATAATACAAATTATTATTATGATTAAAACAATTAGCTACAGTCAATACGCCTTGGATATTTCATACAAATTACAAATCATGACTTCTGCCGTCTTAAATTGTTTTAGTTTGACAGTTCTTTATAAACAATTTTGACTACATATCTCGTATTTGTTGTAGTGAAAAAACAAGATTAAGAGGCAATAATAAATTCTTAATTTCACCTTTTTTGTTTTAGACGAAGGAGGGACTTTAGGAATAGAATATGCGTCTGGCGCCGATCGTGTCTTTCTTTGGGACAACAGTGCTATAGGCGCTAGAACTGACTATAATGGGGTACTGTTACTTCATACAGCCTTACAACGTCCTTTACCTTCGTCGCAGGCCGATAATAATATCAGACTGGAACTTGTTCTCTCCGAGGTATGTCTCTTTAGTAATATTTTTATAGAAATAGTGACTTTGTTATACTCTGTTTAGTACTTGATGTTATCTATTGGTTTCCTTGTAAAACTGTATTTTAAAGTAGACCATAGTTTGGACACATCATATTGAAGTAAGTAGTGAACAATAAGTATAATCAATATTTATGTTACATCAAGAAAGTTATAAGTTGAAACCAAACTGATTTTTGACCCACCATCGCAACACATTAAAAGAGTGTTTAAATTAAAAAATATATATATTTTTTTAATTTATGGTTGATTCATTAGTGTCAATCCCTCTGAGTTTTAAGGTGGTTCGTTTCCTATACAAAAATACAATGGACATTAATTAGGTAATTTCATACTATTACTACATAAATTTATATGCACATCTATTTATTTTGCAATACAATTGTCGCAAAATATATTTAAAATACTTTATTTCAAACAGAAGTCACATTTTTATTGAATTTTTGACAAAAAGTGACATAAGTTACAAATGTCACTTTTTGTTGAAAATTCAATAAAAATGTGACTTCTGTGTGAAATACAGTATTTTAAATATATTTTGCGACAATTGTATTGCAAAATAAATAGATGTGCATATAAATTTATGTAGTAATAGTATGAAATTACCTAATTAATGTCCATTGTATTTTTGTATAGGAAACGAACCACCTTAATGTTCCGTTCCATGAAATACTTTCTCAACTACTTAATTTTAATGGAACTAAAAAACTCGACTTACAATAAATTCTTATATCTTGTCGTAGTTGGATTAATTATAGTATTTTGTATTATAAGTTTAAAAATAAGTAAGATATAACATGGTTTTAAAGATTTTTATATCTGTAAGTAGGTGGCATGAAATTGAAAATTTTAATCTGTGACAACTATTGATGACTTTTAAATACAGTAAAGGTACAGTTACACATGCTAGTTAGTAGCATACTTTTTAGTATGCTCATTAGCATGCTTGTTTCGAGCATGCTCTGCACTTGTCTACATTTGCTAGATATAAGCATGCTTTTTTTTTTTTTTTTTTTTTTTATTAATAATAAAAAGTTTACATTTTACTGTGGTGTTACATATTATATAACCTCGCCAAACTATGACGTTTGAGGGCGAGATGCGCTCATTTACAAAACAGATACCACATTCCAGTTACATATTGATTTACTTATATACCATGCAAAACTTAACTACTACACTTGAGTACATTATTATATATTTATTTATTACACACAGACAATTATTTTTTTTTATTGTTTTTTATTTATTTATTTTATTTTATTTACATTCAATGTTCATACAGAATACACAGCAATATACTCTATACAAACACTGAATGTAAATAAAATTATATCAACAGTCTAGGAGTAGCCTTCGTAACTTTGTTTTAAGCGAACCTATATTAATTTTTACATCCTGTCTTAATATATCAATTTTATTAAACAATTTAGGTACCATATATTTTAAAGTCCTTTCACCATAGTAATTGTTTATTTTTGGCTGAATCAGTTTATTTTTTCTAACCATTCGTGTATTGTATTTATTATTAACATTTGTTTTATATAAATCTTTGTAATAATATTCTAAACCTAACATATATTTAATTTTTTTATCTACAGGCATAATGTCACAGATGGGAAACAACTTTTCATAGTCTTTATTGCACTTTATTTTTACATTTTTACTAACTAAGTATTTTATTAGTCTTATTTGTATATTTTTTATATCTTTTAGGTATGTTTTAAAAGTTAGCCCGTATATAAGGATTCCATAATTTATTTGTGAGTCAGCGAGTGCATAGTATATAACTCGTAAAGTCTTTTTATTCAATACCTTCTTTAATTGGTAAAACTTACCTAAAACCGATCTCAACCTGTTACAAATATCATTTACATGTAATCTCCAGTTAAAGTTCTTATCAATGGTTAGACCTAAATATTTAAATTTATCGACATATTCCAATGAAGTACATTTACAATTAGATTTATTTATATGCATACATTCGTAGGTATGCCCTACTATATGGAGGTGTTTTTTACTGACAGATTTGGCACTCTGATTGTATGGCGAATGTATGTGCATACATTTAGTTTTTGACAGATTCAATATAATGCCATTGTCATGTGCCCATTTGCTAACACTCTCAAAGTCCTCCTGTATACATCTCTGTACTTCAAGTATATCTTTGGAGGCATAAACAAGGCACATGTCATCCGCATACATGAACACTTTACAGTTATATACAACATTAGCCACACTGTTTACATGCATAATATACCCTACTGGTCCATACACCGAGCCGGTCGGTACACCGAGCTCCACATCCGCCTCTGAGCCAGTCACACCGGATATTCTCGTACTTATTTTCCTATTTGTCAAATAGTTCTTAAGCCACCTATTTGTAGGCCCACGTATTCCACATTCATCCATCGCCTGTAGTAGGATATCATGGTCTAGAGTGTCAAATGCCTTTTTATAGTCTATGAATAGAGCTATGGCCTGTTTACCAGAGTCTAAGCATTCATTAATATAATCAGAAAAACCCGACAAGGCTGATATAGTGTTACGCCCTTTCCGGAAACCGTGTTGGGCGTCACTTAATATACTATGCTGTTCTAAAAACCTACTAATCTGCTCAACAATAATTTTTTCGGTAATTTTATCTACAACAGATAGTATTGCTATTGGTCTGTAGTTAACATACTCTAAATGGCTTCCAGACTTATATAGGGGGCGTATTATTGCCTTTTTTAACTGATCAGGATAGATACCATTTGTTAAACAATTATTTATAAAATTAGCTAGGATAGGGCTTAACTGTTTACACAACAGTTTAATGTCTTTTGCCCGAATTTCGTCTAAACCGGGTGCTTTCTCCTCAGACAACGATTTAATAACCTTTTCCACATCTTTAGAAGTGATTTTATTATACCTAAAGCTTACTTTACTCGGTTTTACATATTTATTTCTGTCCAAAAATTTTATATTACATATATGTTTTATCTGTTTTATTTCTTCCGTAAATGTTTTAGAAAAATTTGTACATATTTGTCTTAAATTATCTGTTTTTCCTAAGTGCTTTAAAATAACATCATCCAAGCTAGCTTTATTACGACCCAACCACATATTTATATTAGACCATATTTTCCTAAAATCTCCCTTACATTTAACAATTTCTGACTGTCTATATTTATTTTTTGCAATATTAATTAATTTATTTACTTTGTTTCTATATTTTGTATAATTTAATCGCTTATTCATACTGTTAGGGTCAGCTTTCCATAATCTAAATAAATAGTCTTTCCGTAATAACATAGAATATAAATCGCTGTCTATCCATGGTTGTCTTATTTTCCTATTATTTGTCGTAATTTTAATTGTACTTTCCTTATATACTCGATTGAACACAGCACACATATTCTGATATAATATTAACGGACAAGTTATTGTAAGTAACTGCGACCAGTCATATTCACATACCTTTTTTTGCACAAGTTTATCACAAATTACTTCACGTACATTGTTGTTGATGTTTACACTACATTTTTTTTCATTACCGTTTGTATTTAAGTTCAACAATAATCCAATTACGTGGTGGTCGGAGATGCGCGCCTCAAGGACATACGCGCACGAGTCATCTTCGGTGCGTCCTGCTCGCACCCATACGTGATCCAAGCATGATGTCTCGAGCCGGCCGTTTACTATCGCCTCGCGTGTTATCACATCGTTCGGTATTGCACACTGCAGACCACGTTCACACAAGGTGTTTTTGTACTTCGTTACAGTTGGATTTATTGTGTCGTTTAAAATATTTATATTGGTGTCCCCAATCACTATAATATTGTCCGATGCTGGAATCGATCTCACTATAATATCTAATTGTTGTATAAAAATCAATTTATTATTAGCAGGTGGTCTATAGACGGCGATTATATGCGTTCTGCTATTTCCGTGTTTAAGTTGCCCATGAATCATTTCTACTGCTTCTGCCTTCACTGTTTGAGCATCGAAATTTAATTCATTTTTGGCGTAAATTAATATACCTCCTCCTCTTCTGGTTTCCCTAGTATGGATATATGTATTGTACCCTAGTATTTGATACATTGCTAGTTCTTCGATCTTTATATTTATTTCGCTTAGGATTAGTATATCTATTTTATTTTTATATTTGTCAAGTAATACGAGTAATTCATTAAAGTGTTTTCTAAGTGAACAGATATTCATGTGTAGTATGTGGGTATTCCATAATATATTTTGGGCTATATCATTATTCAGTTCTGATACATCACAGTATTTTTTAAATATAATACTACTAAATGAGCTATTTATGCGATCGAAAGCTATTGTTCACGGTCACCAAGTCTGTACTCGCAGCGTTAGTCACGCTTATTTATTTAACTGTATCGAAATTATGCAAGTCCTCTTCCGACCTGATTTTGTGTATCTTTTTTTCCTCATTATTCTTTTTTACCAGGATACTACCATTCTGTACCCAAATATACTGGAAGCCTTTCGGTTTTAGTTTATTCCTTACACTCCATAGAAGCTGGCGCTTGCATTTCGGTAGATCTTCATTTATATATATTCGATTATCGCTGTTATTAGCGTATACTTTATGATTTGTTATTTTAGTTTCCTTCTTAACCAACAACCAGCTATTGCGGGCGGTTTTAGATCGTAGCGTAACCAGTACAATTTTGGGTTTTGAACCTTCAATTTTTTCTTGACCTACCCTCTGAGCATCTTCGATTTCATTTGGGTCTAAATTTAGTTTTTGGGCCAAGTCTTGAACCACTAATTTGATATTTTCCTTGCCATGTTTCTCTAGTCCGTGTATTTCAATACTTTTTTCTTTGCTTCGCATCTCCAGCTCCTCTACTCGTTCTTCCAGGGCCTTATTACATTTCTCCAAGTAAATGTTTCTTTGTTCTAACGCCTTGATTTTCTTTTTTGATTCTTCCTTATAATCATGTAACGTCTGATACATTTCAGCATAGAATGCTAGTGAGCATGCTTAAAGCAAACACTCCGCTGCTAACGACTGATCGATGCTACCATGCTCAATAAGCAAACCTGTTCACACACGCTATAAGCACGCCCCCTTCCACCCGCGCTGCAGGTAGCATGCTCAATAATCGCACGACCGTCGATTTTTGAGCATGCTCGAAACTAGCATGCTCATTATTAGCAATGTTTCAATACACATGCTACTAATGAGCATTTGCTCAAAAGTAGCATGCTTTCGTGCTACTAACTAGCATGTGTAACTGTACCTTAATACACAATGAGTCATTGATTTTTAAATTAGTAATTAAATGAAAACATGGGTGGGTTTTGCTCAGAGAAGGTAAAATCATATATCAGTAATATATGATTTTACCTTCTCTGAACAAAACAATTTATCTATAAAATATTTAGAAAATCATACTTTAGTTCCTTACAATGATTTAATTTCAATTTTTTGGAAGGAAGCTTTTAGATCTCATTTGCAGTCCAAATCTCATATAGTCTCATTTATACATGAAGTGTAATTTGTATTTTTGTTTCAGGCTGTTCTCCTGTATCAATGTGTTCAAGGTTTAGACTCTCATTCTATTGAAGGTTTGGGTGATTTCTTAGTTGAGTTAAAAAGATCTATTGATGTTGAACCAGTAAGGAAAGGAGTTAAAGCACAAAAAGTAAGAATCTAACAAAGGGTTTCATATAGTACAGTGTAACTAATATCTGTACATAATACATATACATGTATCTTATAGAAATACCTATGTTCTACTCAATTTTTTACTTTTGTAGACAGCTTTATATCAAGTGCAAAGTTGAATACATAGAATTAGATTTGTATAAACAGTTTTCAGTTTCGAATTATCAACAGTATAATGGGAATTCTAATACTTTGAAATTTTGATTTTATTTTGTGCTGTTGCAGTGGAGCACTGTTACATTAAACATACCACAATCCACACTCCGTCTTGTTATGACTGGAGTTGTTCAAGAATTAAAAGGCCAGAACAGAAGGATACCAGCTCTCGCAATTGCTTCTGCAGTTGGACAAAGAGCTAGTGAACTTATGCCTAGTATACGAGACGAGGAGTCAAGATCATTGATGCATTCAGAAGCAGAACGTAAGGAAACATTTAAAAGGTGGCCACATATGGATTACAAGTAAGTATTCTTATTTATATAATATAAAAAAATCTAAATTTAAATTATATTTCACTACTTAATACATTTTTATGCAGATTTCTCTTGCATGTACATAACATTTTTAAAGCTAATTGTCACAATATGGGTGATTCTGTGATAAGAGGTCTACATTATTAGACTGATTATTCTACTATTTCTTTATCATTTTACCAAAGGGAAAGTCATTTATGTATATTATATTTATTACTTTTTATAAAACCAGGGTAAAGAAATTTGCCAGAGTAGATGAATTAGGGTAAACAAAAAATCTATTTAATAAAATAGGGACCACACAACTGGACTAAATCAGTATAACTCATAAATATGCTATGATAGAAAACAAAAATAACAATTAAAATGTGAAAAAAGCAAAATTATAAGTTGGTGAATTGTAAGGTTACAGGACTAAGACCATGTCCAAAAACTGCGTATTCTTACGCACGTAAGGTCTACGCACGTAGTCGAGGTACTAGGGCCCCATACATTGCGTCCAGAAGCTACGTGCGTATTATTTTAGCTATGCGCGTATCGTACATAATTGACCTATTAAACCGCTTTGGTTGATTCAGGCATGGATCCAGCTCTCAAAAGAAGATGATGACCCGAGAATTTTGATTTTATTATTTCCTTCATAACATGATTATTAGAATTAAAAAAAAATGTATTATTTTCTTTATAATGTTAATTAAAAGCTAACGCGCGGAGTGAGCGAGAAAATTTTTCGCTTATTTAGCAAAAAAATTATTTTATGTTTGGTAAAAAAATAAGCTTTCAATATAGGTTACCTTAAACAAATTAACATCAACTGAGATTATAAATTAATTAAATAAAAAATATGTGCATATATAGTATAGAAACATACACAAATTATAGATTATATAACATCGGCAGGAGTAACTCCTACAAAGTATTACTTTTTCTTAAACAAAGTATTATTTTTTCTTAAATCTGTTGGTTAGTAAATAAAAAAGGGCCGAAAATTTATGGAGAGGTGACAAATTTTGCGCTTTCTTCAATCTACCTGACTAAAGGTCCGCTTAACACTAAATCCACTACTATAAATATGTATTTTAACAATAATATAAGTATGACCAGCAGGTAAAGAGCACCAGATAAGACTCAAAAGGCTAACAATACCAATACGACCTTGAAAGTATGCACTCACAAGACTGTTAGGGTTGTAGGTATGCCCATACTACACGTATAGGTGCTCCACTCCTGACTCAAATAGGTGCTGCAATTACGCATGTAATACGCAGCTACCTCAAGTACGCGCGAGACACGAAGTGAATGAAAAATGTTTTTCTCTCTCCGATTGTATGATTCAAAGTGAGACAGAAGTATTCAGTTCATTCGTTACACAGCATTCAGATCGGTTGACACTGTTGGCAATTTGGTAATTTTGGCATTTTCACAGTACTCACACTAGTGAAATTTAACTTTACAGAGTGTTCCCAAATTTTGGGCTGTCAATGTTTTGTCAAAACCAATTTTTTCTGAAGACAACTTATATTAAAACCTTCAACACACAATTGATATCGATTTGAAATAGTCAAAAGTGTCATCCCCTGTATTTTGGAGTGCAATGAAAGCGTAGTAAAATCGAGTTGCCAAGTTTCAAAAAATATTTCTCCCTAAAACAAATAGTATGGTTCCCGTGGATTTTACCTAGCATGCGAAGACTCTCAAATATAATTATTAAAGTACTTATGCCACATCGAAACTTCATAAAGTTACATAATACGATAAAATATATAGGTACCGTTAAAAATAAAAAAGTTACATACCATATTTGGTAAGTATTACTTATTTAGAAAAACATAACTATATAGATACTTTATACAGTAAAACTACGTTGCTCACATCTTTCGGAAGTCCCACATGCATTCCAACATCCGTCATTTCCATAGAAAAAAAAAACAATGATTGCCGAGGGCATTAACAAATTAGTTGCACTGTACGCAGCACATTGAATGACGCGGTCGCGGCCTATTCGTGTTATATAAAGTCTATACTTTAGCCTATTCGCGTTATGAAGGCAGTGAATCATGCGTACATACTATGTCAAAATTATTGAAGTAAAACCTTTTTAGTGTTAGATGTTGTGACCTGGGTTCTGTTTTTAGAAGATGTTTTTATATTGATTTTGATATTTGTTAAGTTTTTACTGTCTCTGTTGTAAAAACCTATTATATTATTATCTCATGTCCATTGGGTTTTATTAATTTGTATATGAAGTTACTTCACTCCACGGAGCCGATTGAGCCAAGAATTGACTCCCTCTAAAAAAAATGGCTTACTTTAATAGGCAAATTAATATAATCACAGCTAATGCGTCAATTTTGACATTTGTATGCATGATTCACTGCTTTCTTTAACACTTACAGACTATAAGTTATTTCGTAGGTATGTAGAGGGTAAAAACTGTATGTCTGTCACCAGGCTATGTCTCATGAGATAATCCTTGATAGCTAGACAATTAAAATGTTTACATAACCTTTACTAAAAATAGACGATTTCGTTATAAAAAGGAACCCTTATAGTTTTGCACTGTCCCTCCGTCTGTCTGTCTGTCCACGCCTCTAGCTTCTGTAATTATGAATATAAATGGATGAAATTTGGTTTAGTTTTCTGTTTTTTGTATATTATATTATCTCGGATTTAGCATCGTAAAATAATAATAATTTTATATTTTGAGGGTGGCTCTCCATACATGAGAAGTGGGGATGAAAAATATTTTTTCATTGTACCCCATTGTGTTGCATAACGTTGAATAGCGCTTTAAAATAGAGTATATTACATTACTTATCGTCAAGCAAATCAATTGCAAATTTACATAAAACAAGCATAAAAACCCCCTAATAACCCCTTCAGATACCTTTTTTCCCTAAATTTAGGGAAAAAGTCCCGAGTTGGCATCACAGATAGACCGGCAGACATATTGTTGTGATAAGATAAGAATCTCTACGTGCGTAGGCTTACGCACTTTCTGGACAGTCTTTTTTTTTTTTATGAAATAAGGGGGCAAACGAGCAAACGGGTCACCTGATGGAAAGCAACTTCCGTCGCCCATGGACACTCGCAGCATCAGAAGAGCTGAAAGTGCGTTGCCGGCCTTTTAAGAGGGAATAGGGTAATTGGGGAGGGTAGGGAAGGGAATAGGGTAGGGGATTGGGCCTCCGGTAAACTCACTCACTCGGCGAAACACAGCGCAAACGCTGTTTCACGCCGGTTTTCTGTGAGCCCGTGGTATTTCTCCGGTCGAGCCGGCCCATTCGTGCCGAAGCATGGCTCTACCACGTAAGTCTGAGAGAGGATTTAAAAAACTCCAATTAAAAAACATACATTGTCGTGAAAATCTTAACATTATTTGTAACAAACTTTACAATGACACTAATCTACATAAACTCAGTAAAATTACGTAAATTAATCAGTTATTCTGCCAGGAGATTACTCCTTAAATTTCATGACAAATTCAAAAGCAATTTAAAAGCATCGTGACACAATTGACATACAAATTCGTACATACGAATTTGTATGTCAATTGTGTCGCAATTATGTTGTATCAGTATTATGAAATTATAGCAGTAAATACTAAATATAATACAAATGTATTAAACTATTTTTGCATCAGGGGAGAGAAAAATTCACTGCATTAAACCACTACATGGCACTGTTGCGTCGCAATATCTAACAATTAACGCATTCTTATATTTTTAGACTTCACACCCATTTAGTAGCGGAATGATATGAGGATTAGCTAGAGGAGTGACAATTTAGGCCTTCAAAGAGCAATTTTAGAAAATTGAATAAGAATTAGACAATATCAATCTAATTGCCCTCTATGAGTCCCATCCCAGTGGATAGGACTCATAGAGGGCAATTAGATGTTGTAATTAATTGAAAAAAAAATACAATCATATGGAATGAAAACGCTATTTTAAAGTTTATACTCAACCACTAGTCTCTTGTTGTAGAATCACTCATTACACACATTGAACATCTTATGTCATTCCCGTTTCTGGCAGACAAAGTTTCAGATTTTTTATTTTCTTTATATACCCGTACTCAATGTATTATAGTAGTAAAATTTTATAATTTGTCAGATGGGCATTACCAGCAAGGATGGCACAAGCTGGATTTTACCATCAGCCGTCTCCTAGCGGCGATGATAGGGCGATGTGTTTTACATGCATGGTGTGCCTGGTTTGTTGGGAGAAATCTGATGATCCATGGGTAGAGCACGAAAGACATTCGCCCAACTGTCCATTTGTCAGAGGGGAATATACTCATAATGTTCCAATTTCTGTAAGTTTTTTTTGTGAAGTATTTATTTGACTCATTTCAATTTATGCCTGAGATGTTTTAACTATAAAATTATACCCTAGGTTACCAATGCAACATCATGCGCAGTGCCATGTTCAAATGTCTGTGTTGTCTCAAAGGGAAATAGTGGAGATATGATTGCTACGGGAACCAGAGATGGCAAGGTTAATGTGTGGAAGTTTGATTGTGGTCTTAAATTGTCAAAATTTATACATCTATCACCATATGATTCCATATTTAGTGGTATTTTAACAACAGACTGTAATAAAGTATGGTCAACCAGTTTAGAAAAGGATACATGTGAGTAGTTTTTATATGTGTAAATTAGCTTCACACCATTTTTTTTTTTTGATATTACATAATATATTTTTTGGGAAGTTTTGGCCTGATCACTAATATAATCGGTATACATAATATTTATGGACACACCAAAAATGCCTGTTTTGTTACGACTTATGACAAATTGACTTAATTTTCTTTCTTTCAGCTACTTATGGTATAAAACTCACTGCGATGGCATTTCTTGGGATGACCTCACAACAAGAATATAATCAGGGACAAAATTCTGATAACTCAGAAAAAGAAAATACTGGTACCAAAACAAAACCTTCCCTAATTTGTGCAGTAACCATTACTAGAACTAATTCACCACTATCTGACCAGCCTATTCAGGATGATTCTAGCAAAGCACTTTTTGACTCAGGTGAGCCGAATAATTCAAAGGGAAGTATCGAAGCCATGAATGATCAAAATGAAGCAAAAAATAATGTACCATGTTCAAACAAAATGTTGTTCCTTTTAACATATGATATATTTAGTTCTCAAGCTGGTTCAATAACTACTGTAGTTCAAACCTCAAATACTAGTGGCAATTCAAAACCAGGAGGCAGTAAGAAATTATACACTGTACAAAGGACAGATGATGCAAATATTTATGATGACATTTACTTCCAATATTCTGATGAGGACACGGAGCTTCCACAGTGCACAAATAATTTAATAGATGAAACCATTAGCAATGTAATAAATCTTAATGCATCTTCTAGTAAAGAAGACTGTAAAATATGGGACCCCAAAAAAACTGTGTGCACAAAACATTTGAAAGCTTTGCCATCACCGCCAACAGCACTCTTACCCGAACTCGTTCCTAATCCTGGGCAACCTTGTATGCTAGATTTTGTTGGAAATATTTCGCAAATAAAAAGTTGGAAAAGTGGACACTTAGAGTCGGTTGGAACAAAGGTTGTTGATCAGACTGATGCTAGCCAAGGTGATATTCCAACCTTTACGCAGTATCTTAACATGGCGGGTCAGGGACCACTAGAGATATCCGATCTGAAGTGGTATGAAGGTAGTGAAGTTGCAGAGAAGGTAACTGTTAAATTTGGTGGAAGTAAAGTAGGCACGCAGACAGCAGTGAGTAATATGAACAATGATGGTTTTGACAGTGATCCCCCCCAAGAAGATGCAATCTCTCAAGGGATTGCGGTGCAGTGTCTTAGTCTTCCAAATAACCTAAATATAGATGAAGATTCAAAAGTAACTCATATCCTTCCAACTGAGGATAAAGAACATTTGTTGATTGTTATATCTACTATTGATCCGAGCCTAATAAAATTGGTAGAAGAATCAGATCTAGATAGTGAAAGCAAAATGGAAGTTGACGAGTCTTCAGATTTCGACCCTAAATCTGATAGATCCGATCTAGACCCTAAATCAGATAAATCTGACCAAGATCCAAAATCATATAGATCTTTTAAATCTGATAATGATCATCCCAAATTTTATAAGTCCTTTAAGTCTGATAATAGTGATTCACAAAGGCTAAGCAAATCGTATATGTTGTTATATAAAATAAATAACAAAACGTCAATTTATACTTTGGAAGATAATCCTACTTCAGTTAAAGAGTTACCCTTAAACGAAAGTCCTGTTGACTTATGTCTATTACCAATTAATAAAGAAAACGAGTACACCTTTGCTGCTGTTGGATTTGATGGGAATCTACGGTTGTACTCTTTGACAGATTTTAAATTATTATCAGAAAAGAAAGTTCCCAAAGGACAATTTACGTCTGTTGTGTACTGCGCTTCAGTGGATCGACTCAGTGTCTCCACGAAACATGGAATGATTTACTTTTATGCACTGAATAACTCTGAAAAAGATTCCACTGATGATGTTAATGAAGATGAGCTGGCCAATTTAGATTATGACATGTTACAGTTACGCGACGAATCACCTGGCTCTCCGCCACCAGTTATTATTGCCAACAAGTCATATTTGTCTACAAGTGATCTCAAAACCTTAATGGATCTTACAGGTTTTTATGGCTTGAATAGCACTGTACCGTACAGCGCTGTGGTTCCGGGATTTTGGTGCGAGCTTTCGCCGGCACAAAGGTCTAGATTTGAACATCAAAACAACAGGTCATGGCGTCTTCAAAACACGTCATCAACATGGGACGAGCATGTTCTCGAGTTGACTTTACCTTACAGCGCTTTATTGTCGCACATCGAGTTTAGTTTTATATTACATTCAGCCGGGTCAGTTAATTTGCCTATAATACAGGTAACCCTATTGAAGCAAAATCTCCATGGTATAGGATACAAAAAGGACGCCTCTTTCAGTCACATAACTGAATTGGTTACGCGTTTGTCGGAGTCACCTGATCAATATCCCGTTATAGAGGCAGATATATCAAACTTGGAAAATCCAGTAAACAGTGAAGAGTACCTTCAAGCTCATAATGCTGAGATTTTAGCGGGACCTTTATTATTATCATCTGGCCTAGATATGACTCAACAGGCTGGCAAATTGTTACTAACTAGTCCAAGACTATACCGGGCACGGGGCAGAACATTTTTAATTCATATTAAAACCTTATTTGATCCAGCCAAGGACATGTCTAAAGGATCTATTAAATCAGGCGAAAGTAGCGCAAAAAAATCAGGATTTATAGGATGCGATTGGTTACATCAAATATCGATTACGGCTTGGGCGTGTCCACATACAGATGTGCCCTTAGAGAGGCAACAAAGAATTGCTATGTTAGAATCGAAAACATTTTTACAAACTTTATGCGATACAGCCATAGGTACTTCAGTTGTTGAGAAGAAAAAATTAGCTCTAGACCTTTTAAATTGGGTCATTTCGGTAAGACTCCAACGCATACGACTCGCAAAAGTAGATCAAGATAAGGATGCTCCAACTCCAATGGAAGCACAGCAGCTGGAGTGTATCCAAGAAATTACCAACTATCTACCAGAGTTAATTAAAAACTGCATTTTATGCGGCAATAGAAGCATTGCTAAGAAGTGTGTCAAAATAATATTAATTACGAGCGAGTAAGTTAATTATTATTAATTATTAGTTTCATTAAATATCTCTATATAATATGCACTGATACACAAGCTAAATAATACTTAATTTCAGAGGTGCAAGTCAGTTACCGAGGCCTTGGAAGTCGGATTTTGATTCAGCATTGACTAGTGTTTTGATTTCCTGCATACCATTAGTGGGTGTTTGCGATTCACCAGGGGCTCTGAAATGGTTTATGGCGTTATACACCACGCGGGCTACCAGAGGTTACAATCCTGACCTCGTGACGTGTGGGACAACACTGCTGGAACACGTGGCCAGGTGTTTGCGAGACAGAGACGATCAGTATCATCAACTATTACGTGCGAGGTACGTTACTATAGTAATTTATATTATTTAAGTATTTATAAATTCTCAAATGACACATCTGTTATATTGTCCTACAACTATAATAAGGAAGTTTGTGAGGATGGATGGATTGCTAGATGTTTGTTAGTTGTTACTCTTACACGCAAAAACTACTGAACAGATTTTGATGAAATTTGGTATGGTAGTAATTTAAGGTTTAGAATAACACATAGGCTACTTTTTAAGTTTTTATCCCGAAAAAGTACAGTGTTCCCGTGGGATATATAATAATATAGTATAATATATAATATACATTATAATACTTGAATCATGAAATATTGCATTTTTAACATATTATTCACTTTGTAGGTTTGGGTTATATGGTCTACCTCTGGAGCGCAATGTATTCGCCACGGACGTGCCGGAGCTGGGCAAAGGGTCGTCGATGGCGATCACGTACGCCAGCGTGCTGTCCGGCGAGGCGGCCACGTCGCCCGCTCCCAAACAGGACTACCAACTTAAAGACCTTCTCAACCTACCTCTAGATGGTATGTTTCTGTTTTAAATCTAACTATACAATCTGCGAAAATTTATGAAATTGATTAATGAAGTGCACCGCGACAAATTCCGTAAGCGTTTAAAACAATGAACAATACTCGCGTAAACATAAAAAATCAATATATTGAAATTTATGTTTGTAATTTCGAATCAACAGCCCTTCATTCATGTACGCAGATCATATAATAATATTATAAATATCAGGAATTCATTATTATTATAAATTTTCTCTTCTCCTTTGCAGATATCTAAAAAATAGCCATATAATTAAATCGACGAATTAACGTTAAAGATTTAGATGTGGTGGTGTTTTATTTTGTGTTTTAGTCCGCCTCGCCGGCCGGAATCTCTAAAAATACACTAATTTCTTAAAAGAGTCGCTTCTTCTATAATTTTAAATAATATATGTAACAGTTTGACTATTAAATGTATAATGTAATATACTTCTATTTTAAATAAAACATATTACATCGATTTATTTTACAAACGTTGTGGTGCAGAGTGTAAGGGCGGCAGCAACGGAGGCGGTGGGTGGTGGGGCGGCGCGGGCGCGTCGGCGGCATGCGCGGGGCTGGCGGAGGCGCTGCCGCTGCACGTCACATGCCACCTCGCCTCCGACGGCACCAAGCTCGAGTCGGCCGCGCCGCGCGTGCCGCCGCCCGTCGTCAGCGCGCATCCTGCTGACACGCAGCAGGTCACTATCTCCATACTACTTTTACTTAGATCATGTCATGTTTATTCGTAACGTGGGTGTGATTTATCATTTTTGGGATACTAGTACGTTAAGATTTGGTAACGGATAGCAGACGGTTCACCTGATTGTAGGCGGTTACCTCATTCCATGGACAGTTTGGGCACAAGTACATTTCTTTGCTTGATATTCAAAAGGAGTGTGGCCTGTTGTAATCTTATTTTATATCCTCAGCTCTGGTCTGTTGTCAAAGAGGGTCAGCTGAAAGAATCGTGTCACAACCCCAACTCATTAGACGATCTAGAAAGCTCAATGATGGATTGCGACTCTGAGGAAAAACTTGAAGTCGAAGATGAAAAATTATTCAAGGTAATCTTATAAGGACCAATTGAAAATAGATGGTTGATTAGAAAATATTTTGATGATTTTCAGTTTACTATTCCTCATAAAATTATATAGATTTATGTTGATAATGCATACAATGCAGCACCTAGAAATAGAAGTGTTTCTTACTAAGGAGTTATGTATAACTTGTATTAACTACCTATTGTTAATTTTTGTTCGTTGGTTAAGGAGCAGGAGCAGTGTAACATACCGTGGGCGGCGCTGGTGACCCGGCCGCCGCAGCACACGCTCGTCGTGGAGCGCATGCACTCGGGCGCGCGCCGTTACGTCGTGCTCGACTTCGGACACGTCGTGCACCTCACTGATGTGGTAACATAGAAATTTTATGCAACATAATATAATATACTTTTTTATTTACATGACATTTTAGATCATTGAACTCTTATAAAAACTTTTTTATTGATATAATTTTTTTAAATAGCCACATTATAACAGTACAAAACATGTTCAATAAATAAAAATAAAAAAAAACTCAACAAAAATAATCGTCGCGACACCACACTGTTCAATGAGAAATAGAAAGACGAAACGAAAATAACTGGCTTGCTTTCTATGAGAGAGAGAGAGCAACGCGCGATGAGGAACTTCGTTCCAAAAATTTGTGACGAGTAGTTAAACAGATCAGTGGTGATATTAAAAAAAAGTAACTAGCTAAAGGATATATTACTGCCATCAATTGAGACTCGCAACAATTCTGATCTTTTTAACACCCATCCAACTTGGTCCTCACTAAACGTTAACTAAATGTTAAATTAGAATGCTTCTCGGCCGAGCTCGGCTCTCCCACGTCGTGTCCTAAAGTTGTCTTTGATGTTGTACAGATAATCCCGATGTGCTCGGACCTAGTGACGCTGTGCATCGACATCTGGACGGGGAGCGAGGAGACGGACAGCGTGAAGCTGGCTTTTGCCACTGACATCGCCACTAAACACCTCGTCCTTACAGACCTGCAGCCGCCGGCCTACGCACGATACATGAAGGTTTGTTTTTTTAAGTGAATAACTAATATTACTTACACCACAATGGCTCGTTCATTATTTGATTGGACTCGCTATTTACTTGCTTGAGTCCGTTTTCACTTCTTCTATATTTGGACCAATAGGCTTGGCTCGAAATATGATTAGTTGAAAAACCAAAACATCGCGAGTTTTAACTCTCTTCGACACTTCATATTCTAATGAATATAGCTCCTGGGAATCGTGACCTATTAATATGATTTTTTTATCCTGTGGGGCGTTTTCAGGCTGTCTTGGTCACATGCGCACGTTTTGACGCGTATGGGAATAAGTCACCGCGTAAACTGTAACAGAATTATATCGTAAATAGAGAATCTGGCTTCCGAACTAGGGGGTACCTAAACTACCAGAAATAATGTTGTTGATCAGTTGCTTTCGATACGTCGCTGAAACTGCACGTGCGCCTATTTATTGCAGTATCGATTACGCGTATTATACCTACGAGTGCGCCGCGCGGCGCCCGCGCTTATCGGTCCGAGTGTTTAGGTACTCGCTCGACTCATCATCGTTTCTGACTACGGGGACGATGGAACCAAAACAAAGTTATTCGTCTGTTACCCAAACGTTTTCATTTCCCACTAAAGATCAAGCAGTCGTTGTAGATGCGGTGGATGATATGCAAATTAAAGACTATGCCTACGCATTCGGAAAAATTATCGACCCCTCAAAAATCAGGTTTTTAAGCAGAATGTCTAACAACCGAGTTTGTTTATTTGTGTCAACGAAAGAAGTGGCTGAAGAGTTGACTGATGTTCATCAGTGTATTGTTTTAAACAATATCAAAGTACCTATTCGACCCCTTATAACGAAAAACAAACGTATTATTTTATCTAATGTTTGTCCGATAATACCTCACAATGTTATAGAAACGAAGTTAGCAGAATTGAAGATTAAATTAGTTTCGTCGGTGTCTTTTATTAGAGCCGGTATAACCGAGCCTGGATTTAGTCATATTCTTAGTTTTCGTCGACAAGCTTACGTACCACCAGAAGACATCAGTAACTTACCCGAACGAATACAAATAGAATTTGATGGTGTTTCTTATTGGATTTACGTTTCTACCGATTCAATGACTTGCTTCCTATGCAAAAAAGAAGGTCACGTGGCCAATAAGTGTCCTGCTAGTTTGAAGTCCAATCCAAATTCCAAGGCCGATAACGTCTCTGAGATTATAGATATACCAGATTTTCGTCCGCAAGTTTTATTTAAAAGACCGCACCCGCCTACTACGACCGACTCCTCGCAAAGCGTTCATGTTCCTGCTGAAATATCGGACAGCGAGGCTATGAGTGAGTCCGACTCGAGTGAAATTTCTGTAGACAACTCTGGATCGGCTAAAAAATTTGTCAAAAAACAAAAAACAGCTCCCCAACTTGAATTGCAACCCGCGGAATTAAAAGAGATTGAAAAGATTTTGGACAGTAGCGATTACCCAATGACAATTAAAGATTTTATTAGCTTCCTAGATGAGTCTTACGGTAAAGAAAATATTCTACAAATAAGTCTCACTTACACAGAAGATATAGGCCAATTAGTTAAGATTTTAAAGGAAGTTATACAAGAAATTTCATCAAGAAAAGTAAAAAATCGCATAACTCGTATGATCAAAAAACTTAGTACATATTAATATCATGGAATTAAAAATTATACAATGGAACAGCCGCAGTATTATACCGAAGAAAGCTGAATTAGAGACGTTTCTAAATAGGGAAAGTGTTCATATTTGTATTTGTTCAGAAACATGGCTTTCTCAAGATAGAACTTTTAATATTTCGGGCTACAGCTGTTTCAGAAAGGATCGAAATGATGGTTTTGGTGGTTTGATTATTTTAGTTCATATGTCACTTCCGGTTAGACTAAAAAATATAAATTTACCAGCTAATAGATTAGACATTTTGTGTATAGAATTACTTAATCAATACTCACTTAAATATGTGTTAGGTATTTACTCGCCTAGTAATATTCGTACAAGCAAACGTGATTTTGATGATTTGTTTTCCCTTTTTAGCAGCAAAACTCTGATAGGAGGTGACTTCAATGCGCACCATATCTCCTGGTCTTATACTACTGATGGCAGAGGTCGCTTGGTTGCGGAAAGTTGCTCGGATCATAGTTTTTCCTTTTTAAATGATGGTAGCCCAACCCGTATTTCTAAATTACAAGACAGGATAGTTTGCTCTTCTCCCGATATAACATTTGCCAGTTCTGATTTGGTGCTTTCGTGTTCGTGGGCTTGTTACTAACGAAAATCTCGGCAGTGATCATTTACTTGTTGAGATAAAAATTAAAAATTACTCGTTATGTGGAAATTTTACAACACGCAATATTAAAAAAGCAGATTGGGAAGGGTATGAATCAGATATTGAATCTAAATGTAAAACATTTTTACTTAATAATAATGTTCAGGAAAATTATGATAACTTTTTTAATGTTATTAATAACGCAGCAGATAATTTCATTCCCCTTACACGAATTAATAGAGGTCCTTTGTCTAAATTCAAACCTAAACCCTGGTGGAACCAAAATTTATCGAGAGCAGTAGCAGAAAGGAGGCTCGCTCTTAAGACACTTCGCAAAAATCGTACGACAGAAAATTATTTAGCGTTTAAAGATAAGGTAGTTGCAGCTCGCAAACTAATACGGCAAGCCAAATTAGATTCATGGCAAAAATTTTGTGATAGCGTAAATTATAAAACTACTTGCACCGAGATGTGGCGAAAACTTCGATGGATTAAAGGATATCCCAGTAGATCAGACACATTAACAGAGGAGGAGGCACAACAATTCGTAAGAAATCTAACTCCTGATAGTGTTGTTTCTCCACCGCTTAATTTGAATAATTCCCAAGATTAAATGTTTTCTCATTTTGCAATGGCCGAGTTAATTTCCGTAATCAAACGTAAAGATACTTCTGCCGGTCTAGATGGTATATTTTATTCCATGATATATCACCTACCGTTTAATGCTAGAAATATTCTGTTACAAATTTTTAATATGATCTACACCACTTCAACAATACCTCATCAATGGCGAAATATAAAAGTTATTGCTATACCTAAGCGTAATGGCTCCGAATTGAAGTATCGTCCGATATCACTTATTAATTGTCTATGCAAACTTTTTAATAAACTTATCACAATAAGACTAGAACTGTTCTTCGAAAGAAATAAATTATTTCCAGACTATATGATAGGCTTCCGTCGAGGGCGCTCCTGTTTGGATGGCCTCTCTCGTTTTGGCATGGATGTAGAACTCAGTTATATTAAAAAAGAATACCTTTTATGTGCATTTACGGACATCATGGATGCATACAACGGTGTATCGGTCGACGTGCTTACTGAGCGTCTTGTCGAATGTGGTGTGGATATACATATTTGTAAATATATAAGTGCATTTCTAAAACATAGATTTATTACTTATAGCTTGATGAACAGTGAGGAGATCGTTAGAATATGTCGCGATGGTTTGGCACAGGGGGACCCGATGTCGCCAATTTTATTCAACATTATTAGCGTTAAAATTAGCAGTTTAGCTTCTCCAACTTTAAAAATAATTCAATATGCAGATGATTTTATATTTTATTGCAGTAATAAGGATATAAGTGAATGTACATTACTCATGCAGGAAACTCTAAATAATTTTGAAAAACTTTTACACGAAATTGGTTTACAGTTATCCCTTATTAAAACTAAATTATGCGTTTTTACCAGGAAATATCGTGTTCCCTCAGTCAAAATTAACTTGTATAATTTTACATTAGAAATTATAAAATTTGTAAAATTTTTAGGTATTTGGTTTGATCAAAGATTAAATTGGAAAAAACATATCAACAAAACGCACCAAAAATGTTTAAAGTACATTAATATTTTAAGTTGTGTCAGTAGCTGCAAATGGGGGGTTCATCCCATAAATCTAAGAAAATTATACATAAGTCTTATTCGAAGTAGATTGGAATACGGGTCTGCTGTATTTGCCAATGCCAGTCAAAATGCCAGTCAACCGATACGAGGACCTGTATCACGTGCTTATGGAATGCGAGAGGAACGAAAGTTTAAGGCGTGAATTTGTTCAACACACTAAATGTACCAATTTATATTTTTTCGTACATAGCGTTGCATCGTCAAATTTTCAAATAGGATTTAGTGATATATTTCTAAGTTATGTAATTCATTCGTTATATTTAAGGGAATTAGATTTAAGTTAATTGTTACCATTGTTAAATTAAGGCTGACATAATCTTAAGATGAAGAGCCTTTAAATAAAGAAAAAAAAAAAAAATGTTGTTGATGTGTACACTGGAAATAACTCATTATTATTACTTTTGGATCACTGCACGCATATAAAATAATCGCTCAGTAGTTATTGCGTGAAAGACTAAAAAACACTATACATCCATACATACAATCTTCCACGTTTTTAATATTATTAAGTGAGAATGTCTTTGTCGTCGATTTATGTTTTAAAGATTTTGGAAATCTATTATTATGGAGAGAGAGAGAGAGAGAGAGAGATACCTTAAAATATTAGTGTGGCCGCCCATTTATCTATCGGTGAATAGCAAAACTACGTACTTCATTCGTTATCGACCTTACTTAGTAGTTTTACATATAAGACACACCATTTCATCATCAGAAACTCGTAAAGAGCAAAAAGTTATCAAAATCACAGAGATGTGCATAGTACAAACGCTGGCAGTATATTGATTCAGACTACGCCCATTGTGATGACGTACTCTCATATTATATCAGCTCTATGGTGGCTGCCCATCCTAATTGGAACTGTTTTTGGGTTCTATTTCGTTCATGAAGGTCTCATAAGAGTTTTTTTTAATATATATTCCATGTACAGACAGCACCCGTTACGATATTTTTTTATGTATTAATAACGCGTGGCTTCGGTACAAAAGAGCGTTCTCGCTCTTAGGCTGCGGAATTGACGCCAACGGGCGGCGCGGGCGTTGCGGGCGGAGCGGCGGAAACTGTTCACGACGACAGCGGGCGGTGCGGCCGCATCTGACAGTTTCATACAAATCTATGTATTTTATCAAGACGCGCCGCCCGCCTCGGCCGCTCAGCTCGCACCGCCCGCGCTACCCGCTGGCGTCAAGTCCGCAGCCTTAGAGAGTTCATCTGATACGCCACACGCACTACGTGATAGTTAAGTCGATATTTTTGCGAAATTAAAAATGCATGTTAAATCATAACAACTAGGTATTATTAAAGTAAACATGTGTATTTTGGATACATAAAAGCTTTAAAGCTAAAAAATGTTTCAATTGTTTTGACATAACTAGTAATATTTCCAATAGTGTTTCCGTCAGAAATAACTGCAAGCAGAAAGAGTCAATGTGAGTAAATAACTTTTTTAACCGCAGATAACAACTATTGGACGATATGGAATGTCTGCTATGAAGTGTAGAATACCATTGGGTTGGTTCTTCGGTGAAATAACTGAAGTAGCGAATGTGCAGGCGTCTGTACACGCTCTGAGTGCACTACACCAAGATTTGACATGTCGGTTCCGGTAAGTTTGTTTCTGAAGTGACATTTTAAAGTTTAAATACTTAACTGTTTTAACATAATATTATGTAATTAAAATCATTGCAACTTGTATTATTTATCCAAAAATGATAATTTTACTTCTATTTTTATCATCCTGTAATTATGTACCATACTTAACGGTTTTCATTGTAGATTGGCAACAGGGAAATTAATAGATTTACTTAACCCGTATTTGGAGTTATACAACGGCAACGCAGTTCACATGATGGCATACCTAAATCAAGGAAATGACACGGATCCCAAGGTCATTACAGCATACCAAGAGTGCATCGAACTGCAATCACAGCTGCACAACTGCACTAATATTTTGAAAAAACTACAGAAAACATCGACCAGCAATATTAAAGCTTTAGAAGCCGTCAACTGCGGCGTCGTTACAGCAGAGGCACTGCTTGAGAAAGCTTCTACTGATAAATTGCGTGTGATTGCGGAAAACATAATAGATATGTTGCTTTATTTCTTGTACCGCAATCAGCTAACGGTAAGTTTTTTTCCTAATATAAAGCAGTCTAACAAATCACAAAATATTCAAAATTATTTAAGAACAATGAACTTAATTATATGGAATGGATACATATTCGCGTTACGAATGCAGTCATTAGTAAGCCTTACTTCAATTGATGAATTTAATCACGGCTTTAGACTATGTCCAGAAACTGCGTATTCTTACGCACGTAAGGTCTACGCACGTAGTCGAGGTACTAGGGCCCCATACATTGCGTCCAGAAGCTACGTGCGTATTATTTTAGCTATGCGCGTATCGTACAAAATTTCGTAAAAAAGAAACGATAAGATAAGAATCTCTACCTGCGTAGGTTTACGCAGGCTTACGCACTTTCTGGACAGAGTCTAAGTGACGATGGTCGATTTTAAGTACAAAAATCTAAATATAAAAATATTATAAACTATAGACGCCAACCTACGAATTACAAATACTACAGAAACGTAACTTTCATACATTTACCGGTTTGATTTGGGTTTTTATTTACGCACACAATCAAATAGCAATGACAACGAAACACTCTGTGTACGCTTGCATTGCGATTGGTCGCGCCATATTCCTGTCACGTGACATTACGATCGGTGGATCGGCGAAGAAATTACGATTATGTCGGGGAAAAAATACAGGCAACACACGATAAGCAGAACGTAGACACATTAAATTACTTAAGAAAGGTTAATCCAAGTTATGTACAACATATCTGAATGGCTTCTGCACTTCTTCACAACACACAATGACATTTTTGCGATATAAAATTGTGTAAAAACCTTAAAATCACAATCAGAATTATTAATTCCGTTGCAATGTTTCCGCGACGCAACCGCACGACCAGAGTGTGACAACCGACTGAAGCGCCGCACGGTGTCTTTAGCCACGCCCACCGCGCAACTTTTTCGTGGTACCATTTTTTGGCTCAGTTACGCTTCTGTAGTATTGTTATTCGTAGACGTCAACTATTCTTTATCCATTCTAAAAAAAATACAAATAATTTTGGCTTTTAATAAATGACAATTGTACTGCAGAATACAGAGAGCCAGGATGAGGAAGAGGAAGAGAATTCGTGTGGCAGCGGCATATCGGAGGCGTGGGTCCGCGGCGTAGCTGCTCTTGGTGTAGCCGCGCCCGCACGCACCGCTGCCGGCGCGTGCACGTTGCTCGCGCGCGCTGCTGCTGTGCAGCCATGGTGGGGGACGCTTCTAGCCGACCTGCTCGTGGGACCCTTTGCCGATCGCGACGCGCCGCCTTGCCCTCTCGATAGGTACTATTTATTGGATATAATGTTTGTTACAAGGGTGGTTAAAAATGATATCTGTCTTGGTTATAACTCATAAGTGAAAGAATGAAATGTTTAATTAAAAGTATAGATGTTTATGTCGCAAATACTGAAATTGAATATATTTTTATGCAGCCTGAAATAAAAGTTATTTATTTATTTATTGCTCTTTATAGATGGCTGGCGGCCGTGATGTTCATGGCGCGCAAGAGCATGTACGCGCACCGCGGCGAGGGCGGCGGCGTAGCGGCGGCGCTGTGCGAGCGCGCGCTGCAGCAGTTGTCGGAGCCACGCGGCCAACCCGCGCTGTTGTCCGCCCTGCTGACCGTACTGGCCGGCGTGCTCGATGCTGCTCTAGACACGGCACGCGACGCCAGGTGACTCTTTTGATTTTTGAGGGTTAAAAGAGGAACAGAGAAACTTGTTATTGTACAAAAACTTATGGATTTTTATTTTCAATTAAATATTTAAAAATATTATCGTCAGAGAAACTATAATTACTAATTATCTTATTTGCCAGATGGGATTGGGTAACTGGAGGTCGACCTAAAAACGTTTGTTCCGACGGTAACACAACACCACCGCCGCGCACCGTGGAGTGCAAGGTACATCGTCGCAAATTGCACTCAAAGCCTTTACATAAGATGCCCTCCGAAATGGACGCCTGGATGGAAGTCGCGAAACGTGGAATACAGGCTTGTGCTGAAGAAGAACAGGTAAGCCTTACCTTAATTTCTTTCTCGTATGGGCCCCAACATAGGATGGAGTACCTAGTTGATTATATAGTTTTAGATCGTAATTTTTATTGTTATTCCTATCTTGTAAATAGAATAATACATACATAATATTTAAAGGAAAATGTCACGAGTATATTTTTAGTTGAAACAATACGTTTTATTCATTATTAAATTTACAGCGTGAACGCCTAAGAGCGTCGCGCGCTACGAGCGGGGCGGCGCGGCGGCGTAGCGCGGATGACAGCAGGCGCGTGCTCAGCCCGCCGCTGGCCGCAGCGCTGGCACACGCGTTGGTCGCGCACATACTGGCCATGGACGCTACGTTACACGCCGATCAATTGTTGCTAGCTGCAAAGGTGTGTACTGTTACGAGTCTTTAATCATTTCTGAATTTAAATAAGATATAAATTTTAGAGTTAGTGCGAATACTTTCCGTAACAATTTAAATGATTAGAGAGATTTCTGACTTATGTGTCACAAAAGTCAGAAATCTCTCGTCGGTCGGAGAGGTTATAAATAGTTGCAATGGATGTTACTAAAGTTGTAATGACAGGTGATCGGGCGACTGTGCGCTTTGTGCGGCAGCGAGGCTCTACCAGACGCGGGGGGCGTGCTGGGGCTGGCGCGCATGGCCGTGCGTCTGCCGCCCTGGCCTAGACATGCGCTCACTGCCCTACTGCAGGTACGATACAAATAAATCATACAAAATATAATAGCATTAAAGGCAGATGAATAAAAATATAATGTCTTAAAATAATTAGGATCTGGTAGAATACGAAAATGGCGAAATAAGCACTTCCCCGAGCGAAGATTGGGGAAGCGCAGGTTCATCGCGAGTTATTCGAGTGGGTGAAACCGAAATTGGGTTTGGAAAAACGCCAATAAAACGACCTAGTCCAACAGGTAAAGACCTAAACTATCTTGTTAAGAAATCATGTTATTACTTTGCATTTCCAATTATTACAAAATTACAGATAATTTACTATAGCACTATAATATTTAACTTAGTAAAATTTGTTATACTAGCCAGTCAATATATAAATTAACAAGTTATTGATATTAGACTAAACGACACTGACAGCTTAGTGTAATCGAATATTGATTTTGGGTATATATTCTTGCTCGTTTCCTCGGCAGTATATTTGATGACACTAGGGTACCCGCTGTCGCAAGTGGCTGAGTCTGACGACTGGAGATTTGACGAGAAAGTGGCGGAACACTTGGCTAAGGCTGCAAAATTTACCAGAGCGAAACCGGTCGTAGATTCCAATGTAAGGTAAGTCGCAAAGTATCTTATAATAAAATGAATATAAGCTTATTGTTAAAGCCTTTCACGCATAGCTGAAATACCTGGGTATTGAGGAAGCTTCT
Source organism: Glaucopsyche alexis (assembly GCA_905404095.1). NCBI lineage: Eukaryota > Metazoa > Arthropoda > Insecta > Lepidoptera > Lycaenidae > Glaucopsyche > Glaucopsyche alexis. The sequence goes on from FR990045.1 coordinate 17,831,422, forward strand.
AGCTATTGGTATAATTTTATATATAGCAAATTTCCTTAGTGGCGGATTGCGGAACTATCCTATGACTGATATTTCTATTTGGCTGTATATTAAAATAGTAGTAGAGCCGATTTTATTTTTATTTTCAAAAATACTTTTATTGTCACATCTACGTAGTGGTAAAAATACTAAAAAACCACTTCGTGAGGATGAACAGTATTTTAAAAGTGGAATGCTATTGTATGTTGATGTAAAAGAACGAAAATCTGAAGAAGTTAGGTCTTAAGGCTTAGCTGTACAAACTTCTGGTGTATTTGATTATCCACATTCCACATGAAGTGGAATGTAATCTGGACACATCAAAACCAGAAGGAACATTTTCGTAACTTTTCGTCAGTTACTGACGAAAATTACTGTGTTAGGACTATGTAGAAAAATATTATGAAAATTTATAGAATAGAATAGAAAACTCTTTATTTGCACACAAAAAAACACACACACACGTAACAACAGATAGAAAATGTGCAAAAAGTTGGCTTTACATACTACAGTGTACAGTAGTTTATATCTTTTATATTATAATAATTATTATAACATTTAGGAACACAACCAGTTCCTTTTTTTATTAATTGTTTGTAGTCATTTTAAAATTAAATTTAAAATACACTTTATTTTATATTCTTAAAGAATTACACTTTTATCAGTCATACGTTAGTTCTCCGAGTTTCCGCTAGGGAATCTGCTCACCGCCAATAGTAGATAATGATAACCTTGGTCACAGTACGGTGTCGAGCTGTACGGACGCGCGCTTGGAGAGCGGCGCGGCGGCGGGCGGTGAGGCGCTGGCGCGGCGAGTTTTGGCTGCCAGTGCGTCGGCGCTGCCGGTCGCGCTGCGTGCGTCCCCCCTTCGGCCCCGCACCCCGCCCACTCCGCCAGATGACGGGCCTGCCGACACGCCTGATGCTGCCCCCCTGTCACCGGAGCGAACACGCCAGCCGCCTCTCGCTCACACTTTGTATGACGTCTTCAGACACCTGGCCCTAGAATTTGATAACCAGGTATGTTTTAAAGTAAAAACCACGTGAACCTATGGTGATTGTTTTCTTCTCTTTCGCACATTAGATTTTAAAGTTAAATGTCTTTACTACATATTTTTACAGTTACACAAGTTTTTTTAATGTTGTTTATTAAAATGAAGAGAAGTTATATTAATTCCAACAGTAAAAAACTTTTAGAAGGTTAATTAATATTTTTTTTTGTGTGCAAAAAAATGGATCTGAACAGAGCATATTTACATAACTACAAGACTAGACAAAAAAATAAATATATTAATAATATTATTATACCCGTGAGATACAAAATTATTAACGTCGACAATATTATGAAGTAATAAAATCTAGGTACTAAATATAAAATATTAAAGTTCCCTACGAAAAGTTTAAATTTTTAGGGTTTCGTACCTTAAAAGGTAAAATCGGAACCAGGGATGATCTTTATTAGCAAATCATCGATACAAAAGTATTGATGTGCGATGAACATGGATAGAAAAAACAAGGATGTATATTTTCGACTCAGCAAGTAATTAGAATTTTCATGATTTTCTGAATTATCTACTAAAGTCACCAAAAAATTTAAATAACCAAACTCAACACGAGTGACACTTCACTTCATCTCTGATAAGTTCATGAACTTTTCTGTTTCTAGCGCCATTCTATTCATGTATTGTAGAATAGTTGGAGTTAATAATCATCTCAGTATTTTATTCTCATATCCTCAGATCAAATAATAAACTAAGATAGCGCATGGCGTTTGTTTGAACTGAAGCTTAAAAAACTACGCTACTTCAAGTAAACAAATGCGCTCACGCACACACAAGCAAAAAAGTACGCTACTTTTCGACAGTATCGAATGAGTCGTCGCGACGACTTATCTATACTGACGAAAGTAAAGTACTTTTTTGCTTGTGTGTGCGTGAGCGCGTGTGTTAACATGAAGTAGCGTAGTTTTTTAGGCCTCACTTCAAAAAAACGCCATGCGCTATCTTTTGATCTGAGCTCATATCATATCATTGACGTGTCAATGTTATCATCGATGTTAAGACATTGATGTTTTCCAGCTAACCTGCATCGATGTTTATTTAATATCGATGAATATCTATCATGCCTAAACGGAACCCTTATAAGATTACTTTGTTGTCCGTCCATCTGTCTGTTGGTCAAGTCTTTATTTCGCGAATGAGGGAGGTATTGAGTTCAACTTCAATTTCTCAAAAATAGATGACTTTATAATAAAGTCATCTATCTTTCGTCAGTATAGATAAGTCGTCGCGACGACTCATTCGATACTGTCGAAAAGTAGCGTACTTTTTTGCTTGTGTGTGCGTGAGCGCGTGTGTTAACATGAAGTAGCGTAGTTTTTTAGGCCTCACTTCAAACAAACGCCATGCGCTATCTTTTGATCTAAGCTCATATCATATCATCGACGTGTCAATGTTATCGATGTTAAGACATTGATGTTTTCCAGCTAACCTGCATCGATGTTTATTTAATATCGATGAATATCTATCATGCCTAAACGGAACCCTTATAAGATTACTTTGTTGTCCGTCCATCTGTCTGTTGGTCAAGTCTTTATTTCGCGAATGAGGGAGGTATTGAGTTCAACTTCAATTTCTCAAAAATAGATGACTTTATAATAAAGTCATGTATGAAACCTTGCCTTTTTTTTTAAATACCTATTCAACGACACCCCACACGTTCTAATAAAATTGATTTTTATTGCAAATAATATGTTATGTTTTTATTCATATTATCGGTTTAAATACTACTAAGTCTGAACATCTTGTAAAAATACCCTGTTTTATGTATAATATCCATTACACTTTGAATTATGTAATTTAAATATTAATTTTTAGACGGATTGTACGTACATCGAGAATGTGGTGTCGTTGTGGCTGACTTTGAACGGGTCGGCGTGGAACGGTGGCTCGAGCGGCGGCACTGCGGCGTGGTCGCTAGGCACGCCCGCCGACGCGCCGCGCGTGCGCCTCGCCTCGGACTCCGTTACCGCGCTGCTTAGGGCACTCGTCAGGTATTATTAACAAATACTCCGCACTTTGTATAAACATTAAGATTTTAAATGGTTTGTTTTACGTACTTTGTAACTTATAAAATATCGAATAAGCTTAATTTAACACACCATTTTTTTTTTCAGGATTGAAAATGTGTCGCTGAGATGTTGGGTTCTTTCAATGCAGGCATTGGCTTGGATAGCTAATCTTCCGCTATTGGTAAAATAAAATATACTACATAATAATTAGATTGTTCAAAATCAATTACGAACATTTTGGGCATACCTATGATCTACTGCATATTATGCAAAAACGTTTAGGCAGAAAAATATTTAAAAAATATATATGCTACATAAAATTACATAGTGATCTATAGGCAAACCGTTTAACTCAGTCTTCGCCCGCGCGGTACAGGAGTGCGGGGGTATGGCGACACGGGGACTGCGAGGGGTGCGGGCGGCAGCCCCGCACTCCTGTACCGCGCGGGCGAAGACTGAGTTAAACGGTTTGCCTATAAGAAACAGATGATTAAAAAAAGTAGCAACTATTTTGCCTGAATAACATCAATAAAATCAGCTGTGTGAGCTCAATGTCCTTAGCAGCGCCTAAAAGAGCGTAATGTAATTTTTTTTGCCTAAACGTCTTGACATAAGCTATAGATCATAATATGCTCAAAATATCCGTAATTGATTTTGCACAACCTTATTAATATTATGTACTTACTAAGAAGAACATACACTAGTAATTATAAAATATTACAGGCGGAAGGCAGTATGCAAACTATGGGACGCGTAATCTTGGAATGTGAATACTTTGTACCGGCGCTTGTCAAGTTCGTGTCCATGGACGTGAGTTCAGATGGATCGGTCGTCTCTTCCGAACCGTATTTGGTTTGTACTTGGTTTTAAATACACGTTCGTACTAAATGAAACTGATTTTATTTTTACGGGTTAAAGCTTAGTAACATTTAATACAATATTTACGGGGTGTGACAGGGCGGGACAATGGGCGGAGCCGGTGCAGGCGCAACAGCAGCTTTGGGTGGCGTGCTAGCGCGCGTGGTAAAAGCGCGCGGGGGAGCGGGAGCGTTAGCGGCACTGCGGGCTCTAGCGGCGCTGTGGACGCGCCCCGCCGCGCCACCGTCAGCGCTTGACCTACACGCGGCGCTGTTGCGGGCTGCGCACGCGCTCCTGCCCGCATTGGCGCCTGCGCATGCATCCCACGCACTGCCACTCATAGACGCAGTCGGTAAGATTTTACTTCCCCATTAGATCTATAATTCTGAAACTAATTATTCAGCTAAGAACATTGCAATCCAATAATATCACCACACCATAATTTACAAATTATATTCTAGATATTTTGGGCATATGACCTACTGGTATGTACTTTTAGACAGAAAAAAAAATTGTTGTACTCGAAAAAAATCTTCCTTTATATGGGCTAGTTTGCGTTGAGTATATTTGTCACCGGAAAATAACAAGAACCGTAAACTAATAAATTTTCTAGGAAATTTATAAACCTTCGTAGGATTCTAAACGAGAGATAAATTGTATTCTTTTACGCCCACATTTTCGCAAAATAATAAACTTACCGAACTCACGCGTAAAATAATAAGTAAGCAATAACCAAACGCCATGTGCGCTCTGATTGGTTGAATAAGTCTATGGACACAAGCATTGCCAACATCGACCAATCAGAGAGCAGTATGTTATTTGCCGTATTTTTAAGAAGCGTAAAATTAAAAGCTCTTGTGTGAACGATCGAACCTTTTAGAATCTTACGAAACGAATATCCATTAGTTTATAAATTTACCACGAGACGTCGCAAATTGATAAATACAATTTATCTCTCGTTTAGAATCCTACGAAGGTTTATACCAGTGACATATTATATTTTTTTTTCAGAAATCAAAATAAAAGTATGCATGACTATTGTCTAAATAATAATACGTAGGAAAGAATATTATGTAATATGTACTATGAATGTGTGCTTTAAATGTGTAGCGCATAATCGCGTATTGTATCGTTTAGCGGAGCAGTGCGCGTGGTGGGTGCGCGAGGGTGGCGGCGGACGCGCGGAGGGCGGGTCAGAGGCGCGGTTGTCGGGGCTGCTGGCGGACGTGCTGGTGCCGGGCGGCACACGCCGCGCCCCGCTACGCCGTGCGCTGTTGCACCAGCTGCTAAACTACTGCCGCCGCCTGCTATCCGTTCCGCATGCGGTACGTTCACGCTTAAAATTAACAAGCGTCCAGGAGTGGGGTCGTCACATACCAAAATTTTATTTTCTTCATTGTTTATTTTTCAGTCTGCTACTAGTCCAACCGGCTCGAGTAGTGAAACGTCTCAGACCGATGAAAGCAAAGCTCAACATAACGCTGCGCAAATGGAGGGGACGAATCTTGAGGATGAGAAAAAACAACAAGTACCGAAAGTGCCCTGTCTGGCAGATACTGGTGAGGAAATGTTATGTTAATTGCCTAGAATATACTGTATTATAAATACTGATTAAATAGTGTTTCTGTTTTCTTTTTCCAGTTTTACAACATCCTGACATAATGCAAAAGTTCTACAAGGCGTTATCGTTCTGTGACGGGATGAGATTAGTTTTAAATCCCAGTAAGACATTTTATTTATTTAATATTATATAATTATGTAATATTATATCAATCACATGTGCTCAGACCAAAAGTTACAAAATTAAAAATGTTTTTTTTTTAGGTGGGAATGGCGAGTCGTCGTCTGAAAACTGGACTCTTAAAGAAGAAGTTTACTGGCTGGTAGCGCAGATTCCTTCGGTTGCTACTAATCCAGTGCTTATGCTGAACAGCTTAATGGAATATCTAAGTAAGTATTTACATAAGTTTGGGTTAGTGTGTATTTTTTTAATTAGTACAATAATATGAAGTGAAAGTATTAAACCACCAACAAGTCCAAGGTTAATCAAATTTAAACGATTGATTTTAGGGAAAGAGGAAGTGGTTCACTTATCTCAAGGAATGCAAAATCTTATTGTGAGGCTTTTCTACAAGCCGGAGGTCCTAAACGCGTTTTTGGACGCTGGGGGTATGGAGCTTGCAGTTGACAAGTTAACGTCTTGTCACCAGGTTGGTACAGTCACTATTTATTTATCCTTGTAGCGAATGCTTATTTTATATTTGTTATTTTATTTCCGCACTTTGGAATATATTCAATGATTTGTATGTTTCTACAGGCTGGTCCTAGCAACAAGCAAGGACTGGTATCCTCTCTGATGAATCATCTTAAGCTCCCGCCGCAACTTATCAACCTATCGACACCGGCTTCGACCAAGAAGACACAGCCATCAGTGGTCGAAACGACAAATGGACTTGTTAATATTGCACCACTATGTAAGTAATTTGATACAAATCTTTCAAGAAAAATAGGAAGTCTACTGATAATGTTAAATCTTTTTAAGCATTTGTATTGTGAATTGAAAACAAAGTTAATGATTAAATATATTTAAGAAAGGGTCAGGGATAAAATAAAACGTCACGTTAAAATTGTAACAGGTACGGTTACCTGCGGTAATCCGACCGCTCAGTCTGCGGAAGTTTTACTGGGCGGCGGCGGTGCGTGCGCGGCGCGACGCGTGCGCGCTGCGGCGTGGACTTATCACTTCTACAGCTCCGAAGACGCCGCGCTCGCGCTCACCGTCACGCTGCCGTACGCGGCGCGACTGCATGAGATACAACTGCAGCCGCACCTCACCAGTCTCGCCAGTGAGTAACGACTAATGCTTCGTTCCATTAGCACGTTCAAAACGTTATTTTCATTATTTTCATTCACATTCTGTTTCTTTAGCACCACTATGATCATTCGTAACTGTTTTCACCCCTGTTCCACACGCAACTGTCATCTGTCAAAAACTGTTAAAAACGCTAATGGTGTCTACAGACACACGAATTTGGTACGGAGCGTACAGCGGATCTCGTACGCTCCGTACCAGATCCGAGCGTGTGTAGGGCAGTCCGGCGAACATAAGAAGGCGAAGAGTTCGCCGTTGTCCGCATCGGATCTGGTCCGATCCGTACCATATCCGTGCGTGTGTAGAGCAGTCCGGTGGTTAGGAGTTATTCACTCGTAAGTCTTTATGTTAAGACCAGGTAGACCAAGCGAAATAGGCATTTAACGCTTCCAAGAGTTGCCCGCAATTGCCGCAAAGCGAGCCGCGCGCCTACGTCGCCGGCGTGAACTTACATGAACCCAAAGTGTTACAGTGTAGTCGTGTCGGCAGTAGGTCAATTTATTTTATTATTTTCATTGAAAAATATAATAAAATTCATAGATAACTGTTTTAATGCAACACATAGCACACATAATTTGAATAGATATTATAGGTAGGTACCTAAGTAAACAATGCTTAAATTTTATTCAATTACTAGCTTTTCCCCGCGACTTCGTCCGCGTGGAATAGTTACTTTAGGATATCGCTAAAATTTACCCGCGACTTCATTTACGTAGAAGGAGAAGCGCTTTCACCTCACGACTACCCGCCCGCGCCGCGCGCCGTACTATAGCGCGCATGATTATTTTATTACTGCGATATCTTCTAAAATACTTATTGAAATCAAATGATGTAAACGGCAAATTTCTTCTAGATTAAATGCTTGCAATGAATAACGTATTTACTTGGATAAGGATTAATATAATCTTTATGAAAACACCTTCAGAAATAATGCTTACTTTTAGAACAAATTTGGTTAGTATAAAAAGGTTATAGTGAGCCAACCTTAAAAGATAGACATATACTGTCGCGGACTTTTTTTTAGAACTTTTAAAGAGGAACAATTCTGCCATACATCATTTTAGCGAAACTTTAACCGTTTCCGCAGCGTACGCAGCGAAAGCTCTCAAAAGGAAAAAAAGACCCCCGATTTTGTAACATTCTTGAATGGTGCTCCGCTCGTATTGAGCTTAGCATGATGTTATATAGCCTAAAGCCTTCCTCGATAAGTGGACTATCCAACACAAAAAGAATTTTTCAATTCGTACCAGTAGTTCCTGAGATTAGCGCGTTCAAACAAACAAACAAACTCTTCAGCTTTATAATATTAAGTATAGATTTTGACAGTTTCTATGCAGTGTGTTCTGTTACAAGTATAAAAACACGCTGTGTTCGATGTGTGCATGGAGACGAGTACCTATCGTTAGCTCGTGTGGTCACTAAAGTACGTGTCGTTTCGTGAGATAAAAATACTGTATCAGGTACATAGGTGTTGACGATTTGATGGTACCTACTTAGGCAGACACTTGCAAAAAATGTATTCCTACTGCCGAGTCCGCACGTTTGCCACTTGCCGCAAAATCCAAACCTCCACAAACGTTTGACTTTTTGAAAATCCGGATTTTTGAATTTTTTCTCCCGAAAATCCGGATTATCCGGATAATTCAGATTTTTTAATTTTTTTTTAATTTGTTGCATATTTTATAAAACTTCAATGTTTATTTTACTACTATTTTGTAGCAAAAATTACACTCATTAGTAAAAAAAAACAGTTACTTTTTTATAATTTAATTTAAATAAATTCTTATTTTAAGTTGTAAGTATTAGAATTACAATCTGAATAAATAAAAACATAATGAGATTATATCAAAATTATATACTTAATTATATTTATTTTTTCATTTTTATAAATATTTTTGATTACGTTTGAAATCCTAGAATGTTCAGTTTTATAGTTAGTATTTTATTTTGAATAAGGTATGTATATATTGTTATTTACTAAATGTTCCAGCAGTAAAGAATTATAAAAAAGTGGAATAGCCTGTGATCTTTTTAACGCTTTTTTTACATAATTATCTACGCCACAGTTCACCACTACCGTTTTCGTAAAGTTCCATTTCTATGAGAAAGTACTAACGTAGGAAAATTATTACAGTTTAATAAAACGTAGGAAACTGAAAATCCTTTAAATTGAGATCCGGGGAGTGAAGACAAATCATTTGAAGTATGGGGCTGAACAAATAATTTTGTATGGACGAAATTGGACCACTTTTGAGTTATTGAAAGTAAAAACCACCCACCTATTTGGGTAATAATTAAACACGTAAATTGTGCTTTTAATTCCCTCGGTAACTAACAGAAGTATAATAAGCAATTCTAAGCACAATTTAAAATCTGTAACTATTGTAAGATCTTTATTTTAACATTTTACTTACAAATAAACAGTAACATCTTACTCTTTATTGCACTTTGAAGTTTCCGCTATAAGATGAAAACTACATTACTTAAAAAAATAACAGTGGTTTACACAAATCGTTGGTGCTATTTTAGGCACCTATATCTTATCTTTAAAATATTATCTAAAAAATAATTATTTCTACGCAAAAACAGGAGCGTTGATTTTCATTTAGTTTTGCTACTGACTCGTTAGTTTAGGTTAGTTTAGTTCAATCAAATTAATTTTAATATTAAAAAAAAATATATTACTTTCATTCATTCGGAAAAACTCTCTCTAATCTTAAACCAACCAGTCAGGTATTATCGACTCCAAAACTTCTTCCCAAACTTTTTAAGAATTTATTCTGATATCATAGAGATAAGATTTAGGTATTTGGACTTAGATATTCATTATTTAGAAGATAATTAAATATAGTTAAACCACTACATTTCTTTTTAAGCTGTCATATTAATTTGGCATTCTATGATTGTAGAAATTAAAATTGCAATAATATGTTTTGACTTTCGTTAGTACGAATTCAATTAATAATAAATATAAACATACAAGTTTGGATTTGCTTATTATACTTCTTACTACTTGTGCAATTAAAACTGAAACCATATTCAGTGTTTTTATAAATTGGATCACCTATTACTGAACTGTACTACTACTAAAAAATATAAAATGGTAAGTATCTTAGAAACAGTCCATACATATACATATATAGCGACCATAATATTTTAGCAGATCTTCATCCCTCGCATCTCCATTTAATGGATTGACTATGTTCTACCAAATAACTTGAATAAATGGAAAAATGTGTCAACAATTTCAACAGGACAAAAAAATAATAATATCAAATTATCCAAAGGCATGGATTTAAACTCACGACAAAACAATTAAATTTTGAATGTGAAAATACCGAATATTGAATACTAAATTACCATGTTGGCTAAAGAATGTAAGGAATAAAAATTTACAAATCTGGTAACTAAGTAATACGACTGAATATTCCAAACTGGCAGACATATATTATATTAGCGAACAAATAACCATCTTGGCGACAATTTGTGAGTACACATTTAATTTAAGAATAGGCACATATATTTTCCCTAATGTAGGTAACTCAAAAAACATACAAGCAGCAAAACCAGCGCACATAAAAAAAAAACATAAAGAAGCGTACAAAATTCCCAATTGTTAATTTTCCTCGATTTTGGGGGGGTGTAGATATTGTGTAAATTGATTTTGAAATTTAAAAATAACGGATATTCATTTTTCGCAAAATGAACATAGGTGTCATTACCAGGTTTTTGGGGGTGCTGGATACGAAAATGGCATTCATTTTGAAATTCCAATATGGCGGACATACTTAATTTTATAAAAATAATATGGTTGTCCTTTTGTTGGTTTCTGGGGGTGCTGATTACAAAAAAGTCATCCATTTTAAATTTCCTTAGTAACTCCGCAACCTCATATTTTCTTCATGATGGAAGAAAAAGAAATTTGAAAATCCTGAATTTTCCAAAATTTCCATAGCTTTATACATCCCTCGTATCTCAATGTAGAGCATTTTTTTTTATAAAATTGATTCTATCTCGGAAATGGTGCATCCTATTGAAAAAATAATGAAAATTTCCTCCCCTTAAGAACCCCGCAACACCATATTTTCTTCACGATGGAAGAAAAAGAAATTTGAAAATCCTGAATTTTCCAAAATTTCTATAGCTTTATACACTGTTTGTGTCAAAGTAGAACATTGCCATATTTTTTTTCTATAATCGCTTCTATTTTAGAAACGGAAAAATAATACTATTACTGGAAAAATAATAAAAATTTCCTCCCCCTTAACCCGGAAATCGCATATTTTTTTCATGAATGCCAAAAAAAGAAATTTGAAAATCCTGAATTTCGAAAAGTTTCTATAGCTTACATAGCTGGTACCTCTACAAACTACATGTTAATTTTACGAAGATTGGATAGTCTCCATTTTGGAAAATGAAATTGGAAGACAATTTTATAATCAGCATAATATGAAACATGGAAAAAGACATCCATTTTTAATAAAAAAAAAATATACGCCATTTTGGAATTTTAAAACGGATTTTATTTTCATATTATTCTGCACCCCCAAAAACCTTGAAAACGATACCCATACCAAAGAAAAAAAAACCTCCAATAGTATCCAAAACTGGGATTTTCCGTAGCTTGCAAATTGAATTTTTAGCAGCTATTAATTTATCAATCAAATCTTTATTAGCTACTTACATGGTATAATGGTCACCAACTCATCGGTGCTAATTGGATTAAATTTCGCTACTTTTTATCTGCCGATTTTTGTATTTTTTGTCACTTGAGTGATTTCACCAGTTTGGTAATTTAGTCGCCAACATATTAATTCGCTGCCAAATTCAGCAATACAGTATGCTCACGTACAGTCACCAACTTATTTTTTGTTCACTCGATTAATTATATCCCTTATTCAAATATTGTACGTCTAGAGTACATACTAATTACAATTAAAATATGTAATTTTCATAGTAGTAACCAAGATTCGAAAAACTCGAAAAATCCGGATTTTTAAATGAAAATCCGGATTTTTCGAATTTTTCGAATTTCGAAGTATCCGGATTGCAACCCCTACTTGCGAGTGACTTGGTGTGTTCTGCAAAGGCAAGCATGACGGATGTTGAGCACGTATCCTTATATTTTATTGTAAATAGAACAGCCTCCGTGGTCTAGTGGTTAGAGCTTGGCTCTCGACTCGGAGGTCGTAGGTTCTAATTTCGATTCCCGCACTGGAACAACAAATATTGTTGTTTCCAAGTTTGGTTAGGACAATGCAGGCTGATCACCTGATTGTCTGACAAGAAAGATGATCCATGCGTCGGATGGGCAGGTAAAAAGTCGGACCTGCGCCTCATCTCTCGTCAGTCGTGTCGGTTATCCGTCCCCCTGGATTACGAGAGTAAAAAAAAGAGTGCCTTTGTGTACTGCGCACACACTTGGGCACTATAAAAATACTCCTGTGTAACTGGCTAGGCTACAATAAAACCAGCCACCGTCACCGAAATCGGCGTGGGGAGTTATTTATTATTATTATTGTAACAACAGAAATCGAAATAAAAAGAAACGAAAAGTACGGCAAAGAAGATGGTAGATGTTACAAATTCATAAAAACTGTTTACTGGCTTATTCAATAATGTACTAAGGCTACTCCACGCATCAGCTACTTTTTTCTCATAATACACAACACAATAATATATCTATGGACGCTTCACACCAAGTCAATCTGGTCCCGTGGTAAGTTCTCGAAGAACTTGTGTTACGGGTACCAGACAACAGAAATATATTTAATAATTTTTATATTATACACATAATATTTAAGATTTTTATTGTATTATACACATATTTAATACACATTCATGACCCAGGAACACAGAAATTTTTTTTGTTCCTTCAGCGGGATTCGAACCCGCGACCTCCGGCTTGAGCACCAACACGCTCAACCACTGAGTCACAGAGGTCGTCTCATCTGGCAAAAGCAACGACGTGGCGACGATAATGTTATTGTGTATTAGTACTTCGTTTGCGCCTAACTGACGGAAGCGGAGCCCTATTTTTTAAACGGAACCCTAAAATAAAAGTAGCCTATATTAGACCTTATGACATCAGCTATTTGCCAGTGAAAGTCCCGCGAAAATCGGTCCAGCCGTTCAGAGATTAGCCGGAACAAACAGACAGACAGACCGACAGACAGACAGACGGACAGACATTTTTAAAAATTGGTATTTTATTGTAATTGTAAGTACCGAATATACTTTCAGATGCATTATGTGAAAAGCTGTTAATTTGAAGTTACAAACAGACACTTCATTTTTATTTATCTGTATATATATTTAGTTCAAAAATTAAAAGAAGCATAAAAAAATACAAAACAAACTTTCCTATAGATTTTTATTGTATTATATGTCCATGACCCGGGAACACAGGAAACTTTTTGTTCCTTCGGCGGGATTCAAACCCGCGACCCCCGGCTTGAGCACTAACACGCTCAATCACTGAGCCACAGAGGTCGTCTCATCTGGCAAAAGAAACGTCGCGGCGACGATAAAATGTAACATCTTATTGTGTATGGTTATATGTATAACTAGCTGATGCCCGCAACATCGTTTGCGCAGATCTAACGAAAGCGGAACCCTATTTTTTTAAACGGAACCCTAAAATAAAAGTAGCCTATGTTAGACCTTATAATATCAGCTATCTGCTAGTGAAAGTCCCGTGAAAATCGGTCCAGCCGTTTCAGAGATTAGCCGGAACAAACAGACAGACAGACGGACAGACAAAAATTTTAAAAATTGGTATTTTATTATAAGTACCGAATATACTTTTAGATTCCTTATATGAAAAGCTGTTAATTTGAAGTTACAAACAGACACTTCAATTTTTTTTATCTGTATAGAATTAGTTCAAAAATAAAAAGAAACATAAAAAAATACAAAACAAACTGACTTTCCTTTAGATTTTTATTGTATTATACATATCCATGACCCGGGAACACAGGAAACTTTTTGTTCCTTCGGCGGGATTCAAACCCGCTACCCCCGGCTTGAGCACCAACACGCTCAATCACTGAGCCACAGAGGTCGTCTCATCTGGCAAAAGCAATGACGCGGCGACGATAAAATATAACATGTTATTGTGTATGATATGTATAATTTAGTTCAAAAATAAAAAAAACAAAACAAACTGACTTTCCTACACTGCGTTAGAAACGAAAGAATTGTTCGATAAATACGCGGGTAAGCCGTGCGCTGGCAAAACTGACATAGGTCTGTCCTCGTCAACGCCTAGCGGGCGACTGTGGGGCGACTCTAGCGGCTTACGCACGCTGCATTTCAATATTAATTTATTGTTAAAATAATTAAACCAACATGCAAAATGTAACCAGAAATTATTCTTTTTTAAGTTATTAGCTTTTCGTAGATATGATTTTTGAAAGTAAAACTATCATGAACTTCATGAACAATAAGAAAAATATTCAAATTTAGCCTCCTCTTCGGAATTATTTTTGATCGAGTGAAGTTTTCAATATTATGTTTTGAACCACAAATTGTAAAAGAACATTAAGTAAACAACAATGTGTATTTTTTTTGGCTTTTTAAAGTTACTATTTGTTTGTTTATTATCGATTCAAAGTCATGTAAAATTGGGTCTACACGGCCTTAAACACATAACCTTTCTTTCTAGCTTATTATCTCTTAGACCTGTCAATGGTATAAGTAATCAGGAGCAAAACTTGGGGAGAAATATTTTTGAGAGTTGGTATTACTGCCCGTTATCAATGAATTGCGGGAATCATCGTTTAAAAATAGCACTGTAAATAGAACTCTGTGCTAATGTAATAGAGCATAAAATCGAATACACGAGTGTCGAGCTTTACGGTCCACTGCACCGTACCAAATCCGTGCGTGTGTAGCGACACCGGATTTGGTCTGCGGATATGGTTCGCTGTATCCGTACCAAATTCGTGTGTCTGTAGATAGCATTAGAATGATCACGCCATTTTGCATATTTTTACCCAGCTCCCTAATTGGGTTAAAATTAGCACTTTTTGACGTTTTCAACATCAGTTGTGATCAGCTGTCAGTCGTTCCACTAGTCACAAAAATTGCTAAAAACGAAATTTTTGAAATATTCATTAATATCGTTATTTCGCTAAAGAAACACCATTTTGTGGTAAAAATTATCGTAGCGTTTTGGGCAAAAGTAGTGCCGTCTGGAACAGGCTATAATTCATAGCTACTATAGTGGCGTAATTCGTAACCATTGGGCGGTTGAAATTTGTGACAGATTGTATCAAACGCAACATGCGTTTGATACAATCTGTCACAAATTTCAAGGTGTGAGTCACTTCTCAGTTCTTTTCAGGTGTGAGTCATTAATCTTAGCTAGTATTTATAAGTTATTTAATATTTTTATTATTTTAATGTATATTTTATCATTATTATAATTTTTTGATTGCCGTTTGCGTAATTTTCGTTAATAGGTACAAAGTTTTTGCTTCACGAATTATTATTATATAATACTGGATGTTGCCCGTACTTCGTGCGCGCAAAATTAAATTTCGCTGAAACCGTTCATTTTTCCGCGATAAAAAGTACCCTATGTCCTTCCACGTGGGCTACTCTACATGTGTATCAAATTTCTATAAAATCGGTCCAGAAGTTTCGAAGCCTATTCAATGCAAACAAACTAACTTTTCCTCTTTATTATATTAGTATACATTATGATGCTTAATTTTTTTTAAATCTCTGAATCCAGGGCAAGTTAATCTTCTTCATAACTTTTGGACTGTATTATTAAAAGCTCAAATAAACTACAATTTTTTTGCGAACTTCATTTTGAATTTTTTTTAGTACTTACAATTTACAATCGTGAATGTTTTTATTTTCACGTAATAATAGAAGTAGAATTTATTTTAAATTAAATTTAATTAAATTTTAATTTTAAACCTGAAAAATATTTTTTATTTAACGCTTGTTACAAGTAAAAGTGCTAACAAACACTCGGACTTGGTCCGCAGACCATATCCGCGTACTGAATCCGATGTCGCTACAGAAAACTCGACACTCGTGTGTTCCATTTTCAGCTCTATTGTATTAGTGCACAGATCTATTTACTGTGCACGTGTGTGACGACGATTCCCGAAACTCGTTATATAAGTGCAGTGGTATTACCTCTCAAAAATATTTATCCCAAATTTAACCCCTAATTCAACCCATAAGGGTAAATATTATAATATTTACGAGATTTACGCTATTTTAATTGGATTATAATTGGGATAACTGAATTGTAATGCAATATTAGTGTAAATCTCGGTATAAGAGATAATAAACCAGAAACTCTATAAACTTTGTGTTTATATAACGCGATTCAAATGAGAATAGGAACGTCAATGACCTCTATCTGTCAAATGTCACTTGAAAAGTACGGTTAGCAGAAAAACTTATTTGCCAATAATAATAGTCAAAATAATTCTTTATATACTCGACACTAGCAGAATGGTGCAAAACCTTTGCAACCGCGATTGCCATAAATAAAAGAAGAGGAATAATAGTCATACATCGAATTTAAAAAATAACGTTAAATTATCTAAACATTTAATTATAATAATACATATTCATAATTCGTTTTTAAAATCATAAATTAACATTTTGTTTTTCATTGTTGGTGTAAGGCAACTTGCGAAAATTATATTGTTTTTGTTATTGTCATACTCATTTTGCTCGAAAATGAGCAAAAACTACATAGGGATAAATAGAGTAAACGAGGCGCTTGTTACATAATACATAGACGAAGATGACTACTCGGACAGTAATACAGAGATAAGCGAAATTGAAGAGCTACATTCAGATTACATTTTTTTCACTCAAATTTGTAAATATATTAAAAGAAAAAAACTTTTTTTGCCCATTTGTTTCAATGGGCTGTCAATTTTACCAAATTGGGTACCCAATTGGGTAAAATTGACAGCTATGACGTCACAATATGGCGCCGACTCGATCCTATTCTCATTTGAACCGCACTATACACATAAAGACTTACGCGTAAATGACATTAAACTACCGTGTCACTTAATCTGATTTTATTCCCTATAAATTTTCATACCCCATGTGTATAAATGTGAATGCTTGTGAGAATGGATGTTTCTTACTCTTCCACACAAAAACTACTGAACGGATTTCGATGAAATTTGTTATGGCTCTGGATTAAAACATAGACTACTCTTTATCCTGAAAAAGTACAGTGTTCCCGAGGGATACTGTATGGGATGATGCCGCGGGCAACAGCTAGTATCTATGTATAAAAATTGATTCTTAAGGAGTAAACTCTAAAAATCCCGCCCCCGAGTAAAACCCCTGTAGATTTTTTCCTATTTTTGGGAGGAAAATCCTTAAATTGGCAACATAGATCGTTGTCCGGCCCAATCGCCTGACTGCTCTACACACGTACGGATTTAGTACGGAGTGGACCGCGGCGAACTCAATAATAATTATATTCGCCGGACTACTCTTCACACGGTCGGATTTGGTACGGAGCAGACCAAATCCGTCCACATGCTAGCAATTTTGTAAAACACGTGTATAAATGTGCAGCATGTCCCGGTGCGGTCGGTGTGGAGGCGGGTTGCAGCGGCACGGTGGCCCCGCTGGGCGCGCCGCAGAGCACGGCCGGCATGACGTCCATCCGGCTCGTGGTGGCGCAGCCCGTCGTCTGCAACACCGTACTCCTGCGCCTCTACCGACCCAGAGATAGCTCCAACATGGGCTTGCTCCAGCTAAGGCTGCTAGTGGCGCCAGCTTTTGCGCCACCCGATCGACATTTACCTGATTCGAATTCTTACACGTACGTATGTCGTATGTATTATACCTTATCCCGCTTTCTGAGGTGAATTTGTCGGCAGTTTATTTATTCATTAGCGCTATTTTCATGTTATTATAGCGATATTTTTGTAAACAAAAACGTGACGTATAAACCAAGATTAACTTAAGTCAAAAGTATGGTCCATATGTCCATTTCATAACTCTTTATCGACTTAGCTACTGATAGATGGTGTGGATACAGAAAGGAACAACAAAATAACTTATCATCGAATTTCAAAAAGATTAATCCGCTATATGGATCTTATAGGACTCTGCGATCAGATAAACTTAGTTTATCTAGAGTTTCCTTCCACACCACCTATCCTTTCCTTTCCCTATTCCTACCCTCTCCACCAATCCGTGGAAACGCAATGGATAATCAAAAATAATTAAATTATACAAAATGGCGGCGATGTGTTTCGCCACCCATCACGTCTCGTTTCTCGCGGAGGCGAAAAGCGGACCAAGGAGAGACGCTGGCTACGTTGAATGTAAGAGGAGGAATGGATGGTAAGAATGAAAGGGGACGAAGCGAAAGAAGTATGTAAGGAACGTAGCAAGTGGAAAGAAGTGGTCTCTGCCTACCCCTACGGGAAAGAGGCGGTCCTGCCTACCCCTACGGGAAAAAGGCGTGATTATATGTATGTATGTATGTATCTAGAGTTTATGTTAAATCTTCAGAAAGCAGGCATTTGCGAATCGTTTTATGAAGTTACAAACTCTTTTAACTTTTTATTAAAATATTATTTAGTCTGAAAAATAATAATTAATAGTTGTAATTATATTGAAGTATTTGTCTTTGTCGGAAATGAAAAAGTAACTATTTTACGGGCGCAGAAACCGTTGGGCCCGTATAGTGTGGACGTGCACGCGAGCGCGTCCCGAACGCGCCGTTTGGGCGACAGGAGGGGCAGGGGCCGCAGCAGTGCGCGCTCTCTGTGCGTGCGTGGTGGCCGGCGGACCGGCTGCGCAGCACGCGCATTTAGCGTTGCTGGCGGCAGCACGAGCGCTACCTGCGGCGCGCCCACAACTGCTTTCTGCACTACTATCTATGGATGCACACGCACATGCGCACGGTATGACTGATCATAATATTACCTGTTACATAGTTTGGTTTCATAATCTAAAATCATTACTATACACTCGCCAGCATTCCAAAGCGTTTCATCGAGTCAGTGGGGCGGCAGCGTGGGCGCGGTGTGCGCGCTGGCGCAGGCACTGTGCCGGTGGTGCGCGGACGGCTGCGCGCGAGCGTATGTCAGCTGGCTGAGCGACGCGGCCGAGCGCTGGCTGCGCGAGCGCCGCGCGCCCGCTGCTGCGCTCATACACACGCTCGCCGAGGTAATCATCATCAATACATAGTAAAATCGTAACTGGTCGCTTTCTGTACATGGAAAATTTAAAATAATATGTAATATTATGCATGTGACAAAAAAATAGACAAAATATTTTTATTTGTAGGTAATCTTTATTGCTTAAAAATAAACCTATGCAAGCATTTTTAAAGTTTCAATCGTAATTTAGTTGTGCAATTTAATTATCAAAAGTTTTTTTTTCCTGACGTATTACTAAAACGCATTGCTATTGGTGTAACAAAATGTGACGTCACATCACACACGTACTTCAACAGTGTTTTCCAGTTTAGAGCTAGATCTAGATGTTTTACAGAGTTGGGCAGCTACAATTTAATAAATATTGTAGTCAGACATTTTAGCTCCTTTAAACTAACTACTTCTAAAATGACGTGAATAAGTACTTTATTTTATTTTTAATGTGCTTGACAACATTTAAATCAATCCTCGACATCAGAGACTTCCTCAGCAAAAGTGGTAAATGCTATAATCGTATTTTAACTAAACGAAATACTTCAAAATTGGACTGAAAATACATAAGTAAATAGCAATACACTGATAAATACACAAAAGCTACTAACGATCCAGAACCGCAACCATCCACGCCTGCTTTTGGTTGAAATACTGCAATGACTATTTTTTTGAGAATGTGTCAATCATAATATAATAAATATTATGACTAAAAGGTGAAAATGATTATTATTTTTAAACAAAAAAGAAAACCTACTTCCAAAGTAAAAATAAAAAAAGTATGAAATAATTCCCCTTTTAAATTGGACTAAAATTTTAACTATTCCTGTACTCAATCTTCATAATTTTTTTGTGCAATTTTACTTAGGAAGCCGGTTTTCATTTTTTGATTAAAAATAATATAAATTTTCCCCTTTTTTGGTCATAATATTTATCATACCTTAACCCCCTTACTAATAAACGCTGTATAAGCTTTGAATAGTTATACAGTGTTTTGTCTTCTTCAATCGAATTAAAAATGTCACCTGTGTGACGGGAACAAAACACTGTTTAACTATTGGAGATTAAACGAACTTACCTTAAGTGAAGTTCTATCTCAATTATACGAGTTGCTTCGTCCGAAGAGATTAGTATACATTGTAGTAATCGTGTCCAAGTACTCGCCAATCATCCACTATTTGAAAGTATTAAAAACACTTTTTTTTTTTTTTTATAGAGGGTAGGTTGTATTTACCTGTTCTTGCCATTCGAGATACTCTTCATTTAGTTGAAAGCAGTAGATAACCTATTTAATATTTCACACTCGGGGTCAAAGGGTTGGGAGGGAACTAATCTCTTCGGACGAAGCAACTCGTATAATTGAGATAGAACTTCACTTAAGGTAAGTTCGTTTAATCTCCAATTACACTTCATTGCTTCGTCCTTCGAGATTAGTATACATTGTAGATTTTGAAAGTCGGTGAAATATTAAAATATTTTTATTTATTTAAAAACAATAACATATTATAACTATTAAGAAGTACCTTATTTACTTAATTAAATAGACCTTAGTAATAAACAATTTGTAATTATTAACAAAAGAATATTAATTACATCCATTTTCTCAATCAGTTGTTATCAAGAATCGATAAGGCGAAATTATTGTTTACATTACTTCTAAGTTCTCTACGATAGAATCGGGCAAAAACAGTAGAATTACCACTCCATCCGGCTGTATTGCGGATGGTATCAATGTTGACACCCGCTCTATATGCCGCCGAGGTAGTCGCGTGGCGGACGGAGTGAGCGCAGAATATAGAGGTGTCGACTCCGCTCAGATATAACGTGTCTTTTATCCACCTGCTTATTGTATTTGTACATACCGATTTGTGCGGTTTCTTATAGCTAACAAAGAAGGCACTTACATT
Source organism: Glaucopsyche alexis (assembly GCA_905404095.1). NCBI lineage: Eukaryota > Metazoa > Arthropoda > Insecta > Lepidoptera > Lycaenidae > Glaucopsyche > Glaucopsyche alexis. The sequence continues at coordinate 17,852,310 of FR990045.1, forward strand.
GTTTCTAATACCCTTCGTCATATCGATATATGCAAGCATCGCTTCTGCTGGACAAATTTCAGGTCTGGTTTTGTAGAACGGAAGGTTCAAACAAGGTTGATCAAAATTTGGACGTGACGTTTTTATAAGATCGTCTATTTTTATAGATATTTGTTCGTCATTGACGACAATGATATTTTCTAATTTAATCTTACTAATAGTCTGTACCCTATGCGCAGTTACAAGCATAAGTAAGGTTACTGTCTTTTTGGTCAATTTTTCTAATGTAAGATCCTTATTGGGGTACCAATGAGATAAAAATTCTAAAACTATTGACGGATCCCATGTTGTGTTGTATTTAGGGGCTGGTGGGCGCAGTTTATAAAACCCTTTAAAAAGACGAGTAACACGGTCATCAGACCCTACTCTCGATCCGAGGATCAACGCTAGAGCGGAGCGATGAGTGTTTAGTGATCCGTATTGTAAGCCTCCCCGAAACAATTCTGTTAAATAAAAAATTACCGTTGGGATTGAAGCCTCATATATATTAACGTTATGTACATTACAAAAATTGACCCATCGTTTTATAGTAACGTTGTATTGTTTTAATGTACTTTTTGACAGAGAAGCTATCATAATATCCAGTGACGATGGTGGCATGCTCCTCTTCAGTAGTGCCGTCCTGATAACTTCCCTACAATCAACGTCAGCTTCGGGAGGCTGTTGGAAACAGACAATAACACATTACTGTTATCTTTAAAATGGATTGTGTTAGAACACAAAAGATCTTGAAACAGAGGAAACCATGGCTGAGTGGGCCAAAATGGGACCACTAAAATGCCCTCAGCCCGGTCTGTAATTATTTTCCTTAAAACTTTTAAAATAACTGCAATTGGAGGAAAAGCGTAAAATGATAATTCAGTCCAATTTAACGTAAATGCGTCTATGGCGAATGCCTCCGGATCTTTATTCCACGATACATACTTTGTACATTTTTTATTAATTCTGGATGCAAAAAGATCAATTTCAGGACGACCAAATGTTTGAACAATCTTTTTAAAGCCTTGGTCGTTTATTTCCCACTCTGTATCGGGATGGGAACGCCTAGACTCCGCATCTGCTATTTCGTTTTCTTTTGAGCTAATGTATGAAGCGAATATAAAAATTTTTCGGTTTTCACACCATTGCCAAATCGATCTCGTTAATTCAGTAAGATGGGGAAACCTTACTCCACCCATACGATTAATATACGAAATAGCGGTTGTGTTGTCTATCCGCAACAAAATCTGACAATCATTTTAATCTTTTGCAAAAACTTTAAGTCCAAAGAAAGCCGCCAGGAGTTCTAGGTAATTAATATGTTTGGCTGATTCTAAATCACTCCACTGACCATTGGCGGTCTCCTCGCCGCATACTGCCCCCCACCCTTTTTTGCTAGCATCAGAAAAAATTTCTAAGCAGTATACGTCCTCTTTAATAGGATTTACTGCGGTCCCTATGGATTCTAGCCACCATTTAAAATCGTCCCGTAGGGATGAAGGTAGTGACATGTAGCTATCGTAGTCATTAGTATTACATAATAATGCCAAATATTTCGATCTTTCCATACGCTTAGTAAACATCCAGCCATATTTTATGGCGGGACAAGCTGAGGTGAGTAGTCCTACTAACCGAGCGAAGTTTCTAATTTTACAATAGTTTTTGTTTATGAATAATTGTAATTCATGCTTAATGGATTCTCTTTTTTCATTGGTAAGACTAATATGAAATTTTTTCGTGTTTATTACAAAGCCAAGATATTTACAAATTGTACTAGGTGTCAAACAACTCTTTTTACTGTTAATTATAAATCCTAAGGATTCTAAAATACGTTTAGTGTCTAAGACAATGTTATGACAGCTTGAATAATTTTTTGAAAATAAACATATGTCATCTAAATATATAGATGATAAATATCCCATTGATCTGAGTAGACACATCACAGGTTTTAATAGTTTGGTGAAGACAAATGGTGCTGTGTTTAATCCAAAAGGTAATACATTGAACTCGTACAGAATATTATTATATTTAAATCGTAAGTACTTTCTGTAATTTTTATGGATGGGTATTAAAAAGTAAGCATCTTTTAAGTCTAGAGTTGCCATGTAACAATTTTTTGAAATTAATTTTAACGTTGTTCTTAAATCTTCTAATTTAAAGTGAGACGTTGTAATATATTTATTTAGAGCCTTTAGATTTAATATAAACCTATTCGAACCGCTAGGTTTCTTAACAAGAAAATAACTAGACAAAAACTGTCCTTCGCATGTTTCACATTGGGAAATAGCCTTACTGTTTATAAGGTCATTTATGGCTATTTCATATTGCATTGACTCAAATGGGGATAATAGAGGGACACGCGGTACGTGTTGCTGTTGGACAGGCTTAAAAAATGGGATTTTATATCCTTTTATCCACGACAGTATGACTGGATCATTGGTAATTAGACGCCATTGGTTATAGAAGTATGATAAACGACCTGAAGAACATACCGGGACTAGCGGCGAGCGGGCGGCTGACGCTGCGAGCGCGGCGGCTGTCGCTGCTGCTGCGGCTGCCGCGGGCGCGGCATCGTCGCCTGCGAGGCGACGTACCTCCTCGCTGCTCCCGCCTGCCTCGCTGGCGGGAGCGGAGGCCGTCTGTTTAAAGCTTGAGCTGATGTCGGCCTCTGTTTTTGCACTGAGGAGGATTTCCTGGTTTGTTCTTTATGCGAGTTCATCTTAATTTCAGCGCCCGATTTTGATATGGCCTTTGCAGTTCTGAGTGTATCAGCTAACTTTTCACCGAACAGCAAACAATCGATTTCGGTATTAAAGAGTTGATCCTTTATATCCTTTTTAATTGAAGAGCATATAAAGCCTCTTCTTGTCATTGACTCACCATATTGCGCATCACAAATTAGTCTGCCTGCTTCGATAAGCAGTTTTATGACCGCCGGATCCTTATGTTCTTCGGTAAACAATCGATTCAAGGCCTCGCTGATGCAGGTTATGCAAGTCGCGAGTTGTTTTTGTTTATTTTCTAACGCCTTATCTTTTTTAATGAGCCAATCTGATAGTGCCGCTTTAATTTCCGGGTTTAAGATTGGGGCATCCATTTTTGTGCAATTTTTCGGTATTGGGTGGTTATCAAAAATTTCCTTTTTTAATTCCCTGCTTAAACCAGAAGTCGCTATGTGCTCCCAACCCACCGCTAATTCATTTCGAATTTCTGGTCCGTATTTTTTATCTTTGGATGGAGTTTCTCCGAGTAAATTTAAAATATATTCATCCAATTGTGGGGTAGCCGGAGAATCTAATACGGGCTCGGTTTCGGCTGCAATTTCTGTCTGCGGCGCGTCCGTGACGGCCGGAATAACAGCAGAGGTAGATGGGCCCGGTTGAACGTCATCGACGGTATAAGATTCAAGGAAATCGTATCTATTTTCGCCTGAAAACGAAATATAATATTGCACTTTTGACGGTATTATCTAAATATAATAATGCAATAATGGCGGGGTTACGCCGACATTCATATTAAATATATTGAATATTATAACGAGTATTAAAAAAGGGTATAGTCCTTTAAACTATCCACATTAAGAAAATAAAACTTTATAGTATAACAGTCTTATTAATAAAATTATTTACACCACGGATTAGCTAATCCAACATGGCTGTCTCTGTCAGATACTTTGGAACAGTCACTTGATAGACAAAGAGAGCGATTTGGATTTGCTTATCCATGGTGTAAATATTTTTATTAATAAGGGTGTTAGTGTATAATCAAACTAAGGCATGAAGGTCACATTCCTTTTAAATGTACACATCACTATTTATTGGTGAATCAATTTTTATATGCCCCATTTTTTGGTGACGGTCACATCCCCATAAGATGTACAGTACACCGCTAGGGTAACTATTTATAGTTCATAAATCGATACGGAAATAGTCCTTGCAACTATTCACAATATCTTTAAAAATTGATTGACAGTTTTGTATAAAATATGATGTCATAAATGTACCTTCCGGTTGCAGCTCCGATTCCCTCAAACCCAGGGGTGACATATTATTTGATTCGCCGCTGTTTCGGCGGGATATGTTTTGGTCACACTTTTCACGTCCTTCACATTTTGCTAATTTCTTTTCTATTTTTCGTAACTTCCGACGCAAATACTCGGTGTCATTTTCATGACTACGCTTCGATCGTCTTTTTATTCTTATTAGAATTTGAACGTGGTGATCGGCGAAACACTAAAACGCGAATGAAGAGTATCTCGAATGGCAGGAACAGGTAAATACAACCTACCCTCTATAAAAAAAAAAAAGTGTTTTTAATACTTTCAAATAGTGGATGATTGGCGAGTACTTGGACACGATTACTACAATGTATACTAATCTCGAAGGACGAAGCAATGAAGTGTAATTCAAAGCTTATACAGCGTTTATTAGTAAGGGGGATAATATATTTCCTCCCTTTTTATATTCTTACCCCCTTACTAATAAACTCTGTATAATCTTTGAATAGTTATACAGTGTTTTGTTCACATCACACAAGTTACATTTTTAATTCGAGTGAAGAAGACAAAACACTGTATAACTATTCAAAGCTTATACAGCGTTTATTAGTAAGGGGGTAGGTATATAATCATTCTTAGACAATTACTAATCTATGTGTCACTGAGTTAACTGACTGATAAAAATAACGCGTGTAAATCGCTCAAAAAATGTTTTTTCTGTCTACTGGTTTATACAGTAGACACATTTAAAAAATACATGCTAATTCTTCTTGTAAAATAATATTTCTTCTGAGTTCGTTTTTACTGAATATAATTTTTTCGAACTTTGTCAAAATTGAATTATCTAAGATATTTTTTTTTGTTAAATAGAATTTCAGTAAAACATTTTTTCAGGTGCTGTGGATGCTAAAAGCTGAATATCTTCTTGACAATTTGCAAGATTTGATAACAGACGATCTGTTTGAATTAGTGTATATGTGGATAAAAGACGTACCTGAAACGAGTCTTCTCAAAAAAGCATTGGACGCTGGTAAACATTTATGTTTAACGCTTTTTTATTTGTCTAATTAATTCTAAAATGTAAACTTTTAAAGTGTACTTACCATATGTATATATTTTTTCAACAGTGCTCTGCTCTATGTGCTACATTCGACCAGAACTATTTAAATTGTTGATGGAACAAATGGAAATTCCAATTGTAATAGATGAAAGGTATGTCAAGTATGAACCGAATATTATAATTATTTTTATAGTCCCGATAGGAGTTCCCGAATACAGATTTGATACCGTATGGCATGTTCGCAGCATGGAATGTATGACGGACGACACGAAAGTGCAGCAGCCAGTGGCTGCGGCAGTGCCGCGGTCTGTCGACGGTTTTGCGTCGCGACTGCACGGCTGGCAGCTGCGGTCGCTCGCCGCGGCGTCGCTATCGCCCACCGCCACGCACACACTGCTGAACAGCTCGCTGCCTGCCGCGCTAGTTCGTGCTATTGCAGGTATATATTATTTTCTATTACTAGCTGTAGCTAACAGACCCTGTTCTATCTTAACTATGCACTTGATTAAATAAATAGCTACATACACCAACAACTACACCTACTACCTACAAAAAAATGTTAATAAGTGTGTTGACCAAATCTATGTGTTGCTGTATTATTTCATTGTAGGGTAAGTAAGTGTGTCGACAAAATCTATGTGTTGCTGTATTATTTCATTGTAGGGTAAATAAGTGTGTCGACCAAATCTATGTGTTGCTGTATTATTTCACTGTAGGGTAAATAAGTGTGTCGACCAAATCTATGTGTTGTATTATTTCATTGTAGGATAAATAAGTGTGTCGACCAAAACTATGTGTTGTTGTATTATTTCATTGTAGGGTAAATAAGTGTGTCGACCAAATCTATGTGTTGTTGTATTACATCATTGTAGGGTTGTAAGTGACGTTAAACTTTGAAGCATTATAGCCCGCTAATCTTTGTTTACGTTTAGATTAAATTAGATCTGAATGGAACATATTAATTCGACATTAAAATATTTACGTGTAAAAATAACAGCTACATAGTATGTAATTGAATATAATTTTTTTTCAGATTTTAGTGAAGCAAAATTAGAATCGATCTTATCTCAACAAAATGCTCAAAAGACAGATAAAGACGCCACTATGTGTGACTCTGATGGTGAAGATTCTGAGTCAAGTATGTCTGAGGAGTGTCCCCCCGCCTTTACAGGTAAAGAATTTACCATAGAGACTATCTATGATTATTATCCAATTACTACTACTCCGTAAAAAAAGGATGCTATAGCAACATTAATATTATATTAATGGTAATGTTATTGCACCACAGATAGCGTGGACCTGCCGTCGATGAAGAACGCGTGCGAGCTTGTGTGCTGGGCGCGGCTGGTGTGCGCCGACCGCCGCCTCAAGGATTGGCTCGGCGGCCCCGGTTCACTCTTCTGGCGCCCGCTGCTACGCCTGCTCTGCCACCCGAGACCTGCTGAAAGGTAACGATTAAAACTACTTTTTATAATCTACGAAGGCCACACCATCACAGTTAAGCAAATATACTTTCCCCGACACGTCAAGTAGTTTAACTAACTTAAGCCCCGTCCAGACTGCTCGCGAAGTAGGCCGAGGAAGTGCTCCGCGAAGTAACCCGAAATACGAAAAGGCGAAACGAAGTGTCTTATTCGGCCAACCTCGGCCTACTTCGCAAATACTGTGGATGATGTGTAACATTTTTGTATTTTGATTTTCATTATATCTTTCGTTATCCAAGTTAAATAACACTTAACGAAAATGTTTTTTTTTTTTCAATTTGATCTAAAGGCTGTAAACCCCTTAATGTTTGTTTTGTGAGAACAACTGATATTTAAAAATGAATTTTAAGGACCGGGAACTCCTCTGATGTTGCGGGTGTCCATGGGCGGCGGTAATCGCTTAAATTCGGGCGATCCATTCGCTCGTGTTCTGGTCAATTGAAAATAAAATGTTGGACATACATTTTATTTTCAATGGACTATTTATTAATTAATTTAATTCCTCTTTCAAACTATGAAACTATTTTATGCTGTTTTTACTCAACAGCACATGGCAAGAAGGAGCTTTATACTCGCAGCTTGAAGAAAATACTATACGATTGTTTGCGGAGCTTACCGTGTGTCATCCAACCAATCAAAAACTATTTGCTTCGACGCTCCACAATATACTTGAGTCAATGCCTCATACTGGTAAGTGATAATGAAAAAATATGTATCAAGTACAGTACAACTATATTCTTTATGTCTTTCGGGAAACTATCCTTGAAAGATACATAGTTGTACTGTACACATAATTAGTTTCATTGTAAGTGGCAGATAATTTAGATATACTCGAAACTTTTTTGAACATCGCGTCGCGATCATGGAGCAAATATAGAGGGGAGCTGGCATAAGCCAGTGTGCACTGTGATTTCTACTAGGTTATGGGGGTAGAGGAAAGGACTATGTCTATACATGAAAAATGTCGGTAAATAAGCGTTAAACAACAGTTCTAAAACTGGCCATAATGGCGCTAGAGTCAGAAGAGGGTATGATATGAAGTCTGAAATAAGAGATAGACTGAAGTTAGTTGAGAGTTAGATATTGCTAATACTTCATATTGTTACGAACACACAAAGAGACTGCCGCCATCTAGCGTCAACCGATGAAACCACTTTGTATGAATAAAGACAACGTAAAACCCCCTACTCAATACTAGATGGCGCTACTGTGCGAACTTTTCAGAATAAATCCAACCCGGTCATGCGAGTCGGGAACTTTCTGGAATGGTCTGGGACTCGAGTCGGCTGATATAAATACGCTGCAGTGATGCGAACGAGTTGAGTTCGATTTGAACAGTGAACCTGGCGATTTCGAAGTGAAAACTAGTGATCAAGAGTGATACCAGTGACTGAAACCTACGACTTGGCTACGACATAGGACACCGTTAGTGCTTAGTGTTTGGACCTAGTGCTTAGTGTTGGACCTCGTGCTTAATGTTGGACTTAGTGTTTTGTGTTGGACTAAGTGCTAGTGAATAAAGTCTTCAAAGGAGTCAGCAGGTCTTTTTCTCCAAATCCTTCGATCCCTAACACGTAATAATATCATACCCTCTTTTGACTCTAGTGCCGTTATGGCCAGTTTTGGAACCGTTATTTAACTACTTACCTATATCGGACACTAGTTTTTATGCCTTAGCTTAGAGATATAGTCCTCCTTTCCTCTACCGTGCTTAAAGTAGGTCCTGTTAATGTTGTTAACATTTTATCTGTAGATGAAGGGGTGGAGTCAGATACCTCCCCCCACCCCGCAACACCTCTCTATTATATCTGCTCCATGGTAGCGATTTATTTATTTGCGATAATGTTTTTTGGTGTATGTTTGTTGAAATGTCTTTCGAATGAAATAAAGAAATAAAGCTGTATCAGAAAGTTCATTGGAGTTATACGAAATGCTCGAAATGAAAAGAATATGTACCAACAATATATAGAAAAATATTGTTATAATATATATTATACATTTTTAAACATAAGGTGCGGAGGGTATATCGGGGTTCACCCGCGCGCTGATCCTGCGGCTGGTGCTGTCCGGCGAGCGCGTGACGGTGGCGCTGCGCTGGGCGGGCGGCGCGGGCGGCCCCGGCGCAGGCACGACGGGTGCCGCTCCCGCTGCGCCGCCCGCCTCACGACACCCCGCCTCCGCTTGCCACGACCTGCTCACGCTGCCCGTGCACACAACTTTGCGCGCCGTGCTCACCGAACACTGCCCACCAAGTAAATTACTGTTTACATCTCACGTCACGTAACAGCCTCCTTGGTCTAGAGCTTATGTGGTGGGTTCGATTCCCGCATTGGAAAAATAAAAATGTTGTTTCCAAGCTGATCACTTGATCGACAAGAAAGGTGATCCATGCGTCGGATGGCCATGCAAAAGTACCCGCCAGTTGTGTCGCTTATCCGTCCCACTAGGTTAAATAAGAGTGAAGAAAGAGCGAGTGCTCTTGTGTACGGCTCACACACTTGGTCACTATAAAATTACTCCTGCTTAACTGCTTAATCTTATTTCAATGAAACCGCCCACCTTCACAGAAATCGGTGTGGGGAGTTTATTACACGTCATGTAAATAAGAATCTTTGTATAAAGCTTCCTTGACATATGGCGACACAACTTGCCATCAAATATAAAACTCCTTTAATTGTCATTTATTATGTACTTATCAATGGCATATTGCGCATATAAACTTTGATACGTAGGCGTTTATCCTAAAAGAAGTAACTTTGTAGTTCCGGCTGTAGACGAGTCGTGTCAGAAAGGCGCGTCCAGCCCCGCGGCGGGCACGGGCATCGGGGCGGGCTCCGGCTCGGTGCTGCGAAGCGCCTCCGACACCGACATCATGACCGTGGCGGAGGCCTGGGAGCTGTCGCTCGCAGCTGCCAGTGCTTCCAAAGACAAACGGCTCAAAGACGTCAAGAATACAACACTCAAACAGCAAAACAAAATAAAGCGACAATCAAAAATTAACGACGCATCTGCACTCTCCGTCACCGATGGTAAGTTAACTTGGGCTGAAATATATTAATACGCATATCATCAACGTTAAGAGACGGACAGAATAGGGTATTATCCTATGATGAAAATATACTTCAAATTGTTGATATTTTATCGCTAAACATTAATTTAAACCAATTTAACCAACTTTTTACACAAAAATATGTATGATTTTTATAAAATATCAAAAATAAAATTATGAATTTTTCACGTTTGACCATGTGACTAAAAACGCACGAGATTGGAATGTGACGTCATATTCTTGTACTTCTTCTTCTTTTATTAATGGCCTCCCGATTTCCATAAAGAATAGCCAGCGTCAGAATCATTATGGTTATGTTCAGTACATCAGTGAGTAATAACCACTTTTTCCGCATTTCAGTGTTCTTTGGTATGGTCACAAAGATTTTCCCCGGTGTTTTAATAGACGTATTAGTGAATTTTGGCACTACGCACCATTTATAAGGCATTTTTAATAGGCTTAAAACATTTATATAAAAACGTAAATAGTAGGTATTCTGGGATTTGGCATTGTCAGTATAATTTGACACTTGACAGTTGTAATGTTACAAGATACTCTATGGTTACAAGAATGTGACGTCATGACAAGTTTAAATTAATATTATAGGCGTTTTCGCGCCTATAATATTAATTTAAACTTTTAGGCTAATTTGCAAGGAAAAGAAAGAAATTCACAAAGAATGGTTCAAACTGCTAATGTATTTTGGTATTAGGAACAATTTGACATACTTTTCAAAAACTTGGAAAATACCCTATTATATTGTTCAATTAGTCTTTAAGAAATAAGCGTATTCTCATACGAAATCTTTTGTTTCACGTACCGGGCCGTGTCGATGTTTCTCTTTCGCACTCATTGATTTCATTACTAGGCGTTGTACTGAAATTTTTCTCATAGGAGCGCAATCGCGAGCGCTCCCGTGAGTAACGACTTAGCAAATCTTGAAATATGCTTGAAAACATTTTAACTTCTTACGTAGTTAATTAATTCTAGTAATTAATAAATACTATTATGTGTGCATGTGTATGGTTAAAAATATATAAGTGGGTAGCAGATTAAAAAATACATTTTTATTATGTACTTAGTAACTATTTTTCAGGGAGTGCAATGCACCAGCGCTCTTTAGGACGAGTGTTTTATTTTTACATAAAATGACTATGATGAAGACAAAATTACTTTTTTAGATCTACTCGAGTCATCAATTCGAGTACAAGTCGACGGCATCGATGGTTACATTCCACCGCAGACGACGCTCGCACAAATTCTTGCAGCTGCGCCCCACGAATTCGGACCACACTTAACACTCAATGTACATTTAGATACCAGCGGCGGTAAGTTGCAGCTACATAAATTTTTGTTTTAATCTAATCTATTTTAAATGAAACCGTTCCGATTTTTTAAATGTTTAAAAATGTTTGCCAAACGATACTTATATAAGCTTACAATTCAGAGCCGTGGTCCGGCGTCACCACTTCCGGCGTTCCGCCGCAAGACAGGAATAGCGGCGGCAGTGCTATTCTTCGGTCGTTCGGCGCGTGCGGCGGTCTCGCGCTGGTGGCGGCGCGACTGCCGCGCCCGCACGCCGCGCCCGCACCACCGCCGCCGCACCATACGCACCACGACCTCGACTGGGTGAAGCTGGACGATCCGTACGAGGTACGTCATCGCGTTTAGTAAATCCGATTCTCAAGAACACGTTTGCAAAATGTGTTGTTTGACAGCGGCCGAGTGCGGACTGATATTTCTTTAGAAATGTTTTATTCAATAAATTCAGACAGTGACCAAATAAAATAAACTCTATTGCCACGACTCTTTAAGATTGTTGTCACATTTTTTTATTGTCGGATTATTTTTTTGTAGTAGGCGATATAAGTTTGTATGTGATTATATTCGCTATCTTTGGGTATTTGTAAAGAAACATAATCATCTACATAAGAACAGAAAAATGATCCTAAACACGTCCTCTTTTTGGGTGAAGAGTTTCTTGAAAATAGGGAATATGCATGTATTTTTTTTTATCTTTTTAAACGTTTCTACTGGTTATAACATTACCAAAAATATATATAACACATCCAAAATATTATCCATTAAGCTGGAAAAAATGTTTAAAATTCACTATAATTTTTGCGCGGTTTAAACACGCCATTTTCGCGGGCTTGGGTACGTCACACGTCGGGGACGTCACACGTCATCGTACACGAAAAAGACAGTTGACAGTTAAAATCATAGATGAGTCAGAGCTTATAATTCAATAAACGTCAGTCATGACATTGTCATGAAAGACAGCGTCGTGTAGTGTGACGTCACACACGCGCGTCACCATTGGTCACGACTCGCGACCAATGGTGACGCGTTTCACAATTTTAAATATCCCGGGCTGATTTTGCATTTTTTATAAATTTTTATTTTCGGTTTAAATAAGAACTAAATTTGAAAAATTCCTTTTAGTTATAATGTGACGACAATAAAAAAACAGGGAAAAAATATTTCAGGCAAATTAAATTTTCATGCATATTCCCTATTGTATTTGCTATCATACACTATCTGTGACAATTATTGCTACTTTTGTAGGATTTTGTTTCATTTGGTCGGAAAATCGACCGAAAAACAGCTAATTTATGTCAAATTTCAAACGCAGGACGCGTAAGTTATAATTTTTATGTAACATTTAATTTAAAAAATATACTTCATACTCGAATGAATTTTTGTTTAAAATGTAGTCAGCTTAAGATAATCATATTTTTAAATCGTTTGATACGTTAGGAGCTGGTGGAGGTTGGCACGGTGGGTGGCGGCGCGGCGGCGGCGGCGGCCAGCGCGGAGGAGGCATGCACGGGGGTGCCGACGCACGCGCTGCTGGCGCTGGCGCTGCTGCTCAAGCTGCCGGGCTATGCAGCCGCGCTGCTGGACGAAGGACCGCGTGCCGTGCACCTGCTGCGCCTGCTGTTGGGCGTCGCGCACGACGAGGACGGACGTAAGTGTCCCGAAGACGATTGGTCTTATATTAGCTTTATCTCAGTGATCGGTGGCTTTAAAGTTACGGGTTCGATTTCCCCTAAGAAACAGCCTTTATTGCGAAATGAAATTTTATTAAATATAACAGTGTAAATAAAAAAAAAACCAACATTTATTGAAATTCGCGTTACAAAGTTTGTGCTCGAACAGGGAACATCGTGGCGAGCAGTGGAAACAGCGGCACGCGGCAGTCGCTGGGCACTTTGCCGTTCCGCGTGGTGGGCGCCCTGCTGGAGGCGGCGCCGCTGAACTCGGCCGAGGGCCGGGCCCTGCGCCGCGCGCTGCTGCAGCTGGGCGCCGTGCGGCTCGTGCTCGCCTGTCTCGCCGTCTTCACGCATCACAAGCCCGCCGGACAGGTACTTTTTACAATTTTAGATCGCTTAACATAATGTAAATATTATGATTTGCAACTGCTCCTACTTATTTGTTGAGGATGAATTTGAGGCTAACTCGAGAATACATCATTATTAGAACAATCAGAATTCGAACGGGTCAGGCAAGAGCGAGGAGAAGTCGCAGCTGTACTGGGCGAAGGGTACCGGGTTCGGCACCGGCTCCACGCAGCAGTCGTGGAACGTGGAGCAGGCTCTCGTGCGGCAGCGCATAGAGGAGGAGCATGTCACCGTGCTGCTGCAGGTCGGTACTCGGTCCTTGGGCAAAATTCTGCTATCGAGTTTGTTCACATTAACGATTTACATCCAAGTCTTAGTCACAATTTCAACAACGCCTGTTAAAGTTAATCATGAATATCATGATATCTCTCCCGTTCTTCATGTGAAAGAGAAGGCTTGTCATTTAGACAAACGATAAAAACTTTGGTGACACTGGGACTTGAATTGTAGTAGTATTGACTTGAGTTACATGAAATATTATTTATTACATGTGTTTATTATTTGTTTCGTGGAATCTACCTTTTTGAGTCAGTGTCACGCTAATGCAATTTTACTGTACAGTCAAATGTTTTACCTGAACCAGTTCTTGCAGAACTGGATACTGGAATACTTAATACGATAATGGATTATCTAATCTTATACTTTAAATGAGACAATTTTGTGACAATGACTAAAACAAACAGCTGCAATTATAACCATGAAATTTAGCATGCAGCGAGTTTTGGGGGAGAAAAATCAATCTAGTCATAATCTTATCCCTGCAAAACTGCGCATTTTTAAGTATGTATAATTTTTGCTTTGTTCGATAATTCGGAATGTATCGGGCTTATTTAATTTTATTAAGGCCGTAATTATATTCGGGCTCGAATCTCCCCGGTCAGATAAAATATGTTTTTGAAATTATTTTCTTTTTTAATTTATCAGAACTCCGAGCAAAGCTCGGTTACCCAAGTACTATCTCATTTAATCGAACATCTGGATATTATATAGCCGTTTGGCTAGTGGTTGACGTGGCTAGGCTTGTAAGTGCACAAAACAGCGATGTGACGTCGCGTCGCAAAAATGATGCCATCACTGCCATACAATTATCATATTTAAGACGGTGAAGAGAATTACCCGTTCCTTTATAACAGCAATATGTATATACATATTATATTGCTGTTATAAGTGCCATAAGCGATATGGCTTAAAATATGTATATTGCTGTCATAAGTGCCATAAGCGATATGGCTTAAGGAACGAGCAATTCTCTTCATCTTCTATAAGACATTGACAGATTTGATGTGGTTGGCAGGTGTTAGTGTCGTATATGAACCCGGGCGAGAAGTGGCCGCCGGAGGAGGGTGCGGGTGGCGCGGGCGGCGCGGCGCTGGACGACGGCGACGACGACGAGACGCCGCTCGAGCTGCCGCGCGATTTCGTCGACCTGCTCGCCGCCAGCTCGCTCGTCCCCGCCATATGCTCCTACCTCAGAAACGACTCAGGTGAATGTCTGCTGATAACAACAGAAATAGTTCATTCAAAAGTAATGGTATTCATTAATCACATTTGCATCCATATTATATATTTTGTTTCCCACATAAGCAAGTTATTTTTTTAATCAACACATTCATTTATTATGTAATACTCTTATGTGGGAGGTCAACATAAGAGTTTAACGATGTAATATGAAACACGCACATATACGTAAACCATACCTGATACCACATATAGAGAAACAATTTATATGTAACAATATGGTGTCCAGTGTTGGACATGTCGCGGCACATTCCCCTGTATGTGTGCGTGCTGCGGGCGGTGCGCGCGTTGCGGGCGCTGCGCTGCCGCCGCATCTCCGCCGCGCTGCGGCCGCTGCCGCGCCTGCTGCACAGCATGAGCCGCACCACAAACTCCTACGCCACCAAGCTCAGGTATCATCAACACAACTATTAAGCATCATATGTTTAAAATTTACAAGTAAATTTTAACTAATCGGAGCATTATAAATGATGACTTATTTTCTTTTACACTGTCCAAATAGTTTTAAAATAATATTTAATATTATATTTATAAATACTTTTGTAATATTACACTCATAAGCTGTTTCAAATGTCTAGTTTAATATAAATGTTTTTTTTTTCAGAATGAGTAAAAAGAATATATTTGGGAAAATGACGTATAGCCAAAGATTTAGTACATCAAGTAATTCCGAGTTATCCGAGGAAGACGAAGGACTCGCACTACTCATAGCTGACATACAGGTATTGTTTGTTTTCGGTTATATTAACTTTCTGTCGGTAAAATCAGCCTGTAGTTAATTAACATTTTTAACAATGTCAATTTATTGACGTTAGGCGACGTCGGCGCTGATGTGCCGCGCGGACGGCGACACGGACAGCGCGGGCCTGCCGCGCTCGCTGCAGGGCGCCAGCCGCGAGACGCGCTACATAGACCTCATGCGAACCATGCAGTTCGGTATGTAATGTTATCCATACCACGCCAGAAAATTATGTAAGCTTCCACACGGCCACGATAATCCACCGAACCTAGTAGTCCATAATATATCAGACATATTTTATAGGTCAAATTAAAAAATATCTCGATCAATCATCACGTTTGTAAGTTAGTTGGAAAAGAGTGTTATCGATATAATTTGATAAAATAACAAAAAAAACCAACAGAGACGTTCGAAATGATGACGGCGAACACGGACGGCGGATTCCGGTTCACGGTGCCGTACCACTTCGAGACCGCCGTGCGCGCGGCGGGCGAGCGCGCGCACCCGGCGCGCATGAAGCGCCTGGCGCAGGAGGCCGCCACGCTGGCCACCAGCCTGCCGCTCTCCTACTCCTCCTCCGTGTTCGTGCGCACCGACACCGACCGCCTCGACGTCATGAAGGTAGCCTCACGCCTGTTTCTAAAATATTATTACTTTCTTCTATAATTATTATATACTAGCTGACCCCGACAGACGTTATTCTTTCTTTACTACAAACAGGAATAAGAAATAATCTACACCTAAACCACAGAATTACAGAAAAAACCAGAAACCGTCAACGCGCTTGAAAGTGAAGCCGTCACGACCATTCCAAATTGGAATGGTTAGATATTTAGTCTGTCAGTCAATGGCCGACGCGCGCCTTGTAAACTTCGTTTGAAATTGACAGTTTTTAATTAATTATGCCGACTTGTGTCGTTCCCACATCTAAAAATGCTGCTGGGACTGTGAAGAAATCACATGGGATCATATTTCATCTGTAAGTAGTACATTTCCAATTCAGTTGAATAAATTATTGAATTTAAATCCATGTCGTAATTGTCATAGAAAATCATGGTTTCTTTTTGTAAGTGTTGCCACAGAAAAACAGGATATTTTACCCAACTTTTTTTCAATTAATTTTTATTGAATAAATAATTGTCGAAACATAATAACGCTATTGTTTTGTAAGTTTTGCCACAAAATAATGGAACATTTTACCCAAATTTTCGTAATTAGTTAATATTAGATTTTACAATAAAATACAATATACTTTATTGCGCATAAGCGAAATTTTAATAACACGGAGAATACTTTCTTCATGATTTTGATGGGAAATTCTTCTTTATAATTACATACTCACACAGCATATACTTAAAGTCGTTTTGTGGCAGTTAAATAACGACTATATGCGAATCATATATTAACCGACTTCCAAAAAAGAGGCGGTTAAGGTTTTGCATCCAAAAGTACTGAACAGTACTCCTCTGTCTTTAAAGATGCGCGTTCGGAAATTTCGGCAATGTTCAAAGAACTGCAACTATGTAACTTACAGTAATCATCATCATCATCTTATTTACAATACCTAACGAAGCTTGGCGCGTATTTAATAATTATACATTCGATCGTTTATTAAACGTTCTTAAAATGTTTTAATAATAATTTAACTAATTTCACTAAAAAGGGTATAATTATAATTTGAAACAAAAAATTAAACCGACTACCAAATAATAATAAAGTAAAAATAATAAGGCTGGTACCGACTTCAATATTAAGAAGATTGAGTAGACTGTAGAGAAATAGTTAAAATTTTAGCTGTATTTAAAAGGTTATTTAAATTTAAATTTGTATTTATTTAAAATTAAAATTTATTTTAATTAAAATTTTAATTAAAATAAAATTTAAATAATAAATATTTATAATTTAATAATATAAAAGACATTCAGTTATTCTTCCCCACTTTCACCCCCCACAACTTTTAAACGGCTTAACCGATTTTCATCAAACATGTCTAAGAACACTCGCAGATAAGTCACCTTTAATACAAAAAAAAACTAAATTGAAATCGCTTCATCGGTTCGGGAGCTATGATGCCACAGACAGACAGACAGACCGACAGACACGTCAAACTTATAACAGACAGACACGTCAAATTTTTGCGTCGGGGGTTAAAAATAAATTCGACTCTAATAATTGGTTTATTGGAGAACAACCGACATTAATTTATTTATTTTTATTTTTCAATTAAATCGTTCCTCCCAAACCTTAAATAAGCAGTTTTAGAAAATTTGGAAAATTTGTTGGTTTTATAAACAATTGCTTTACTACATTCCACGCGAAATCTATGGCTTAAAATTTCTATTTCACTATTTGCAGTCATACATAAAATTTTAATTTACCCCATAAAGAGGTTATGTTGTGTTGCGCTGGTAACCCTACGCGGGGAGGTGAAGTGCGGGCGGGGCGGTGTTTTGTCATGGTTTTGGACACAGTCCGCTGCGTACAAATGTGATCGAACACTCATTCTGGTTTTTTCTGTAATTCTGTGACCTAATCCTAATAATGTGTAAAATAATTATCGACCACTGAGGGTTGAAGGTTATTACAGTACTAATATCGCTATTCGGTGTTAAAAGAGGTATTTAAGAAAATTCAGGTTTATATGTATTTTGAATGACAAGATCCAAATCATAAAATAATATTTAAAAAAATATTTGGGGTTATTATCACTTACGGGTATGAATAATAGTTAACAACCTATTCTCATACCTACCGAATACACTTGCATAATGCCATTAAAACGGTAAATCCGTTTCAGATGAGTTATAAATAAATGATTTATTTATTTATTATATGTAATTACTGTGACACGAGAATTTTATACAATATAATAATTAGATGTAATTGTCCAACTTCTAAGGGCTGATTTCACCATTGAAATTGATCAGTATACGCAAAACTCCCTTCACGCGTTAAAACGAGTTTAAAAATCTAAATTGCATTTCACCAACATAGACTAAACACGTTTATAGCTAAGCTGAGTTTAAGTTCTGAACTCTGGATTAATTAGGTTTAACATCATTGAACGCGTTCAAGAGCTGTCACTTTATATTTAAGAGCTGTTTTGTCATGTTTCTATTTTTGAAGTAAATTCAGTATTAATTTGTGTATAATTTCGCATTAGGTAGGTATCTCTAACAAATCGAATATTCTAAAAAAACATATTTATGCAAATACATTATACATCTTTACTATTTCAATTCTGTTTTCGTTATGCTGGGGCCGCACCTGCGTCTATCGTCACGAAGCTTCGTGCTATGACACGAATCTGACCGGCCGTTATCGGGTATCGTGGCGAATATTCGGGTTGCGTCATCGTTATCGCGCGGGTGGCGGTACGTCAAAGGGTTTTAGCGCGCTAACAATTCACCCTGCGTGGTCGCATTAGCGTCGTTCATTTTCGTGTTTGTTTTCAACTCGTTAAGACGCGCGCTGTGCGACGGTTGTTAATGCGTAAAAATTGAGTGGAGCGATGAAATGGTGTTAGAATGAAAATGAGCCTATCATAATGTGGGATCCAAAAAATATTAATCATAAAAAGCATTTGGTGGCTGACGTGACTTTTAGTGTACAAAACGTACGAAGCTTCGCCACGCATAACATTCGGACGATAGGCGCAGGTGCGGCCCCAGCATTATCGTGAGTAGCTTAAATAAGGCGAATGACGTACAACGAGATTAACATCGTCGCATGAACGCGCTTAGTGAAAACTAAGTTTTATAAAGTTTCTATTGTGAATGGTGAAATCGCCCCTTAGTAAAGCCAAGTAACTAAATTATATAAATTAATATTCAACAAGTATATTATCACTCGTTCTACCTATAAATATTTACGTGTCGTCGCGCAGGTGTTGATAACGGGTCCGTCGGACACGCCGTACGCCAACGGCTGCTTCGTGCTGGACGTGTACTTCCCGGCGGAGTACCCGGCCGTGCCCATGCTCATCAACCTGGAGACCACCGGCCGCCACTCCGTGCGCTTCAACCCCAACCTCTACAACGACGGCAAGGTGTGCCTGTCCGTGCTCAACACCTGGCACGGCCGCCCCGAGGAGAAGTGGAACGCGCACACCTCCAGCTTCTTACAGGTCACTGTTCATACTGCGTTATCGAGTTGTAATTTAATAATAAAATAAGATAGATGTCCAAATAGATGATTTTAGATTTTACCAAAGGACATAGAAGAGCCATGCTCAACACAAATGGGCCAGCTCGACCGCAGGAACACCACAGGTCCCACAGAAAACCGGCCTAAACTAATGCTTGCGTTGCATTATTTCGCCTGAGTGAAAATTCGAAACGACGCACTGCAACGCACTAGAGTCTCCCTTTGGTGTTGCGGGTACCCATGAACGCCTTGTAACGTAAACACATTTGTCGCAGGTACTGGTGTCCATCCAGTCGCTGATCCTGGTGCCGGAGCCGTACTTCAACGAGCCGGGCTACGAGCGCAGCCGCGGCACGCGCGTCGGCAACAGCGCCTCCACCGAGTACAACTCCACCATCTACCAGGCCACCGTGCGCTGGGCCATGCTCGACCATCTGCGCTCGCCGGAGCCCTGCTTTAAGGAGGTCAGAACTGCTCTCATAATAATCGTTACGCTAATAGCTCCCCACACCGTTATCGGTGACTGGTGGCCGGATTCATTGAAACCAGGCCAGCTACACAGGCGTTATTTTATATTCTCAAGTGTGTGCGCACTCTTTTCCTTTACTCTCGTAACTCAGTGGGATGGATGACCGACACGACTGGCGAAAGATCAGAACCTCAATTCTCGTACTTATTTAAAGTAGACAGTTTAAAGAGTCAATTTTACTTTGTTTGGATTGAAAGTGTAGCGACATGTTACCATGAACGGATTTTATGACGTTTCGGCCAATCAGAGCGCGTTTCCTGTTGGTTTAACGTTTATAAAAATACCGTTTGGGAGTATAAGCGTATCGGGACTTGATTGTAATTGTATTAATTCAGGTTTTATTTAGCAGAATTGCCCCTCAGGCGCAGGACCGACTTTTTACATGCCCATCCGACGCATGGATCATCTTTCTTGTCAGACAATCAAGTGATCAGCCTCCATTGTCCTCACCAAACTTGGAAACAACATTTTTTATTATTCCAATGCGGAAATCGAACCCACGACCTCCGAGTCGAGAGCCAAGCTCTAACCACTCGACCACGGAGGCTGTTACGCTAGTAATAATCTATACAAATAAATAAAATTGAAGTGTCTGTTTGTAATTTCAAATTAACAGCTTTTCACTTAATGCATATGAAAGTATATTCAGTACTTACAATAAAAAAACAATTTTTAAAATTTTTGTCTGTCCGTCTGTCTGTCTGTCGGTCTGTCTGTCTGTTTGTTCCGGCTAATCTCTGAAACGGCTGGACTGATTTTCGCGGGACTTTCACTGGCAGATAGCTGATGTTATAAGGTCTAACATAGGCTCTTTTATATTAGGTTCCGTTTAAAAAAATAGGGTTCCGTTTCCGTTACTTCTATGCAAACGAAGTTGCGGGCATCAGCTAGTCTGTTAATAGAATAGACATGTTTATAAAATACTAGCTTTTGCCCGCGGCTCCGCCCGCGCAAATAGTGTTCCCGCGGGAACACTGCACTTTTTCGGGATAAAAAATATCCTCTGTCCTTTCCCGGGACCCAAAGTATGTCTATACCAAATTTCATAAAAATCGGTTCAGCGGTTAAAGCGTGAAGAGGTAACAGACAAACAGACAGATAGACACACTTTCGCATTTATAGTATAGACTAGATGACCCGCGACTTTGTACACGCAAAAGGAAATCTCGCGGGAATAATGCATTTTAATGCGATAAAAGTAGCATAATATTATATATTTCCCCGTGGCTTACTCTTATATATTACCTATATGTGCCAAATATCATCAAAAACGGTTCAGAGCCTATCCAATGCAAATAAACAAATATTTCCCCTTTTTAATATTAGTATGGATAATAATTTTACAATCATAAAATTTTAATATAAAATTCTAGAATACATAGTAAAGAACAGAGACAATTGAACTCGCTGAAAGTGGTCGGTAACGAAAAAGTTTCTAAATAAATAAATTAAATAGAAACCTACCCAAGGTTTATTTAATATAGCTATACTTTTATATTTATTTATACCAATTTATAATTTTATAATTTATACTATTTATACGATTTATACTTAATATTATGAACGTGAAAGTATGTCTGTCTGTCTGTTACCTCTTCACGCTTTAACCGCTGAACCGATTTTTATGAAATTTGGTATGGACATACTTCGGGTCTCGGGAAAGGACATAGGATATTTTTTATCCCGAAAAAGTAGTGTTCCCGCGGGATAATGTATTTACGCGGGCAGAGCCGCGCGCAAAAGCTAGTATTATAATAAAACTCTTCTTAAAGTTAGTTTTAATTCAACTTATTATATAAACTACAGGTGATCCAGACACACTTTTGGATTAAACGCAACGAGATAATGCAGACTGTAGCCAACTGGATCACGGAGCTGGAGGGGCAGACGGGCGACGAGCGCACGCAGCGCAGCATACAGCTCAACCTCATGGCGCTCAAGGTACGTCGGATTGCTCGATATTATTTTTATATATACGTAATTATAAAATGCAGTCGACTCTCGTTATTTCGAAACTCGGGGAACTCATAAAATAATACGAATTAACGAGAGTTCAAAATATCAAATGATTCTAAAACGAAAAATGGTTTGAAACATAACTAAACAAACCAATGCGTGCGCAAGTGTGTGTCAAACTAATCATTACAAAAACAAAGGCTCGTGCACGATTATACGAATTTGGACTTGTCTCAAAATACACTTATGTACCTCAGGGAATATGCATGTATTTTTTTTATTTTTTTAAACGTTTCTACTGGTTATAACATTACCAAAAATGTATATAACACATCAAAAACATTATCCATTAAGCTGGAAAAAATGTTTAAAAATCACTATAATTTTTGCGCGGTTTAAACACGCCATTTTCGCGGGCTTGGGTTGTGAGTGTGTGTTGGGTTGTGTCGTCGTACACGAAAAAGACAGTTGACAGATAAAATCATAGACGAGTCAGTGTATAAAATTCAATTTAACGTCAGTCATGTCATTGTCACGAAAGACAGCGTCGTGTAGCGTGACGTCACACGCGCGTCACCGTTGGTCGCGACTCGCGACCAACGGTGACGCGTTTCGCAATTTTAAATATCCCGAGCTGATTTTGCATTTTTTATATATTATATTTTTTTCGGCTTAAATAGGAACTAAATTTAAAAAATTCCTTTTAGTTATAATGTGACGACAATAAAGAACAGGGAAAAAAATATTTCAGGCAAATTTAATTTTTATGCATATTCCCTATTCTGTAACCTTTCTTTCTCTTTCCTTTGAATTATCGAGTGTTTGATGCTAATGAGCTCGAATTAACGCGTCGTCGTTTTGTTAATAGCGAGGTTTTTTCGTCGAATTACCAAGTGCACAAAAATGTATTGATTTATTTTGAATCATAAAGAGATTCTACAGGGCACTAGTTGTGCTAACGAGTCGAGTTACAGAGGGATTCGAAATAACATATGTTTGAATTTACAAGAGTCGACTGTACTGTGATTGTATACTGTAAATTTCAGAGACATTATGTGAAGCTGCAAGAGGAGTTGGCGAAGCTGCCGGCGCCGCCGGGGCTGGAGGACCTGGACGAGCCGTTCCAGCTCCCCGCCGCGCCGGACGCGCCGCCCGTGCCCCCCGCACCCGCTGGAGCGCCACGCACCAGCGACGAGATCGATCACGACATGGAGAAGATCGTGTCGCAGGTGCTCGACTGAGCAGGCCCTCGACTTCTCACGTCGTGACGCGTTCCAGCCCCTCCCGCCCCGGAGTCACGCCCCGCGGCGCTCCGCAGCCGCGCGTTCACCGACGCGCGGCTTTACGGCATTTATTTTGTAGAAGCCTCGAGCGTGAATAATATTTTAACCATTGTATTTATTTGTTCGGATACTCTCGTTCGGCGACTACGTATGCGAATACGTGCACATAACCCGTTATCGTTAGTCATGTATTTAATTTGTATTATGTGTTTAGTTTTTATACAAATATATTTTAATAGGTGTATAGTTAGAAGAAAAGGGGGGCCCACGTTTAGTTAAAGTATGTGATATAGAGCGGGCTCACCTCGCCTCGCTCCGGTCGAGGCTCGGAGTGGGACTGGCCCGTACTGACGCGGTGTCGGTGCGCGCGCCCCTGTGTTAATGCGCTTACAACGTAACTCGGTCGCGAGCCGCGCAAATAATTGTGTTAATCCTAACCTCACTCACTTGTCGATTTTATCTGAAAGTGATATTTTAATATGTGTATATTAAATTATAATTTGATGTATATACTATTTCTATTGCGTTTTATTTGTATCTAAGAATATATTATACGTATCGACTCGTCGTTTTGTTTGACGACGCGAGTCGAAGTAATAAAATTGTATCCGATATACACTGTAGTAGCTGTTTGTACAGGCCTAGCCGAACTGCTGATGGTTTCGTTTGCTCATCGACCAGACATACATCTTGTCCGTTAACGCGCGTGCACGTGTCGCGTGTCTCTCGCGATTGCGAACTTTTAGAGATTGTATATAAAAATCCATAGCTCTCCTCTTGACTGTCACAATGTAACAATATCAACTGGTAAGTTTTGAAGTAGGATCATAATTTGTTATGTACTATGCCTGTATTATTCGGGATGTAAATAAAATTTTATGTTATCACAATAAATTGTTTTATTAAAAAAAAAATGATTTCTAATCATATCTTAAGCTTTAAGACTCTAGTTATATGCGTCGGCACGACCGAGCGGTTTAGCCGCTTCACAGCGAAATTAGAAGCAACTGTATGCAACGATTTATTTGAATAGCGGAGCATTGTTGTATACAGTTGCTTGTAATTTCAAGGTGTAGAGCGTTGGTCTACCAAGCCGCTCGGTCGCGCGGACGCATATAACTAGAGCCTCAAATAAAACGTTTTTCTGATCATTGTAAATGCGGTAACTAATCATCAAATATATTGAGGGTAGTAAAAGAGCATGTGTATAGAGACTGACAATATATTTACATATTTAATATAACATTCACTTACACAAATTATTATGACTCACAAATATTCATTACGGCCTACCCTTAGAAATTACAATAATTACTTACTCTAAGTAAAAATCTTATGAAATAAATAATTTAAAATTCCCAGGACTAAAATCTAACACATTTAATTGCACCTTGTTAAATTAGGAGTAACATCATTAGATCTTAAAATTTATATTTAAACTAAACAAGTCCTGACAAAACATTTATTTCTAGCTATCTACGCGTTACGCCTCGTCGAATAACACTAAGCCTCTATAACTTACCTATAACGTCCGTCACAGACGGTTTTTACTTTTTTGAAGTCAACATTTACTTATTTACAACTAAATTTTATTACTTAAATCTGTTGGCATAAGTTACATAGTAATTTGTTAGCAGTTTGCTTGTAATTTTTATAGCGCAACGTAACCTATTGAGGTTACGTTGCGTGTAGGTGGTTTTATATTTAACTGAACAATATTTTTAAATACATAATTATTATATAACAATATCAAATATGGCACCGTTTAATACAAAGGAATTTATTCAATTAACATTACTTTACTGAAATTTCTAGACTACGGAAGCTAAGTCCTTTATTCAGTGAAAATGAGTTTTATTTCAATCCAAATATTATTAAGGCACTGAAAATATAATAATATATAATACTTTTTTGATATTTATACATGTTTCATAATTAATTTCCAATTAAATGCAAATTTTTTACAAAATTGATTGATGTAATATTGTTAGTTGCTGTTAACAATAAGTGTCTAATTTTGTGAGGTAACTATTTTCTGTTCCACCAAGGTTCATCGGCTTGCATTTCCAACTGCGATGGGTCCAGCAGTCCCGCTTCTACGCAGGACTTGCAGCAGAAACTGTAATTGAAAACACAGTCATGTAAAAAAATACTAGACTTTTGTGTCTAAAATATGAAAACCGGCCAAGTGCGAGTTGGACTCGCTTACGAAGGTTGCAATACAAAACACAACACGATTAATTCGTATATAATTAATTCGGTTTTTAGTTTTTGTTGTAGCGACATCAGATATAAATTAAAATGTGAAAATGTTAACCGTCTGGCTATTACAGTTCTCGAGATACAGCCAGGGGACAAGACATACGGACAGCGGTCTTAGTCCGTTTTTACCCTAATAAAAACTAAAATAGATAACAACGTTTATCAGCAAACTCTAATAAGTAATAAGGCAGTGCGAATCCTTATAAAACCTAAAATACGTTTATCAGCAAACTCAAATAAGTTATGGGGCAGGTTTCAACATGCGATTTTCGTAAAACATGTAGCTTACCTCGAGTAATACTTGTGGTGGCAATATTTGCTTTTGACGATAAGATGACAGTTCGCGAAGTACGGGTTGTCTTTGCACGTCGGCGGTATGTAGAGACCTAGAAGAATAAAGGCTTAAATAAATATTTAGACTCATTTAATATTCGAAGTATTACGCTCTAGGCTAATACCATATAAGTACCCCAAGCAGGAACATTTTACGGTTTTGTTACGTGTACGTAAGCGAGAAATATTGTATGAAAACCATAAAAGCGCCTCTAGCGGACTCAAAAGTAACTAAAAATTTCATACAATATTCCTCATATTTCTCGTTACGTAACGATACCGCAAAATGTTCCTGCTTGGGGTACAGGAACTAGGTGCTCATCCAGAGCGTTATGATCTATGGAGTTTAAAATTGAAGTTTATTTATTTGTGAAAATGAAATGAATGAAATATTTTGCCTCTACAGGAAGGCCGATAGATTATGGTGTAAGTAGGTACAACCGCCGACTAATTAGTGAACCACTTTTATATCTTATGGCTCTTATTTTCGCTTATCCATAGTAATAACATCGAAAAGTGTTCAACCGGGTCTGTGGGTGAGTGTACCTTCGACGGTGATCTGCACAAGCGAGTGGTGCGAGGAGTAGGCGTTGGCGGCGTGGCAGCCGTACGTGCCGCTGTCGTTGGTGGTCGCGTGCGCCACCGTTAGCCGCGCGTCTGCGAACATACACAAGTGTTTTAAATCAATTAAAAGTTTTAAGCACAATAACTTCGTAATTAAGCACGAATGTTTATTTTTGCAGTAAAAATACTTTGGCGACGCTGAGAGTAAAATTTCAAGGTCGCGTCACTTCACGGTATGACTCAAATCTCAGATGGCGTACGAATTTGAACTTTTTATTATTTTTTTTGAAGTGACAAAGAAGTAGGATGAAGTGATGTCCTTAGACACGATGTACAATGAAAGTGTTTTTTTTTTACTGGACATAAATATTTCATATCGTGCTGATGTAAAGACGAATACTCTCTTTAATGCCTATTACTCAGGTAACAAATTACGTATCAAGTCTTGACCAATTACGGTTTAATTATCACTTTTATGTCATTCACGACTAGTGTACCTGTAACGAGCATCCTGTCGTTGGTGGTGACGGTGACGCCGTCCTTGGTCCAGTGCACCTCCGGCACGGGGTAGCCGTCCACCGCGCACGGCAGGTTGATCTCCGCGCCCGCGCTCAGCCGCGTCGTCGCCGCCGAGATACTCGTCGTCACTGGCACTATATAGTAACCAATTAGGTAAGTAATGCCCGTAAACATTCCTAATATGTAAATTATTATTCTCAATACTCATATCAAGTTACGTTAGTAATTAATACTTATATTATATATCTACTTTGCCTAGGTAGGTATGTACTTATTTTTGACGTTACGTCCTATGTAGTATGTAGGTAGGAACTTAAATATTATGTTTAAACCACGGGACTGTAGTTTTAAAAGTAGACACCTAATATTGAACAAATAAACTTACGGTACTTACCGCTACTTATCACTTTATTTAAAACTATGATTTAAAGATTATAAAGGAAGTATGAAAATTATGTTGACACATAAGAAGAGCATGCAAATACAACTAACATGCGGCATGCAGTAAAGGCCTTGTCCACTGAGACACCACGGTGTAATTGAGTCCGGCCATAGGGGCGGGTGTCGAATTGGTGGTGACACCGCCAGAAATCGCGGTAAAGCCACCATTGGTGTCTTAATAGGCTAGGGCCCTCATTAGCGCTGAGCACACAGGTAGGCGTTACCGGTGTAGACGGGCACTTGCGGCGTGGTGGGCGGCGGCGCGAACTGCGGCGCGGGGCGCGGCGCCGGCCGGGTCGTCTCCCTGCCGCCCGGCGCCGGCCGGGTCGTCTCCCTGCCGCCCGGCGCCGCCGACTGCACGGCAAACGCCCACTCCGCCGGCTTTCCGATGCCGTTGTACGCCTGACAGATGTACTCTCCCAGCGTTTCGTCGGTCAGCCGCCTTATGAGCAGAGTGTTCTCTCTGGCCTCGTAGAGGGCGCTGCTGTAGGGCACCATCGATCCGTTTTGGCCCCGGTACCAGAATATCGACGGTTTGGGGAAGCCGTAGGCGAGGCACCGTATCGTGATGGGTTTGCCGATGTCCCCGACCATCACCGCGCTCTCGACGCCGGCGATGCCCGCGGGGCTATCCACCGGATCTGATCCCCACATCCCCAATTGTTAGCGACTAATTACTACTACGTTTATTAAAATGTTCAATATAAGCTCTCGAGAAATAGTAATGTAGCAAGCAGGTATTTGCGATGCTCTATTTACCGTCGCTTGTAAAATATCGAGAATTTAAGAAAAGCTGTTTGAACATTTCAATAAACTCTGTTAATTTATTACGACACCACAAACCAATGAAAACAATGAAACTACTCGTACTAAATACATTTGACTTCACACTTGTACTCGTGACTTCGAGCAATGAAATGTAGCACAAGTGTAAAACCCAAGTAAAACCACTGTTAATAAGGAGGAAACCTTTATATGCGTGTGCACACACGAGCACCATTCCGTAGAGCACTGAGAGCTGTAACATGGCCGACATGGTGCGTCTGATACGGGCGGCAGGACCGGCCGGGACGCGCGCGCAAGTACTAGTGGCACGATAAACGACTGTCGACTGTTCTATTACACGTATCGGTTATCGCTGCCTCGTTAGATATAACATATTCATTAGAATGGATACATTATGGCCTATGGGTTCATAAGCATAACGCTGGGTAACTAACTGACTTTAATTTAAAAACATAAAATAGATATCAAAATTTTACATAATCCAGTTAAAATCAGACAAAATCAGACGAAGATTGGTAAAGGCTAAGGATTAGGTAATTTTTGTAAATACTAAGGAAACCTTCGATTATACCTAATATACTGCTACAAAGGTATTATTTAGGGCGAGACCACAACACTGCGATGCGACGACGCATCGCACAAACGACGGCGTACAATTCTTGTAAATTGTATTGCAATGCGACGTCATTTTTGGCGATGCGTCGTCGCAACGCAGTGTTGTAGCCTCGCCAATAGGTACAAAAATAACACTTATTTATTAA
Source organism: Glaucopsyche alexis (assembly GCA_905404095.1). Classification (NCBI taxonomy): domain Eukaryota; kingdom Metazoa; phylum Arthropoda; class Insecta; order Lepidoptera; family Lycaenidae; genus Glaucopsyche; species Glaucopsyche alexis. The sequence goes on from FR990045.1 coordinate 17,881,159, forward strand.
TTTATATATTATGTAGGTATGTTTATGTATTCCATATTATTAACCGATAACTTCTTAACTTGACCTGCATGATAAATCTATTTAACTGCGTTATCGTTATACTAATATAGTACCTAATGGCAAAATTAATTATTGTCATCAGACATCAATCACTATCAACATCAAGACACGTACCTTACGTAGTTAGCTGCCAGCAGTTTATTTGTGACAATGTAGTGCACCATAGCAGTGCATTAAGGTAAAAATTTTAAGTTATGTATTGCATAAATTATGCATAGTTGCATACCTACAGACAAATAGATGATTATTAAGCGATTATAACCATGTTACAGTCTCAGTTATCTACTGCATGCTAGAGTCTAAAACAAGTTATATGCCATAAAACAGAAAATTAATAAAGAGAAAGAAAATTATAAAAGTTAAAAAAGTCTTGTAACTACGAGCTAATTTGCACACTTCATTCAGGTCAAACCATTACCGAAAACTAAACAGCGACTCACCATTGACTTCGAGTCGTATCTCCTGCATTGCTCGGCCGAGGTCGTTCTCGGCGATGCAGATGTACACGCCGGTGTCGTTACGGTACAGCGACACGATCTCCAGCGTGCCGTCCGACAGCAGCCGGTAGCGGTCCGCGTTACCGTCGATCTGAACGAGGACAACTTAACGTAGAAGTAAACGAGATATGCGATTCTGTGTATTAGAACACGTTAGTAAGTTAAGCTAGTAAAGAAGCAACTAACAAAAACATATATCTAGGAGTTTAGCTTTGTGTGGTAGCGAGTCACGTAGGAGAAGTAAACGAGATATGCGACTCTGTGTAGGTAGTAGCTAAAGTTAGTAAGTTAAATTAGTAAAGGAGCAACTAACAAAAACATATATATCTGGAGTTTAGCTTTGTGTGGTAGCGAGTCGACATTGAGAAGTAGGAATAGGGTACGATAAATAGCATTCGAAATGTGGTGCTGAGAAGGACGCAGCAGATAAGTTGGAAGGAAAAGAAAACAAATGAAGAAGTGCTACAGATGATATGAGAAAAGATAAACTTATTAAAAACTCAATAAAATAGAAGAGGAAAGATGATTGGGCATCTTATAAGATATGACACATTCATGAGGACAATATTAGAAAGAAACATAAAAGGCAAGAGGGGTAGGGGAAGGCCATGGAAAATACATATTAGTCAACTTGTAGAGAATGTACATGTCATGCCCTATAGAGCTGTAGGTACTAGTGGAAGATAGAGAAAAGTGGCGGAAGCTCCACCAACAAGGGCTTAAATTAAAGGAGAAGAAGGAAGTAAGAAAGTGTAGTAGTTTATAAGATTGTAACGTAAGAATCAAAGAAATTATTGTTTTAAATTCCTTTGGTTAAAACATCAATATGGTACGTACCGTAATTTCTCCTCTGCGCCATGAGATCTTGGGCGGCGGGTTGCCATGGAACAGGCAGCGCAGCGACGCCTTGCCGCCCTCCGTCGCCGTCACCTCGGGCTCCGTCTCCTTCACGTTCGCTAACGGAGCTTGCGGCTCGTCTAAATAAATTATTAATTTAAAATATTTTGTAGATTTATATAGGTATCTATATAGGTACTTACTTAATTATCAATAGGTTCTATGTTGGATTTTTAATGTAAGACTTATGTAAGACTAGTTGTCCCGACATACGTAGTTCCATCTTTTTCCCGCATTCTTTTATTTTTACCGTTTAAATCTTGCCTGAACTTTCACAATTATTTCGAGACCAAAATTAGCCAAATCGGTCCAGTCGCTCTCGAGTTTAGGCGAGACAGCGGAATTGCAATCCATTTTTGTATGTAACTTATTATAAGAAGAAGAATATGTTTCGTGTGTGATCAGTGGGGTAGGAGTTACAAATATTTTGTCGAGCCGCGGTGAATTACCGGGGTTAAAGCGCGCCGGTAAAGACGTGGGCGTGGTGTCGACGGGCTCGAGACACAGCTGGCTGCAGCCGCGCACGCAGCACTTGCCCACGCCCACGCAGTCGGCGTCGTCGTTGCACTGCCGGTGGCACTGGCTGTCGGCGGCGCGCCCGTCCTCGCGAGGGCAGTACCCGGTCTTGTTCGCTGACAAATCGCAACAAAAGTATTAAATAACGACCTCTCTTCTTTATTTTTTTTCGGGTACACTTTAAGTAGGTACACCAAAATAATTTTCATATCCTAAAGACTAGGTTATACCGAGGTCCCTAAAGTAAACATTTTAACTTCCAAAATAAATTACACACATCAGAATAATTGTAAGTTTTGTATACCTATAATACCTAATATTCGTTTTGCTTGCCAAAATGGATTAATGCTCACCAAATATAGTTTTACTAAAACAGTAACATTGATACCAAAAACTAATTTGCCTTAGTGTAATCAAATTATCCAACCTAAATCCAAAATATCTTATTGTCAAACTAAGGCCCACTTGCGCCAATCCGGGTTAAAGTTAACCCTGGGTTAAAATATCATGCTTTCTCTTTCACAAATACGAAGAACGAGAGAGATAACATGAACTTTAACCCAGAGTAAGCTTTAACCCGGATTGGCGCAAGTGGGCCTAAGATTACAATCGTTTTCCTTTATTTTTTACCTTGCAACCCGCACCCACAACCTAAAAGTGCAATTTTCCCCGTTTTTTTACTCACCGATTCTGCACTCGGCGTAGTATCTTCGTTTGTTGTTGATCGGATCCGTGTAAACGTTGGTCACGCAGCGCTCGTCGGCCGCGCACGCCTTGTTCACGCAAGGAGGATCGATGCAGCGGCATCTAAAATACCATCAGCGTGTTTATTATGGTATAGTATAGCATGGGACGAGTTAGTAAGAAAAATTTAGAAAACAAAATAAGTACCTATTTTGGACACACAAACATACAATTAAAAAAAATTACGTCAAAGTATTCCTTAGAATAGTACTTAATTCCAAGAACAGCAATAGCTTCCACGTCGATTTCGGTGGCTGTGAGTAGTTTCGTTGAAACAGCCCAGTAGGACGGATATCCGACACTTCTGGACAGGACCGACTTTTTACATGCGACGCATCGATCATCTTTCTTGTCGGACGAGCAGATGATTAGCTTGCATCGTCCTAACAAGACTTGGAAACAACATTTTTCTCGCTCTATCGCAGGAATCGAATCCGCTTTCTCCAGTCTAGTGCCAAGCTCTAAGCCACCGGATCACGGACGCGTACAATTCTAAAGAGCACTTTAGAATTGTACACAGCCAAAACATTGCCAGAATGTCTAAGCGAGCAATACCTCTCGCAGCCGTCGTCGTCGACGGTCCGGTCCGTGCCGTAGGCGCACTGCAGGCGGTCGCACTCCGCTCGCAGGCTGTCGCAGTCCACGGCCCGGCGCACACACTCGCAGCGCTCGCAGCCGCCCGCCGGCCGCGTCTGCACGCCGAACTCGCACTGCAGCGCCGCACACTCCGCGACGTACGCGCGGCAGTCCGGCGGCGTAACTTCGTTAGCCGATTCGTCTGTCGAAAAAATGAGTAATTGCCCATTTTCTTTTAAAATACTCACAAAAGTATACAAAGAAAGGTTTCTTTGTATACTTTTGTTACGTGTATAAAAGTATTTCCGAGGGAGAAAGTTTTGTTGAGCTGACAACCCTGGTCTTACCGTTGACCTCGAGGCGTATCTCCTGAGCGGCGCGGCCGAGCTCGTTTTCGCCGATGCAGATGTACACGCCGGAGTCGTTGCGATACAGCGACACGATCTCCAGCGCGCCGTCCGACAGCAGCCGGTAGCGACCCGTGTCCCCGTCGATCTACGACACACCAAATTCTTATTAACTATCAGTCCCCGTGACACGATCATCTGGAGACAATATTAAGTTATAAAAACTCGAAAATGTTTTAAAGAGCAAACACAAAATACTTATTCAACAGCGGTAGGGCATGAACAGACGTTTCACATCAGAAATAATAGAGAGCAGTACCGTGATCTCTCCCCTGCGCCACGTGATGCGGGGCGGCGGGTTGCCGTGGAACAGGCAGCGCAGCGTCGCCGGCTGGCCCACCACGCCGCTCACTCGCTGCTCAGTCGCGGGGTCCGCAGAGGGCGCCTCCGGCTCGCCTACAATAACAAAAACATCAATAGGATCATGGCCTTCTTAACGTGGTTGCCGCAGCCTAAAATTTTGTCTGGCACTATATCGCGTATACAAGCGTACCTTTCCTGAACATTTGCCCATGTAGCCCGCGTAATTAGCGCAGTCAATCAGTGTTACATACATAGACGTAGTCATTAAGTAAAATACCTTCGAAAACTTGCAAAAATGATAATATGAGACCGTTTATTTTATTTATTTATAGGTACGTTTAATTTAATCAAACTGATTGAATTCCTATCCCAGTCAGGGCCGCCGCGCGCCGCAAGCGGGCGTGCAAAGCGTGCACCGCACAAGGGCGGCACGCCCAGGGGGCGGCAAAACGAGCGACACATCACCTTTTTTTTGACAAAACCTCATGGTAATAGGGCGGCATAATCGGTGTTGCACGCGGGCGACGAAACAGCTAGCGGTGGGCCTAATCCCAGTCCCTTATCAAATAAGTCTCAAAACTATTTTCTATAGGTAGAGCAAAATAATAATAAAAAGCAAAGTGCGAAGCGGCATAAGCAGTCGCAGAAGCTTACAACATCGGCGAGCACTCGCGCTAGACTGTACCATTGGAGATCTTGCAACGTAAGGCGCATTCCCCGTAGGAGTGGAAGTTATTGTCATTCCCCGCGCAGCCGGAATACACGAAGGGCAGACAGTCGGCGTGGGCGGCGCTATAGTACCAGCGGCGCTGCGCCGCGCAGGCGCGCCCACTGTCCACCGGGAGCAGGCACTCCGGCTCTGTCATACCGGCCCGTTAGCTACCCGATACTACCGAAGTCCGAACCACACCCAAAATCCATGCAACTACAAACTACCTTTTAAAGTTTCTAATACATAGGTAATTTATGGTAGCTGAGCTTAGTATATAAAGCAGTGTTACCGACACGGTCACACGAGTGTCGGCGTGAGCACGAGCATCGGGCATCTTCTATTCGTATTGTGGATTATAAAAGTAATGTTCATAGCGAAATCAAAGAATATTACAAGCCTAGATAGATTCGAGTCTAAAATCTCTGTTTTTCAGAATATATTAGATACACTTAATACCTACTCGTTTGGTCAAATGCGTTTTGCGTCCTTCAGTCCATGCATAGGAATAATTTATTTATGTGAAATGGAATGTAAGTTCATGTGACAGGTGGATGGTGGACACTAAGGATCATCTTACCCGGCCCCGAGCCGCCGCAGACCTCCTCGCACTCGTCTTCGCTGGAGAAGCGGTTGGGACCACCGAGACAGCCACCGTACGCGAACACCTCGCAGCGCCCGGCCGCCGCGTTCCAGTACACCTTGCGGATGGAGTCTTTGCACGGCCCAGGGTCCAGCCGGGATTCGCATACGTCTGGTTAAATAACTCGTATTTAAATACAGTTCAGAAAGAATGCACATCGACTTTGAAAATAAATATTCGGCTTGTGTCGGCTTTTCAGAGGGGCAATTCTGCTAAATACTTATAACCTGCATTAATACAATTACAATCAAGTCCCGATACGCTTACACTCTCAAAAGGTGTTTTTATGAACGTTAAACCAACGTGAAACGCGCTCTGATTGGTCGAAACGTCATAAAATCCGTTCATGGTAACATGTCGCTACACTTTCAATCCAAACAAAGTAAAATTAAGTGTACTTTAAATACGAGAATTGAGATTCTGAATTTACACCGAAACGAAACGATACGCGACATGTAGCTGCGTTTTCAAAATTTAACTTTATTAGTTACACAAGAAGATACAAGATTTTATTGTAAAAGTTCGTATGCCATGTTGCTTCGCGCTGCACAGCGCGTGTGCAGTGTATCACTGATATCATAAGTATGAAATGTGTATATATTTGTGTAGTGAAAAAAGTTCCATTTCTATCTTAATACGGAACCCTAAAAATGCAGCGCCGCGTCGCTGTGTGTGTGTGCGAATGCGACCGCTTTACAATACGGCCGATTTATCATGGCGAGTCTGAACTTCGCGCAGAAGGTTGCGCGTTAGCTGTTTCTAAGTGTTTTCGTATTTATTTTATTTGTACTAATTGGTCAACTGTATTAGGGAAATTTTATTAGTACATAGGTATATAAAAATAATACAATAATAGTTTTCTTCACGAGTTGTACATGCGCTAAAGTTCGCAGAGCCTATGTTCAGACCCGTCAAGATACAGCGGCCGTAGTGTACTTGAGACTGAATCAATACTAGTGAAACATTTTTAATTACGAGAATTGGCCCTTACTAAAAATAAAATACTAATCAGTTTTGAACGCACCAAATCCTTTAAACGCGCCGCATCTCCTCTCGCACTCCTCCTCCGTGCGGTAGCTGTTGGGGTGGCGACAGGAGCCGAAGTTTCCTTCCACGCACTTGAGCTCCGCCGGGTTATAGTAGTATATCGTCACATTGTCGCCGCACGGCACCAGAGACTCGGGCATTTGACACTCTGCCTCATAGCTCTGAAAAAAATTTCGAATTGTAAAAGCTTTATTTCAATCAAACAATCACATAATGAAGACCTCAATATCGTTAAATATCTAAATATAAAAAAAATAAGTACTAACCGGGTTGACCGAAGACACTGTGGTAGTCAGGACAGGTGGAGACTTTTTACAGCGACCCAAACATTCATCTCGCGTTCCGAATCTATGACACATCACACAGTTAAAAAATGTATGACAGAAATAGTGAAGGGAATAAAAATGTCATTTAAGAGACTGAGATTCTAAATTGTACTTTAGATAAGGCCGGCTCAGCATTATGAGCCGAAGACGTATGTGTAGGTCAGTGCCGTAAATAGGGCGGTGCCACCGGTGCCCAGGCACAGGGCGTAGACTCTGGGGGGCGCAAGAATGGCCAGACCAGGCAGGACCAGCCCCGGATCTAGGGCGCAGTTATAGAAGCTCGCACAGGGCGAAGAAATGACTATTTACGGCACTGGTGTAGGTAAGCGCGCCGTCGACAAAAAATTTATTTCCCTGAATGATTTGGGGTTCGACAATAAACGCGCGGCGTGGGGCGCATTAGACATTTGAGATGTAGATATCATGCGTCGCATCACTCGTATCGCAGCTTCTAAGGGGCGTCATATTCGTTGGAGGCTGAATATGCTCACCTGTTGTCATTGCCGCTGCAGCCGGTATAGAAGAACTGTTGGCAGTCGTCGCGAGCCTGGTCGTAGAACCACTGCATGATGTTCTGCAAGCAGTTGCCCGGCTCCATGGCCTGCGCGCACGGATCTGTAACTGTTGGATATAAATAACAAAATTTAACTAAGATACTAGGTGGCAAGTGGCAACACTGTCTATGGCCACCCTTTGCCTGTCCCGACCGGGTCGAATTAAACAAAAAAAAATGTCTATGGCCACTGTCTATGACTTCCGGAACCGTTGTGCCGCAGCTCGGTTTGTTAATTGCCTATGTCATTTTTTGTGTAATGCAACTAAAGTGAATAAATAAGTTTTCTAGTTATTATTGAGTTGTTTTATATAAGGAAACCTATACCTAATCGTAATTGTAACGCACATAAAATCTATTTACACACGACTTTAAGAAGTGTTGTTAATAGACAATAGTAACTGCCGCATGACGTCATCCGCTCTAAACGAAAACGTACAGAAATTAAAAGTTCAAGGAAATTCTCATCTGGGGATAAACACATACATTTATGTTTATCTTGTTCTAGGATCTTCCGTGATTTATTATATTATCATTATCAGTGATGCCAGGATAGCCGAGAACGAGAATTCAGAATGAGTAGGTACATGTCATTTTTGAATAATGTAGCTTCTTACCAGGTTTGCAGATTTGTTCGCACTCGTCCAAGGTGGAGAACCTGTTGGGACCGCCGTGGCAGCCGCCGTACGTGAACTGCTCGCAGCTTTTGCTTTCCTGATTGAAGTAGAACTTGGGTATGGCGGAGTTGCACGTGCCGGCGTCCAGGTTATAGCGGCATACCTCTGCAAGTGTAAATTTCAATTAAATTTTACATTAATACAGACATCATTATTTCTTAATCTCATAGTAGTCTGCCAAACCCTATACTTATAGCCATGCTCCTGGCATTAAACGAAGACCCGAGGTGTTATTGTCCTATACTGCAGTAGAAATAAATTTTAACATGCTTTGGTTTTAGACCGTACCGAGATCTCTGAAGGCCCCGCAGGTTCTCTCGCAGGCCTCCTCCGTGGGGAAGACGCCGGTGTGTCGGCAGTACGCGCCGTACTCGGCGTTGTCGTGCGACACGCACATGCGCTGCTCCGCCGCGTAGTACCACACGCGCCCGCCGCGCACGCACTGCTCCAGCGACGCCGATGTGCGGCACTCCGCGCTGACCGCCTCCTGCGGGCAGCATTTGATACAAGTTAGAAATTCACTTACCTACACTCATTCAAAAGAAACATTGAAAACTTTTCCAAGTTTTTGAAACGAAGTTCCTTATCGCGCGTTGCGAAAGGGGGCTAGACGGAAAAAATTAAGACCAAAAGTTGTAACGACACTTTTTGCTATAGTTGTAAGCCGTGCGGCGTGCGCGTGTTTCTCTGTCTGTTTCTCTCTCTCATAGAGCTTCGTTCCATCCGGGTGTCCCTTGACACCTCTCAAGTTTTTTATTATTATCTCTAGGACTAGTATCCAGGAGGAGATTAACGGAGTCATTACCGATGCGGATATAGTGGTGGTATACACGACGGTAGTCGGCGGCGCGTTGTGGCCCGCGCCACTCCTGCACCGAGCCTCGCACTCATCCCGTGTGTTGAACCTGGATATTTTAATAAATCATGACATCTCAGCTCTAAGGATCAAATTAGTACATTATTTTTAGTATATAATCTATACTAATTATAAAAAGAAAAAGTTTGTTTGTTTGTACTGAATAGGCTCCGAAACTACTGAATCGATTATAATGAAATTTGGTAGAGGTATAGAGTAGACCACGGGGAAAGACTCCTGCTTTTTATCGCGGAAAATATACGGTTTCCGCAAGATTAAGGTTTCCCAAGTTTGATATAAAGCATAAGATTTGATTGACTTCTCGACTATCGATCGTCGACGCTATTGTACGAGTAAATCTTGTAGCTATAGTCATTAGGCATTTACCAGTAGCGAGGCTGGTTCTCTTTCATAGGGAAGCTCTAGCCTATATGATATGTACTGATTTGGATGAGGGACTTCAAAGGGTAAGTGGTAAGTGAATCTGATAGAAATTGAGTTATAGGAACCCCACGCAATGGTATTTGAGTACCTAAACTCTAAAGACTGATCAAGAATATAGTGAAAAAATCATCTAAGACATCCGACTTAATGCGAAATACTGCCTTATATAATAAAATATATATACTTAATCCTTCCAAAAAATATTTTCAATATTTATTTAGGAAGTGGTGCAGAAAAAGTTTGTGTACTAAGTATAATGTCCACAAACCTGTTGTCGTTGCCCTCGCAGCCGCCGTAAACGAACTGGCTGCATCTGTCATTCTCTGCGTCGTAGAACCATCGCTGATGTTCCTCCCCACACGGTCCCGTTACCATCGGCAGTTGGCAGACGTCTATTCCGATAAGTAAAGTAATGTTACCAACTGAAGATTAATGGACTAGAGGTCAAGGGTAAGTAAAAATTTTATAATTTCCCAGCCCCCAGCGCAATTACTCGTAGATAATTCTTTATATCATACAGGCGCCGAGATTCTTCAACAAAATATCATATATTATGTTTCTGTGCGATTGTGCATACCGCAGCAAGTAGTTATCTCGATTTGACACTTAGCACGAGCGCACCTTGCAACAACAGATTTGAGAACGAGTCTGTGGCGGGCCAAACAGCGGGTGGCGGGCCCAATCAGCGCACAAAACTGACCAGGCTCGGTCAATTTTGTTTATAAGTAAAGACTGATCACCTGATAGAAAGCGATTATTTGGACAATCAGAGGAGTCGCAAGTACGTTGCCGGCCTTTTAAAAAGGAGTGCATGAGCGCACTTGATTCTTTACCTTCAAAAGGCCGTAGTGGGCCGGAAATACCACTGGGGTTCATACCAGACATTTATTGTAGATATAAAAATATCGATTCATTACAATGAGAGATTGTAAAGAAGAAAGATCTCGACCCTGCTACCCTTCGACCAACCTACCCTTGATTGCATGGCAGTAGTGTTGACAGTATTCGAGGCTCGGGAAGTTGTTCTGGTTGCCACCGCAGCCCCCGTATTTGAACTCGTAGCAAATGCTCCTGTGCTCGTCGTAGGCCCATCGCGTCTCGTACAGCGTGCACGGTCCGGGGTCCGCCTCCATGTAACAATATTCTAGAAAACAAGATACTATCAAAGCAACTAAAAAGTGATCAGCAAATGTGGGAGTCATAAAAGTTGAAATACATGCTGCATTGGCTTTATTAAGGTGTTACTTTAGCTACGAGATAGCTACGTAGATATACCTACTCGGGCACTTGGGTTTGGCACGATGTCACAGATTAAAGAAAGCGAACAGATTGCACTACTACAAGTATACGATGTGTCAACGGCTGTATGGAAAAATTATGGGCCGTTGAAGGAGACGTCAAAAATTTCGAATTTAAATGGTGTATGAAAACTATTTGTACTCTGTGACGATGTCATTTAAAAGAGATGATTTGATTTTGGGCCAGTTCTATGTACACTACATAGGTAAATAGGAAATAAATATGGGAATATAATAAAAATACGAAAAAAATAATTTGAAGAAGGGTACATGCGTACAAAAATCATTAATTGAAGAGTTTTTTATTGCGAGAACACTATTTTTAGGACGGCCATGACAGTTGTTTTGACTTGACTTTTGACGTAGTAGACAGTTTTACGAAGAGACGTCGTCTTGAATGTCATACGTCTTTCTTTGTCAAAAGTCATGTCATTGACAAAATGACATTCTTTAGTTAATTCTGATCTGATCCGCCATGTTTTATTTTACTTTGTGTTGCTCTAGCTAATTGACGAAGTTAATTTAAATGTACATGGAAACGAAGTAAAATTAAACAAAATAAAGAATAGGAAACGGTTACCATATTATGTAGCTATATTTACATATACTGTACGTAGGGCTGACCCAGGCCTCATACATTTCTTGAACATCTCTTTTAATATATAGTGATAGGTAAATATATTGTATTTTTAAGAATACCTTTTGAAATTTTCTTTTTTTATACATTTTGATTCAGCAGCTTTAGTCAAGATGCATTCGATAATTTCGACGGCGAAGTTCGAAATCAGAAATGTATGGGATTTGACATAAGTCATCGTTAAGTGACATGTCACTTACGATGCAATTTGTCAATTCCCATAGATTTTGTTTTCGAAGTTCGCCGTCGAAATTATCGAATGCATCTTGACTAGAGGCCCTGTTGGTTTCTTTACTAGTATATTGATATATACCTGTAGTGTATGGGTTTGGAGGCGGGAGGGGCTGCACGGTGGTAGTAGTAATTTGCTGCTCCATACATCTGTTCTCGCACTCGCTCATAGACTGGAAGTTGTTGTCGTTTCCTCCGCATCCGCCGTAGTAGAACTGACGGCACCTTTATTAGATAATAAATACAATGAAATTCGGTAAATATAATATTTTATCAAGTGATAATTTAATCTAGTGTGTGTTGTTGTCACTTTTATTAATTGTATGTATTAGCTTTCTGCACACCTTCCTCCACTTTAACTTTCCCAAATATCATACTCCTCCCTTCGCACAATTCTCGTAAAACTGTACTGAAAGTTTTTGCTTCACGTATTAATACATATGTATATTTAAGTACTTAGTATGATAATGTGCCAATTGCTCTCTCTATATTTAACTGTCCATTCGATACATATTCGTATTAAAGTTAATTACCTACTGTATTATTGTAATGGGTTTGCTGATTTTTGGTAACTTACGTTTCCTTTGTGGTGTCGTAGAACCATCTTAGAGTATACTCGGCGCAGTTTCCGGTTACAGCCGGCAATGTGCATACGTCTTGTACTGCGAAAAGAAAACAAATTTCGTTAAATAAAGCCTATCCTCATTTTTTTTAAAAGGCAGATCTAGTTTATTACACATTTAGAAAGGAGTTTTAGAACTACCAAAAATCACTGAAAGCAGGACAGTAGAAGAGTTAATACGAGTACATGCAAAAATTCCAAATAATACAGTCAAACAATACAAGCTACGTTCAGTACAAATTTATTATTTCTAGTACCACCTCGCAGTGCATCGAACGAAAGAATGAGTTCCTGACTGGTTGTTATGAAACTTAACTGAAGAGAGACAGAAAGAAAGAAAAAGGGGAAAATCGCATTGAATATAAATAGGAAAAGATGGGTAAAATAAACATTCTTTCGTTGGCTGCAATGCAGAAGTTTAACAGGTAGACACAGATTGGTTATACATATACCACACTCACCGAAATAACTAGGACAAGATCGTGTGCACTCTTGTTCCGACAAAAAGCGGTTGTCATTCCCACCGCAACCGGTGTAGTAGAACGGTACACATTGGTTCTCAGTCTGGTTGAATGACCAAGTCGGGATCTTTTCCGTGCACGTGCCTGCATCTTGTGCTAGCTTGCACTTATCTAACCACACATTCATGTTAGTTTCAACAACAAAGAAAATTAGTACCACTAAAGCAAGACAAACTAAATACCATAACCAAGAGCAAATTATTTTGAAAGTCACATTGCGGGAAAACTGAAAAGATACAAAAACTACTCGTGTCTAAAAAGTTAGTTACAAAGTTTCAGATACAAACATATAGCTATAAGTCATGCAGACAATGCACAGTAACCACCATTATATTAATTTACTTACCCTCTGGGACACCGGGCGGGTTGCAGCGTAACAAGCAGGCGGCTTTAGTGCTAAATCTGTTGTTGTTTCCAGCGCAACCTCCCCAAACAAACTCGATGCAACTCTTGCTGTCCGCGTCGTAGCCCCAGCGTAAATAGTTGCCCGCACAAGGTCCTCGCTCGATTGGTAAATTGCATTGATCTATTGATGAAATAATTTAGTTTTAGATGCATTCAACAGAAAGTAAAAGATCTACATTAGTAGGTTTTTGGAAGGTCTCTATCGATCACCCCTGGAAGTACTTGCCAAATCGCTTCGATAAGTTCTTAGTCTGACTTACCTTCGGTTTTTTCAGGTTCGCACTGTTTCTGACAGAGCTCGCGGGAGTCGAACTTGTTATTGTTGCCGAGACAGCCGCCGTACACGAACTGTGAGCACTGCTCCCGTGCCGCATCGTAGTACCAGTGGACGTTGTAGCCGGCACAAGCGCCTTTCACCATCGGCAGGTTACACGCATCTAAACACGCAATGAAATAATAGCATCTGCTCTAGGTTACAGAATAAAAACACGAGTAGCTTTATTCTCAGCTATCAAATTAGGCTGTAACATAACATTTTGATAAATGGATAAAAACTTAAGTGTTAGTGTTAAAAACTTGGTCGCCACTCACCTATCCTATATAATGAACAATTATTTTAGTATCCATGAACCTAATAATCATGTTACTCTTAACATCTTACAGCGCATGGCTAAGTAAACACTTAGGCGACAAAACTTTGTCTGACTTGATTAGAATATTTTTAGGTGTTAAAATACTTCATAGAAGTGACTAACCTTTAGGAGGCGGGCGTACGCAAATATCTTCGCACTCTTCTTGACTGCTAAATCGATTATCGTTGCCCTCACAGCCGCTGTACCAGAATCGTGAACAGCCGCCATATTCTCTGTCGTAGTACCAATAAACAGTGTAGTTACGACAAGATCCTTTATCGTAGGCCAGGGCACAAGCAGCTGCAAATATATCACATTAAATTAACAATGCACCTAAATCATTTCAAGAAAAGAATAATCTGTCTATATATTTTATTAATAATTGTCTGCACAACAGCAGAACAGGAGAAGTGCACAATAAACATCATAAATCATGTATCAGATACTCTTAATTTTGTGAAATCAAGACTTAACGTGATCAAATAAAGAATTATATATTTTCCTTTTTAATTACCTTGTCTATTTTCAAGTTTATCGGTACAATTGAGGAACTTCTTGCCCTGCGCTTCTGTAACGCCATCTGGGCAGCAACCGTATTTGCTATTGGAGCAGTCACAGCCGATTCTGTCCGGCCCCAGGGCGGCCGTGACTCCGTCCCCGCAACATCCGTACTTTGACTGTTCACACCGACAACCCTGCTGGTCTGGGCCTGTGGCTCGGGTCTCGCCATCGGCACAACAGCCAAACTGATACGTTTGGCAACCGCAGCCCTCCATATCAGGTCCCATAGCTTCTGTGTGCCTGAAAACGAGATTAATATTAGTTTCTATATCTTTAAAATACCAAGTAGGTACTATTTGTATGTTTACGTCTAACTTTATCGGTGAATTTTGTGGTATGTATGTTACCTATCTGGACAGCATCCGAATTGTGTGTATTTACAGCCGCAGCCCTCATTTCCAGGACCTCGGGCGATAGTAACGTTGTCAGGACAGCAACCAAAGTGGGCATATTGACAACCACAACCTGAATTAAAATAAATACTTTTCCAGTCATTCTAAGTATATTGATTAAAGCTAATTTTATTTAAACATAAAAATTTTAAAACAAATATAGGTATATTATAGATACACCTAAAGAGCATAGATTGTACCTTCAAGATTTGGTCCTTCTGCAGGTTTGTAATTATCGGGGCAGCAACCATACGCGCTTAAGAGGCAGCAGCCCTGGAGTTCTGGTCCATGGGCTGGAGTTTCGCCGTCTGAGCAGCAGCCGTAAGCTGACGTATTGCAGGACATCACACATCCTTCCATGTCAGGACCAACAGCTAAATATTGTATGATACAAGGTTAATAGTCATTACAAATTATCACATAATACAATAATAAATACATAAATAAATTATAAATCTGACTAGTAGGTAGGTAAGTTAGTATAATTATTAATGTATCTTACCAGTTGAAACACCATCTGGACAGCAACCAAATTGGCTAATACTGCATGGACATCCTTCACCGTTTGGTCCGGATGCGTCTGTCTCATTGTCATAACAACAGCCGAAGGTAGATTTTGCACAATCTCTTTCCAACTCTGTCGCGGATGGTGTTTTTGCTGTTGTAGTTGCGGTGTTTTGGGTAGTTTCTGTAAAATTCATTTCAAAATACATAATATGAAAGGATATCGTGAAATTAGAAATAAATTATATTAAATTAGGTATTCTTTTACTAAAGAAATACTGTTACTTTTAATTCTTACCTGTTTCTGGGCAACCTTTGCCATGCAAATCTTGGGCTTGAGTCTTATCGTCGTCGCAGCAACCAAATCTAAAATAATTCAGGTTATTTTTATTCTGAGTAAATATTATTTTTAAAGTTTACATTATGGCCTACCCCCTGCACCTGTTCGGTGGTCTGATAAAATGAACGGAGCGGTAAGAAACACACGCACGGTTTTTTTTTTTGTGTAGGTATAATGACAAGTTTGTTGTTTACCACAGTGCAACGATGTGATGAATGAGTGATGTCTCATATTTATTATTTGTAAGCAAATATTATTAACACGGCGCAAATATTCTATAAAGGAATAATTTAAAGCAAAACATCTTACTCGGATGATTGGCACGCGGGAGGAGGCGGTGGGCATCCTTCCTGGTCGTTACCCTCTGCCGCAGTGACATTGTCGGATGTACAACAACCGAATAGTGTTTCGTTACATGGCGTAACTGGACAATCCTTATTGCGGGGTCCATTAGCAGGAGATACGCCGTCAGGGCAACAACCAAACTTAGATTCTTTGCACGTTTTCGGATTTGGACACCCTAAAAAGTATTGTTAAAATATGTTTTGTAGTATATAGATGTTTGACAATCTCGATTATTTGAAAAGCTTCTACCATTTTTATTTTACGCGTATATTATTTTATATTTACCAACCTGCATCAAATGGTCCAGCAGCAGGTGTACGCTTATCAGGACAGCAACCGAATTTGCTCTTAATACACTTCGCTATCTTTCTTGGCTTGCAACGTCGTGGAGCGATAAACGTAGTTTCCCAATCCCATGGTGCTATTGTAAATTGAAATAAAACATTTCATGATTTCAATTCTAATAATTATATCTTTTGTGACCCGACTACATAAATTATTTATTATAGCACATGTTACCCGGGCTATAATTACAAATTTATTGACACCTTATTCATTAATATCGGAACAAATATATCGTTGGAACAAATATGCATACATATAGTTACCCCACATGATCGGATAGAATGAGAAAAAAAATCATCCCTGTTCCCCACTTCACATGTGTGTGATTGTACGGGCCACACAATTTTTCATAAATTTATATTCATAATTACACAAGGGCGGACAGATGGACATACAGATAGAGCGAAACTATTAGGGTTTTTGTAGTAAAGGGATTATTTCCTTTGTACAAGACAAAGTTTTAAATTAGACGATTTTATTATAAATATTAAAGGAAAACTTACTCGTTCCTTCAGTAGTTAATTCGGTTTCTTCCGTAGTCGTACTACCCTCGCTAATATTTTCTGTTGTTGTTCCAGACGGTTCCGTGCTAGAATATATTAAAGTAGATTCTGTTACATCGGTAGTTACATCTTGTGTTGAACCAGATGGTTCCGTGTTAGAATCTGCTATCGTAGACCCACTGGATTTTATTGTCACAGTGGAAATATCTTTGGTTGACTTAGCATTTTCCGTACTGGAATCTGGTTTTGTAGGTCCACTAGAATCTGTTGTCTTATTTGTTACAGACGGTTCCGTGCTAGAATCTGCTGTCGTAGACCCACTGGATTTTATTGTCACAGTGGAAATATCTTTGGTTGAATTAGCATTTTCCGTACTGGAATTCGGTTTTGTAGGTCCACTAGAATCTGTTGTTTTATTTGTTTCAGACGGTTTCGTGCTAGAATCTGCTGTCGTAGACCCACTGGATTTTATTGTCACAGTGGAAATATCTTTGGTTGACTTAGCATTTTCCGTACTCGAATCTGGTTTTGTAGTCCCACTAGAATCTGTTGTCTTATTTGTTCCAGACGGTTCCGTGCTAGAATCTGCTGTCGTAGACCCACTGGATTTTATTGTCACAGTGGAAATATATTTGGTTGACTTAGCATTTTCCGTACTCGAATCTGGTTTTGTAGGTCCACTAGAATCTGTTGTCTTATTTGTTCCAGACGGTTCCGTGCTAGAATCTGCTGTCGTAGACCCACTGGATTTTATTGTCACAGTGGAAATATATTTGGTTGACTTAGCATTTTCCGTACTGGAATCTGGTTTTGTAGGTCCACTAGAATCTGTTGTCTTATTTGTTCCAGACGGTTCCGTGCTAGAATCTGCTGTCGTAGACCCACTGGATTTTATTGTCACAGTGGAAATATCTTTGGTTGACTTAGCATTTTCCGTACTGGAATCTGGTTTTGTAGGTTCACTAGAATCTGTTGTCTTATTTGTTTCAGACGGTTTCGTGCTAGAATCTGCTGTCGTAGACCCACTGAATTTTATTGTCACAGTGGAAATATCTTTGGTTGACTTAGCATTTTCCGTACTCGAATCTGGTTTTGTAGGTCTACTAGAATCTGTTGTCTTATTTGTTCCAGACGGTTCCGTGCTAGAATCTGCTGTCGTAGACCCACTGGATTTTATTGTCACAGTGGAAATATCTTTGGTTGACTTAGCATTTTCCGTACTGGAATCTGGTTTTGTAGGTCCACTAGAATCTGTTGTCTTATTTGTTCCAGACGGTTCCGTGCTAGAATATATTAAAGTAGATTCTGTTACATCGGTAGTTACATCTTGTGTTGAACCAGATGGTTCCGTGTTAGAATCTGCTATCGTAGACCCACTGGATTTTATTGTCACAGTGGAAATATCTTTGGTTGACTTAGCATTTTCCGTACTGGAATCTGGTTTTGTAGGTCCACTAGAATCTGTTGTCTTATTTGTTCCAGACGGTTCCGTGCTAGAATCTGCTGTCGTAGACCCACTGGATTTTATTGTCACAGTGGAAATATATTTGGTTGACTTAGCATTTTCCGTACTGGAATCTGGTTTTGTAGGTCCACTAGAATATGTTGTCTTATTTGTTCCAGACGGTTCCGTGTTAGAATATATTAAAGTAGATTCTGTTACATCGGTAGTTACATCTTGTGTTGAACCAGATGGTTCCGTGTTAGAATCTGCTATCGTAGACCCACTGGATTTTATTGTCACAGTGGAAATATTTTTGGTTGACTTAGCATTTTCCGTACTGGAATCTGGTTTTGTAGGTTCACTAGAATCTGTTGTCCTATTTGTTTCAGACGGTTTCATGCTAGAATCTGCTGCCGTAGACCCACTGGATTTTATTGTCACAGTGGAAATATCTTTGGTTGACTTAGCATTTTCCGTACTCGAATCTGGTTTTGTAGGTCCACTAGAATCTGTTGTCTTATTTGTTCCAGACGGTTCCGTGCTAGAATCTGCTGTTGTAGACCCACTGGATTTTATTGGCACAGTGGAAATATATTTGGTTGACTTAGCATTTTCTGTACTGGAATCTGGTTTTGTAGGTCCACTAGAATCTGTTGTCTTATTTGTTCCAGACGGTTCCGTGCTAGAATCTGCTGTCGTAGACCCACTGGATTTTATTGTCACAGTGGAAATATATTTGGTTGACTTAGCATTTTCCGTACTGGAATCTGGTTTTGTAGGTCCACTAGAATCTGTTGTCTTATTTGTTCCAGACGGTTCCGTGCTAGAATCTGCTGTCGTAGACCCACTGGATTTTATTGTCACAGTGGAAATATCTTTGGTTGACTTAGCATTTTCCGTACTGGAATCTGGTTTTGTAGGTTCACTAGAATCTGTTGTCTTATTTGTTTCAGACGGTTTCGTGCTAGAATCTGCTGTCGTAGACCCACTGGATTTTATTGTCACAGTGGAAATATCTTTGGTTGGCTTAGCATTTTCCGTACTGGAATCTGGTTTTGTAGGTCCACTAGAATCTGTTGTCTTATTTGTTCCAGACGGTTCCGTGCTAGAATCTGCTGTCGTAGACCCACTGGATTTTATTGTCACAGTGGAAATATATTTGGTTGACTTAGCATTTTCCGTACTGGAATCTGGTTTTGTAGGTCCACTAGAATCTGTTGTCTTATTTGTTCCAGACGGTTCTGTGCTAGAATCTGCTGTCGTAGACCCACTGGATTTTATTGTCACAGTGGAAATATCTTTGGTTGACTTAGCATTTTCCGTACTGGAATCTGGTTTTGTAGGTCCACTAGAATCTGTTGTCTTATTTGTTCCAGACGGTTCCGTGCTAGAATCTGTTAAAGTAGATTCACTTGATTCGGTTGTCTCGGCCATAATTAGTGTACTCCAATCCTCGCCAGAACCTTCGGTACTTAAAGTAATGTCTAAAAGAAATAAAAAATAAGAGAATCAAAGGCGTTATTTGATTGGCAAAAAGAAAGATATGATATAAAATTAAGAGTTGAAGACTCCAAGAGTATATAAAATATTGTAATACTGCTTTCAGTATTACAATATGAAAGGTAAGGTGTTAATTAACGCTAATTTTAAAAGGTTTTACTTGATCAGACAGAACAATTAAAAAAGCAATACCTGTTTCACTAGATCCATATCTTGTCTCTGTTGTTAATGTTATATCGAAAGTTTCTGAAATGCCAGATCCTTCTGTAAACAGAATAATATTATAATGAAGAGCCTCCTTTTGAACTATTTGCTTAAAGAAGTATATGGGATGACCTGTTGCTTTAAGAAGTATTTGGAGTCAATCAAATTGAGGAATTCTTCACAATATTAATTTTTAATTTAACTTACCTATTGTAGATGGTCCATCACTTAACATTATGTCTTTAAACTGTAAAAAAATATAAATTATGTTAGTCACTTTTTTATAGCTGTAACATATATTTTCATTTATTATATTGTGGAATCTTTACACTTGTTCCTTGTATATTCAGCTATCTGTTAGGAAAATCATTTGTATGATGGTAGCAAAGTATTTTTTTTTTGTTGTAACAAGCTATTTACCGATGTTGTTTGTTTACTGATTACTTCTGCACCAACTTCTTCATAATCTTCATCTTCTCCTTCAACGCAATCATCGTAATCCTCTTCATCTATTATCGTTGTAGATTTTGAATCTACGGGTAGCATTTCGTCTACAAAGTTAAAAATAATGGAATTTACTACTCTGTACTATATCTAATACTCGTACAAAGGAAACATGTTATTGCTAACATGATTTATCTAAAGTGATAGTAAAAAATGCGCTTTTTAGAATGCGCACAAATTCTTCGGACGATCAACCGCTACATTTATTTTTCGAAACTGTACTTGTATTACAGACCGCTTAGCGCTTACCCATATCACAAGGTCCAATGTTACAAGGCTGTGATTTGAAAAGAATAGTATCCGCCTCGCAGTTCAGTGACTCTTTGCCGCCGCTCATACAAACGACGTGCCGGAACTGTTCTCCACCGCCACATTTCTTTGTGCACTGTTGAGTTTATAACATACATTGTTTACCAATGGTAGTTGATGGCAATTAAATAATAAAAATGTATTATGAATAAGCGTATTAAAAAATAAACTAAACGTATGATGTTTGTTACTTGTACTTACTTCAGACCATGGCCCTGCGAACCACTTAGCCGGGCATTTCTCTTTCGGCTCCTCACACTCCACCGTGTCGTTGTATTTCAGGAGGCTATCGCAACGGTTGTCATCTACTTTCAACACCGACGATCCATCAAAAAGACCGCAAAATACTTTTCTTGTTTTCACTCCTTTCCCACAGTTACTGGAACACTGCAATGTATTCCTTCTTAATGCTTAGGTAAAGTTATAAAATTGTTTTCTTATCTATTAATTAATGGAAAAAGTAAAATTTAAAAATAGGAAGTCGATACAAAGTTAAGTACCTACATAGCATTTCTTTTTTTTTACTTTTGCTTTGCTTCCATATTGTCTATACTAATATAATAAAGAGGATGTATGTTTATTCGTTTTCATACCACCTGCTCGACAATGTCCGATTATATATCACGCAATCTCAACGTAAAGCAATTCATTGACTCCCAAGGGAGATAATGTCGTATGAAACTCCCAAGGGATTAAAGTGATTTGAATTTGGAACGTTAAAATTCGTATGAAAACTCCTAATAGGTATCTATCATAGAGTTTTTCAATAATAATATGGCATTGCAAAGAGAGTTTATTCGAAAATCGAACTGTGGTGGCCACCTATAATTTTAACATTCTCACGTGTCAAAATCGTCAGTCACAAGTTCCTGAATCTTTAAGTACCGCTCAAATAAACTCCACCACAACTTCCAAAAATATTCCTAATAAAAATATTACTCTTTACCTCCATAACTGGACAATTAATGTGTCCAATATCAATATTAACTTTTAACAAAATAAATGTTTTATTTATGTCGCCCTGGGTTTTTATTGCCTCGCAGTAGGTAGTAGAGTATGCATGCACCTCTGGGATAAAGCCTGTCTTCGTCTTGGGCAGCTTGAACCCCTCGCTTCACTCAGGACTCTACTGAATAACTCCCTCGCTTCGCTCGAGAGTTAAGTTTTAACTTCCTCGCTACGCTCGGGAGTTAACTCTAGAGTTCCTCGTTACGCTCAGGGTCAAATATGCTGCCCGTGACGTAAGACACTGCTTTATCCCCTTGGTGCATAATCTACTATTGTTTGCATTGAATAGGCTCCGAAACTACTGGATCGATTTTGATGAAATTTGGCACAGATATAGAATAGACCACGAGAAAGGACATTTAGACTTTTTATCACGGAAAAATGTACGATTTCTGCGAAATAAACTTTTGCGCACGTAGTCGCGGGCAACATTGGTCATCAGCCGTTTCGATATGACCATCACGTTACTTACGGGACTCCACTGAGTGGCGTACCACTGCACATCACAGGCCGGTAACTTTGTCTTGTCGCACTCCTCCTTAAGCACCGGCTCGGGGTGGTACGCGCAGAGGCTCGAATTCACCAGCTCGTTTGCCTTCGTCACGCACCATGCCGTTCTAGTACGAACCGTGGATAGACAAGTGTCACACTGCAAATACAAAAATGTTTTACTTAAGCAAAATAATAAAGCCAATTGGATAGTAGACCTTTAATTATTGTTCTCTCTAAGTATACAAATTTCGATATTATTACACATAGACTATCACTATAGTATTACAAATATTTGTTTTAATTATTTTACTTCTTTTACTATCTATACTTATCTTCTACCTGTGAAAACTTTTAATTGGCTTTCTTGTCATATGTTAAAACTATACATATATTTAATCCAGCTGTCAGTTTTCCTAATAAAAAAAAAAAACTAACTATTTTAAACTTACCCCACTCCAATCGCTGACGACCCAGTCGAGGCCTTCACACGGGTGCAGCGTGCAGGGCTGCTCGGTGGCGGGTTTCTCGTCACTGCACTCACTGTCCTCGTGCACCGTGACACGGCCGTTGATCTTCTGGTGACACACCACTTGCCGCCGCTGCTTACCTTCCCCGCATAGCTTGTCACACTGTTAACATGACGTGTATATGAAACAGAGGCGGATTAAACATTGAGAGCGCCGTAGGCAAACATGTCATCGGCGCCTCTATATTATTGATGGGGGGTTGCCCAGGGCTTCGGCCTGACCGGGCATACCACCTCGGTCGGTCGGAGCGTCCCTTTGTACCCTCGCGCTCCTAGTCACATGTCTAGTTTGCCTTTAGGATAATCCGCCACTGATATGAAAATATATATTTCCGTCGGTATTAACACTTTCGCTCCCACTACGATTTTCATGATATCTTCTCGGATGCCGCCTACATTGTACGGCGGACTCAGCAGGTGAGTCGCCGGCACTGCAATATGAATTGAATCGACTCACCATATGAGTTCACTGGCACTGCGTAAGGGTAAATTCAATTTTTTGTTATTTCTGTGGTCGTTACAGTGTAACTAAGGTGTTTAACGCAATTAAAAAGTGTTAGGTGTTGTTGTAGGACTATTCAGCTTGTAAAAATGTCAAAAAACTCTTTGGATAAAATAAAAGGTAAGTTTGTTTCGTAATTTAAGCAGTGGTTGTCAATCTTTAAACTTTGGTTATTGTTAAGGTTATATTTTGAATTTCTAATACTTGTGAATAGTCAATTTTACCCTGAAATATTTTAATACGGGCTTTAGATTAAAATGTATTATTTTTATTGTGGAAACGACGAATTTAATTGATAATAATTAAAAAATAAACCTTTTTTTAACATGTTTAAAATCTGCTGAATTAAAATTATCCTATTCCCGACGAAGACAAATCCGAAAACACAAAAATCATAAAAATCTGTTCAGCCGTTCTTCAGTTATAATTAGTGTAACTAACACGACTTATAATATATATATATACCTACCGTATAGATTCTAATGAAACTAGTTTGTTGTATATTAGTTCCATATCACAAGTAAGTATGTAGGTCGTCCATGCTATTATGTTGACGTCGTTTTCTAACATGTACATACAGTCATACATATTTCCAGTTTGAGGATCTATGTCCGGGAACTCACCTGTGTAGTTCATGGCATTGCATAATCGTTTTTTTCCTTTAAAAAATAAACGGGATCTCCACGCCCGGCCCACCGCATAAATCTTTAGTTTAGCATATATTTAGTCTAAACTATAATTTTGAGCAGAAAATACGGATGCATTTTGGAAATATTAGTGAAAAACACTGAACTATACAGGTGAGTCGTCGGCACTGGAATCAAATTTACGTGAACTATACAGGTGAGTCGGTGGCACTGAACGTGTTAAGTATGACATATTAATGTTACGAAAACGAATTGTGTCCTCAGGAGGAACCTAATAATTGTATAAGATATTATATTGTTACAGTCAGTGCCGTAAATAGGGCGGTGCCACCGGTGCCCAGGCACAGGGCGTAGACTCTGGGGGGCGCAAGAATGGCCAGACCAGACAGGACCAGCCCCGGATCTAGGGCGCAGTTATAGAAGTTCGCACAGGGCGCAGAAAAGGCTATTTACGGCACTGGTTACAGTTAAAAGTAACAAAATAATTACGTATAAGAAGATAAGGCACATGCTGCTACAAACTCAGACTTGTGCTAATCTTGTGTTGTAAATTTACCATACGCTTGCTGAGTTGTCCCTTTAAGATATTCAATAGCGTACAGTAATGAGTTACGGCAAAATTAAATTTAGGGGGAAGCACGAACCGGTTTCCAGGGTCCAGTAAACCAAGTCGGGCACGTCTCGTTTTGATTGCACTGCTGATACAGTTCCGGTTTCGGGCCGAGCACGTCAAAGCACTCCTTGTCAGCTACCATCGTCGGAAATCTAAATGTTTCTCTGAAAACATTACATATTCCTCTCAATTTTATAGTTCCCCAGGTCTGGTACTTTATAAGTAAAATATTAAAGTCACTCGGTGCAGTTAGCCACAATTAAAATCACTTCTTATAAACATTTAAATATTATTAAAAAAGTGAAGGTCATTGGCATAAGTATTTTCTCATTCTCATCTCATACATGTTTTATTTGCAAGACCACAAAATAATATTCACCTGTTAGCAATGATTTTCTGACAGTAAACCTGTCTCGATCTGGTCCCACCTTCGCCGCAGGGTTTGGAGCACGGTCCCCACGGGTCTTCCACCCACCGTGGCCCGCAGGGCTGTGTGTTGCAGCTCTGGTTGGTGGCCGGCTTGAAGTTGCTGTCGCAGAGCTCGTCCTTGACTAGCTCAAGGTCATCCCTCGTTCGGCACGATACCTGGCGCGTTTGGTATCCTATAAATATTGTTTTGTTTGTAGACAATTATAAATTACGGAAACATACGGAAATATTACATAGAAGAGAACAGATCTGAATTGTAATTGTAAGTATCTACCTAGTATTCTTTTATATATGTCACCGTAAAATGGTAAAAACCGTTAGATTGTAATATTACTATATATAAAATGTCGACAGATTGTCAAAAAAAACCTCCTTACAATTATTTTTCGTTATATTGTAATATTTACCATACCGATTGGTTAAACGGCAAGTGCAAGCGCCGCCATATTTGTTTGCTTTTTTATAATAATAATTATAACGAAAAATAATGTAATTTTTTTTTTGAATAATCTGTCGACATTTTATAATATCTCTAGTAATATTACAATCTAACTGTTTTTACAATTTTACGGTGACATAAACAAACAAAATGTTTACAGAAGCTTTAGCGCATGTCTCATTAACAGAACAAAAACTGAACAGATATTACGGTATAAAAATTGATGTATCTAAAATTTTTCGGTATAGAAGTTTTTCCTGAAATATACCTACCTCCTCCACAAGGTTCGCTACACTCAGAGAACTCCCCATGTGCCCACTGGTACTGCTGGTTCGGGGGAGGCGCCAGCGCTGACGGGACGCTGTACTCGTACTCAACACCCACATTTTCACTTTGTAACAAAAGCTACAAAAGTACAAGTAAATGATTATATATAGTTGACATATTATAATAATATTATTTTTTTATGATCTGTCTTTATTATAAAGAGGAAAGATTATTTTGTTTGTGTGTTTGTTTGCATTGAATAGGCTCAGACATTACTGAACCGATTTACAGGTACCTAGATGACATTTTGCACAGATATCGAGTAGACCACGAGGAAAGACATAATTAGGTTACTTTTCGTTAAAATGTTCGGTTCCAGCAGGACTTTCTTTTACGCATACGAAGTCGCGGGCAACATATAGTTATAAAATAAATCTACAAGAGCGTCCAGTTTTTCATTACAAATAGTCTCCACTAATCTATTATTGATTGCAACGTTTGTCTTTACTTCTAGACAAGATAACATTTAATTAAATTTCTCTGTACGTAAGGTCACTTACGTCACTAATAATAATTCGATCTACTTAATATGAATATGATGAGGTACTTTAAGTACTTACAGACAAGTAAAGTGATTCGTTAGTGGGTCCGAGGCACCTCAGCTTGTCCGGCGCGGCGAAGCCTTGCTGACTTCGCTCGTAGTGCCACAGCGAGCCAGCGATCATCAACGTTCTCGGGAAGTCAATATGGTAGTCGCCGTTCAGGTAGTAACGATTGTTTTCCCTTCCTCTGAGGGCTGTAATAAGATAAGGATAATAATAAATCCCCACACCGATTTCGGTGATGGTGGCCGGTTTTTATAAATACCAGGCCAGTTACGTAGGAGTAATTTTTATAGTGCCCAAGGGTGTCCGGTGAACATAATAGTGTGTGTGAGTGACGGATAACCGACACGACTGGCAAGAGATCAGGCGCAGGTCCGACTTTTTACATGCACATCCGACGCATGGATCATCTTTCTTGTCAGACAATTAGTTGACCAGCCTGCATTGTCCTAACCAAACTTGTTCCAATACGGGGATCGAACCCATGACCTCCGAGTCGAGAGCCAAGCTCTAACTACTAGACCACAGAGTATGTTAAGATAAGTATAATCAATTAATTGATTGGTAATTTAATTTTGTATTGAAATGTTCTATTTCGAGTACAGATGAACATAATTTTAGAGTGATCATTCATACTTATAAGTTACAAGTTCGGGTGAGATTAGATTTACCTAAATAGTTATCCGAGTCCTTCACTTCGCCTATCACGATGTTGGTAGCACCCTCAGGTATCAACAAGATGTCGGTGTAACCTGCAAAACAACGATACAACATAAATCTTATTAAATCGAATATTAAATCGACATACTTAACATAATATAAGAAACATAGTATGCATGAGATGAGTACGCCCGTTAAGATATATTGATGCCTATTTCAACACCTGTTATTAATAGACGGGTCGCGCTAGGCGTATTCGAGGTGGTAAGTGGAAAAAATTCTAAAGTCGCTGAATTTTTGTGTGTTGATAAAGTAGTCCCTGGGGAGCTTATCATTAAGTTTTGTGCCATTTCTGCCCACTGCGTTTTCAGCAATTCCATTATTTGTGGTTGATTTTTTTATATGGCTATAAAAGTGGCAATATTGATTTAAAGTTTAAAATATTAATGGTATCTTAACTGGGACAGCTTCCAGAGTATGGAGACTTAATTTGCGTCGTTTTCGTCCAGTAAAAAATGACTTAGGGTCATTTTTTGAAAACAGTACCGGCAAAAATTCTAAAGTGTGATAAACGACCATTTTCTGTTTAAGACCACTAAAATAGGCCTAATTCCAAATTTTGTGCCACATTAAGCGACTGCGATTCGAGAAATTAAGTTTTTTAGTTTCCCTAAGCTAAAAGCGTTCCAAAAACACATAATCGTTAAATAAAGTTCACGTATTCAATATTATTAAGTCATAAAGAATCTATATTCCAAGTTTGTGCCTTTTTCATTGAGGGTTTAAATAATAAAATGCAAAAATAATATTATTATAATATGCGGTCGAAGTATTGTGGAATATTCGCACTACAACATACACATTACACATATACGTAAATGTGTGTGATAAAATGTCATTCATTCGACTACATTTCAAAATTTTTATATTTCACATTTTACAGCGATTACAAAATTTTAACTTGCTTTTGCCCGCAACTTTGTTTGCGTAGCACGAATGACGAAGCTGAATGTAATTGTAGCCTGATTTTATACAATGCATAAATGCACAATAAAATTTGATATCCGATAGGCTTCCACATGAAACTTCGGTTATCTAACACCAAAAAAATTACAATTTCAAATACCTAATTTTAGTTCTTGAAATTAGTCGTTTAACCGAATAGTCTCTTCAGCTACATCATATTTATTGTATATATAGTATTATTTAATAAAAAATAAATAAATTATTTCAACGCTTGAATTTTATACGTAGGTTGCTGAATACATGTTTCTAATACTCGTGGTTAAGGACTTATTTATTAGGTTATTAATTGATTGTAATAATTTATATAATTAAATACATTTTACAAACCAACAAAATAATATTTGTTTATATTGTTATTCATCCCGTTGACAATTTTATATCTAGGGGCACGGCAGGGCCCCGCCAAGTCGAGCCTAGTGAAACATCAGAGCACTACGTACGAATGTGGACCGATCCTTGTACTGCTTTTCGATATTATATGTTTACTATGTTTAGCATTAATTTATAATAATGTTAGTCTTATAAAATAATTGATTTATAATACCTAACATTAGTCTTAATTTAATTTGTAATTTTATTATAATTTTTAATTAGTATTATAAAAAGCATTAATTTGTGAAACTGGAAATAAAATGTTTTTTTTTTATTTTATTTATTATTGCTTGTTAGTTTTATGTTAAAACTAGCTGGTGCCCGCAGCTCCGCCCGCGTAGGTACAGTAAGTAGTATTAGAAGCTATGATTTTTTTATCTTTAAGTTATTTTGTTTTTTGTATAACTGACCTTCGAATTACATCAATTTTAAACTTTGCTTGCCATTTTGGGAACACTCCTTGACTTTTTATTTTTTTAAAGTCTCACGTTACGCAGCCACGGAAAAATTAACCACAAATAATCGAATTGCTGAAAAGGCAATAGGCAGACATGGCACAAAACTTAATTATTAACTCCCTAGGGACTACTCTATCAACTACATATAGGTACAGAAAAAATTCAGCAACATTAGAATTTTTCCACTTCCCACTAAAAAACAGCTAGCGCGATCCGTCTAATCATCTAATGAGTCAAAATGCATAGCTTGAGCGTTTCATTACTTCATGAGCTTTTGTATAAGGCACACCCCACACTAGCAATATTCGAGCGTCGTCGTTGTGCCAGAACATTGTATTCTCTAACATAAAAGCTATGAACAGTGACTAAAATATTTTTTATCTTAAGCCTCTTTTCTACTTTACGAGTTAGTAAATTCAAGCTTTATAGAGTTAGAGAACGTAGAGTGGAGTCAGAAGGTTCTAGACGAGATCTGAAGACATTTTTTATTGGCGAGTCATAATATTATGGTCTCGTCTTGGCATCATTAAACATGAAATAAATTTAAAATTGAAATTATAAATTTCGCATTTAGAACATTATTACTTGTCAAGTTGTCACATAAATTGTCATTTCATTTTGTCGTATTAATATGAAACTTGGGCCCCTCCCCGCGTGGCGAGAGGCCCGCACCCCGTATTCGCCATTGATACATGATAAAAGTTAGTTTTTTACATTCTAATAAAAAATCCCGCGGATAAACATGATTAAACTTATAGAAAGTGTTTTGTAACACCATAATCATCATATAGATATGAACTCTACTAACTAAAAGTTTCATTAGTAGTTTTTATAGCGAGTTTGAGGAAAAAAAATGGAATATCTTTATACGAAATTGCCGAATGTGGCACAACTTTCTTACAGACTCAGATATTAACACTCTGAACAATTTTTTAAGATTTGTCAGACATTAGAATAGTTGTGGGCCTGGTGGGACCATGTTTTATATAGTAGCCGAATATCAGAAAACCCCTGGTTGGATACGACTCAAACTGCATATGTGCATCGGTTACTCTTTCCATAATATCGTGAAAGTAAAATTTTTAGCTATAATTTACTTTTGGGCCAATATCCATGAAAGACACAAAAACCTAAATTGCTACAAACGCAGCCATCCAAAATGGCACAAAATCAAATTTTAGACTAAGAAGAAGGTCCGGAAACTATATGCAAAAAATAAAAGACTTTAGAATTTTTGCACCCTCAAAACTTATCCAGACCCGTCTATAATGCTAAGAAGACAAAATGTATGCAGGGATATAAGACCTTTTAGACTGTTTAGCGGCAGCATTACATAATCGAGCAACGTTTATAAATCAAAATAATGAATGAAAAAGATCTCTATAAAAACAGAGACTCCAATTTTAGCGATTTTGTTCAGCCGTAGATATTTTGTCCGCAAATAATGAAATATTGTTTTTAATTTATACGGCAAAAACGGTTTTGTCTCAAACGTTTTGTATAAAAAAAGTCAATTTCGAAAAGGTTCTCTATTATAAAACAATTGAGCGTGTGCAACTTTAACAAAGGTACCCCTCCGGCCCGTCTTAAATAGAATTAAACAAATATGAATATAAGGAGCATTCGAGTACAAAGAACTGCCACAGCACGTAGGTACTTTTGGTCTTACAAGTGCTAAAACTTAATCGCTAAAAAACTCAAGCCTTACCTTTCTTAAGGTCCTGTCTGTCGATGACGCCGCTGATGGTGTGGCAGTTGCTGCCGTTGCCGCGGCACTGCCGGCATTTGTCCTCCCGCGCGTTGGAGCCCAGCATCATGTCGCAGCCCACTGGCTGAAAACAAATTGTTAAATACATAATTAAATAGTATGTGACAATTTCATGCTTTCATTTCCTTCATAATTTAGTGTGAAAAACTGAAATACTGACTCGACCTAAAGAAATACTACGGCTCTCAGATAACCAGCCTGAAATAACGCCGAGTACGTGAGGTTACCGAAGGGCCAAGCGTGGCAGAGATAGTTTAACACTCGCTTCGACTTCTAACCCTCTAGTGTTATGGGTGTCCGCTGTCCAATTCCAATATCCATGTGCGGTAGATATGTTAACTAAAGTATACAAATGCTGCACCATAATCCTTACCTGACAAGTTCCGTCTACGCAGACGTCGAAGGTCTCGTCGTTGCACCGCGTGCCATCTATGACCTTGTCCTTCTGCCGATAGTAGAACCTCTCTCCCACAGGCATGCAGTTCAGCTCGCACGGGTTCATTGCTTTGGTGTATGGCACCCAACTGAAATTATAAATGGTTAGTGCTAGAAAGATAAAGCGTTGCACGAGTAGGTATGTGTGTTTAAGAGCATTGATCGGCGCGAGACTCAGATTTCACGAAAAACGCTACTTTTCAAATGCGTCTATATCTAACAAAAACTGGTTATTCTGATTTTTACATGTAAAAAAACACTAGAAAATATTGTATTCTAATTTTTCACTTATCATTTATTTTAAAATAATTTCAAACTTTTGAATAAAACTGACAAAACTAACCAGAAGTTTTTACAACTTTAGGTTCAGGGGCAATTTCAAAACATATAATAGCTAAAACCGCTTACATTTTTTAAAAACAAAAATCTTTACAAACTTGTTGGATCCTCTTCTAGATTATCTATTTGTCAGATTATTTTTATATACGTTTCTATCTCATAATAATAAAATTTAAATAATGCGAAATTATCAGGAATTATAGTTATTTAAAATGATGATATTTATTATGATAATTTCGCATTCTTTAAATTTTATTTTTATGAGATAGAAACGTATATAAAAATAATCTGACAAATAGATAATCTAGAAGAGGATCCAACAAGTTTGTAAAGATTTTTTGTTTTTAAAAAATGTAAGCGGTTTTAGCTATTATATGTTTTGAAATTGCCCCTGAACCTAAAGTTGTAAAAACTTCTGGTTAGTTTTGTCAGTTTTATTCAAAAGATTGAAATTATTTTAAAATAAATGATAAGGGAAAAATTAGAATACAATATTTTCTAGTGTTTTTATACATGTAAAAATCAGAATAACCAGTTTTTGTTAGATATAGACGCATTTGAAAAGTAGCGTTTTTCGTGAAATCTGAGTCGCGCGCCGATCAATGCTCTTAAGACGTGGACAATTTTTGTTTTGGATAGGTGCACACCTACTTAAGGTTTGATTTATTTTTCTCGCGTCTACCCTTACGTCTTCCTCCACATCATTAGATAGATCTTTTGAAAAGCATTGAGGAGTTGCTAATTTTTTATTTTATTTAGATATATGTTTGAGAGATATTCAACTTATATTGAAATTTAAAGCGAACTTTGAAGGAAAAATATAACGGCTTAAATAGATTTGTTAGTTCAGGAGTTGTAGAGGCCTAACTTGTAAAATGCACTTACTAGGAAAACTTAGTACCTACAAAAATAGTGAAATAATAAGTAAACATGTGAAATATTAAAAATAAAATCCTAATTGTTCCAATTTGGTATACTTGAGCTTGAGCTTAGATCTTTTAAGTTTGAGCTCTGGATTAACACACAGGCTACTTTTTATCACGAAAAAATACCATGTGGTTGTATTTACACGGGCGGAGCCGCAGGCAAAAGCTAGTATCCTATAAATTAGAGTG
Source organism: Glaucopsyche alexis (assembly GCA_905404095.1). NCBI lineage: Eukaryota > Metazoa > Arthropoda > Insecta > Lepidoptera > Lycaenidae > Glaucopsyche > Glaucopsyche alexis. The sequence goes on from FR990045.1 coordinate 17,913,412, forward strand.
TGATAGAAGAATATAAGAACATTTATGCTGTACTTACTTGTATCTGTTATTTCTGAATAACTTATCGTTGAATGCCGCACATTGCTCGGCCCTGAAGTCCCCGGAGCCCTCGGGGCAGTCTTGTGTTTGACACGAGAAGAACTTTGTATCGCCACCTGTACAGTGTGGCCGGCCGTCAGGGCTGCGAAAAAAAATTATATCATTAAATATTATATTACTAAAGTCCGTATAAGTATATTAAATTGTATTATTTTAATTTTATTCCAACCGTAGTGTTTTGTTTTACTGTTTAAATAAAAAAAAGGTTATTGTCAATATTAGGTATTTTTTATTTTTGTCATGCTTTACCCTATTTCTAAGCATATCCTCTTCTGGCTGGCCACACCTCCTCCACAGGTTCTGGAGCAGGGCGACACCGCCCCCCATTCCGTCCACGCCCCGCTGCCCTCTCCCCCCGGGAGGACGTACGAGGCTGACAGGAACAGCCCGGCGCCCTGTCGTCTGTGCCTACTACGGTGACCATTTACCTGAAAGGCAGTAAACTGATTACGTTTATGCATACCATGATGTGGGTGAGAAATTGAAAACTTATGTTGGGTTATTTTCAAATTTGTTTTTAGGTAACTCAATAGTTGATGATAACTATGATATCGCATTGTTACCAGTTTTTACTAAAATCAAATATACATAGAGAAGAATTATATTTACATTTTATTTGATTTCGGAAGAAAGATGAAAATAATAATGGGTACGCGTGTACTGTATATATTTGTGCATATATAAACCCCCTTACTAATAAACGCTGTATAAGCTTTGAATAGTTATACAGTGTTTTGTTCACATCACACAAGTGACATTTTTAATTCGATAGAAGAAGACAAAACACTGTGTAACTATTCAAAGCCTATACAGCGTTTATTATATTAGTTAGGGCGGAAAATCAATAAGTATTAACTATTGTTATTATAACGTAGTAAACGGCTTGGCATATGCTCGTTAAAATGCATATCACCGCGAGAACCATCCGGTGTCTCGGATAAAATGTTATGACGATAAACAACTCGCATGGAAATGCATCGAGAATGTTGCAGTTCGAGTGTGCCGGGAGGCCGAGAGTGTTTGCGCATACGAGGGACGACTAAATACCAGCTTGTTTGCTTAGTCAAGTGTCTGCTCTGATTATAAAAGACATTTTGTGCCGTGGGAGCAAAAGCCTAGTTTATAATAACGTCAATTTGTTGTGATATCGTGACGTTTCTTTAAGCCTGATGACTGGGCTAACGAGGTGCGATTGTTCGAAAACAGGGAATCATAACATATGATCGGTATTCTTGATCTAAACCAGTGTTTTTCAACCTGTGGGTCGGACCCCCTGGGGGGTAGCGAAGCTTCTGTATTCGCCTCCAAATTTTAGTAAAAAACAATAAAGATTAAAAAGATTGATTTATTAAGTAAGAGAATTTAAACAAAAGGATATATGTTGTAAGGTATTTATAATATGGGCCTATGCAGCCTGAAATAAAAGTTATTTATTTATTTATTATTATTATTTATATGTACTCATAAATCGATCATTGATATCATCGATGAATGTAATTGTAAAATAATGTGTTTGAAGTACTATATCAGTACTTATATCCGAATCCTAATTATGGAGACGCATAAAAACGTCGTATGGAATGAATATTTGTAACACTGTATACACATACATACGTGATAAAAAAGCGAAGGGTCGCGAAATATTTTTTCTTACAAATCATGAAAAAGGTTGAAAAACACTGATCTAAACATATGATGACATAGCCTATTATTGATGCCACGCTCAAAATATGGAGCTCTATTGTTCTATTAATGCTCGCAGATGACCCGCGTGTCGACCGCGAAAAGTTAATGCTCCCATCAAACTGGCGCCTGGACTCATTAGACATTTCTCTATTTTTTATCAGTATTAGTCAGGGCTGGCATAATTTCATATAGGCAATCTATGAATATGATATAATATTTATTTTATTAACAACTTATATCCTTAAAAATCAAAGTTAAAAATTTTTTTTTTTTAAACAAGCCTAGAAATATGACTGTGTCAACTGTCACCGTTTAATATTGCTTCATAGACACGAATGTATCTAATCATCGAAAATTTTAAGCCACAAATAAATATCGTACAGCCCTGATGCATTAAATGTAATTTAGATATGGCTGCAGCAGCTGACCTCATGCTGCGATCTTACTCTAAACTTCACATGCATTTGATGTTATGTCGAAATGGAAAGTACGTTTCTCAGATTATCCGGAGGCTTTTTAAAATGAATACGATTGATTATGTTTATTTATAAATTACTTAATATTTCACCATATTACATTTGAATTAAGTTTTTGTACTATTTTCTTTTTAATTCAGGTGCATCTAAAAATATTCAACCTCATTAAAAATAGTCAATCAGAATCTCAAATAAATATACTTAATATTTCACCATATTACATTTGAATTAAGTTTTTGTACTATTTTCTTTATAATTCAGGTGCATCTAAAAATATTCAACCTCATTAAAAATAGTCAATCAGAATCTCAAATAAATATATTTAAAGCGAAAATTTGGATTACATTAAAAAAATTATCTTTATCGTAGATTACGTATGAAAAAAAGTAATTCGCTACCTACGGGGTTGTAAAGTCGCGTCGCGACTAGCGCGTCAACGCCTACGAGCTACGAACCACTCGTTAGTGTAGAGCTCACGTAGAGAGTTTCGTAAAACAAGTATTGCACTATAAAACTATTGTTACATCACATTGTATAACTGTATGTCTTAGATTAAGATTTTATGTTTTGAATATAATAAAGATTATTATTATTATTATAAGTATAATTTAGGCTAAGGTGAGGGGAGTGACTGACTTGGTGAAGTTAGTTAACTTCTAAAAATGTCGTATACCTATCGTATACCTAAATTCCTTAATATAATTTTATACACCTATAATAAAGCTACTAGAAAGAGAAAACGCTGAAAGCTTAACGTTCAAGAAACGGCCCAATCCGTTATAATAAAACATGAATCTTGTCAATTAAAAATATTTATGTAAGCAATAACAATTAAATAATGTTCTCTAACTCGCAAATGAAAGTAAATGTGCGTTTAACTAGCTGTCGTCTGGCGTTAGAGCGATGCGCTTGACGGCGAGTGATGGTATCATGGTCACGCGATTGCCAAAGTCAAGGTTCCACGGTCAACGTCCTTCTTAAAATAACGATATTTATGGGTACGCGGCTCCCGTTTCATTTGTAACTAAACGATCATTTCATAAAACAATCGCTTTTAACAAATGACCTTTGATTTATTGAATCGTTATAGTTTACTACACAACTGAACAATACGAGTATAACATTATTTGCTTTGAATTAATGTATTTGAAAAAAAATATAAAATTAGTGTACCTATAGTGGAAAGCGATGTAATATAAGCTTTCAGTATTTAAACTTGTATAGGGGAGCCTCTTGTACCTCGGCTATTTCTTCAGTTATTCGTTATTTATTCCAATTTGACTATCTGCACTTAAGCCATGTTTATATATTTTGGAAGGTAAGCTCAGAAGTACCTACCCAGAAAAAGCTAACTGGGCAAGGTACAACTAGCTCCGAGGCGCAACATGTTCCCCTATACAATACAGACTTTATTTATATGGCTATGATAAAACGATACTGCAACTATAAAAGCCACCGATTGTATAATTTTATTACATCACTTATATCGCTATATAATCATTTTTATTGACGACGACGAATTTGATTCATCAATTCCACATTAGAGCTTGCTTTCTTGACGTTATTCTAAAAGGGATTTTTCTTTTTATATTTTTGTAGAATATAAATAAAACACTTACATTATGTGTGTAGTGATGTCTAGAAGATGTCCACGTGATGCAATTACAAATAACGATTGCTGCTAGCAACAGCGATCTGAAAATAAAATAGCTATTTTAAAGATAGTTTACCGGTTTAAGTGTAAAGAAACAAGTACATTTTCGATCTTAGTACTATGATAATATGGTCAAAAAGTTATATACCGAGATTGTCGGCAATTGTACATAGACGTCTTAAAAATACTTCACCTAACCATCACAATTCACATCGTATAATAAATAATTAATTATAAATATATTTTAGAGTAGCACCTAATAAAATTTGTATTCTAATTATCTATTATTATTATGTACCTATATATATATATATATATATATATATGTCGGAGCGTGTTACAGAAGTCTTTGGTGTTAAAGCTAAGATTGTCTCTGATTGGAAACGTCAAGTAGTTTTACTATTTGGACTTGGTCGATGCCAGTATTGACAGATGTGATAGAAAAATAATGGTTGTCATGGAGACTGGGGTATTATTTGCCTGAATTTGGGAATGACTGGATTATACAAGCTCAGGAATCAGGATAAAATACGGAAGTCGTGAAATACGTGGCATCGAACTTGTCACGTTTCTGATCGTTCAGCATTTGGGCTATTCGATAATATTGTAATAAATATCTAAACTTGGAATATTTCAACCGTTCACCATCTTATCCTAATGGAGTCTTTATATATGTATATATACATATATATATATATATATATATATATATATATATATAAATATATAAAAGAAAGTCGTGTTAGTTACACTACTTATAACTCAAGAACGGCTGAACCGATTTGGCTGAAAATTGGTGGGAAAGTATCTTACAACCAGGAGAAGACATAGGATAGTTTTTATCCTGTTCTCGAGGTAAAAAAAGTCGAGAACGGCTGGACCGATTTGGCTAATTTTGGTCTTGAAATAATTGTGGAAGTACAGAGAAGGATTAAACAGTTAGAAATATAGGAAAAAGTGTAGGTTGTAGGAGTAGGTGTAGGGTGTAGTAGGTGTAGGGCTAGGTTGCGCATTGTAGGTGATATATTCACTATATATAATATTGATATATTCATTCCAGTTAATATTTAAGACAGAACAAGGTGTGTCGACTCGGGATAGCTCGTATTATTTAAAGTAAGAAATGTGGCGATGCTTAAAAAACATAATCTTGATTCTTCCCTAACATCCAATTAGGCGACGTAGTGGTGTAAAGAAAATTTGAATCGATACATATTTCTTTAGGATCCTTATCGTACACTAAAATGTCGATGAAATCTATCGATAAAGGACTCACAATGTAACTGTACTAGCGCTTGTGATACCGATAACATCTTCATCATGTGCTACAAGTCATGAACGGCCAGCGTTTAAGCTTTTCATATTTTTGTAGTAAAATTTTCATAGTATTTCTACATAGGTTATAAAGAAAACATACTATGTAGAAATACCATGAAAACAGAAATCAAGAAATATTTTTTTTTTTACTTATGAAACTCAACTGTAGATAAAAGACACCGGCAATCGTTTATCAGAGTTTTGAAGAAGCATATCAAATTGTATTCAAATAATAATTTCACCAGCGTTATTGGACTATAAAGTCTCACTGTATTAAATTACCATCTACAGACTACAGCTGATTTACTGAAGATGGAGCGGAATCTCGGCTCGTTTAGCTCTGACGATATAAGTTAATTAGTTGCCGTGACTCGATACAACGGCGACTCTAAGGGCCGCCCTAATCACTTTATGAGAATGGTTAAAAATAAATCGAGTTTGAAATGTCTTTGTGGAAATCGAACGAAATGCACTTACTTGCAGCTTACACTAATGATGCTTAGTTGGCCAAAATGTTCATAAGTTACACTTATGAAGCCTATGTATAATACGTCTATGTTAGCTTCTTAAGTGTAACTTTTAAGATCTTTTAGATATTTGGTGTCACTCCACATTAGTACATACTACATAATCTCAAAAACAAAAGGTTGGCTGGTAGAGATTGCTTAAATTTAGCAATAAGTTCGCCTTTTGTACATCATATTATGTAAAATTTATTGTATTTTTTTTATCTTGTAGTTTTTGGTGTGCAATAAAGTGTTATTGTATTGTATTGTTATCTAAGTATCTATGGACGCTTCCACACCACGTTAATCTGGTCCCGTGAACTTGTGTTACGGGTACCAGACAATGGAAATATATTTAATATTTTTATACTAAACGCATAACTGAAGATTTCTTTATACTAATATAATAAATAGGAAAAGTTTGTTCGTATGTTTTTTGCATTGAATAGGCTTCGAAACTACTGGACCGATTTTGGTGAAAGGCACAGATGTAAAGTAGACCACGGGGCCTTCCCCGTTGTCTACTCTACATCTGTGCCAAATTTTATGAAAATATAGAAATATGTCCTTACATAGGCTACGAAATTAACTTTTGCGCACACGAAGTTGCGGGCCATATCTAGTATTATATAAATACACATTCTGTTCCCTTGGCGGGATTCGAACCCGCGACCTGCGGTTTGGGTATTAACGCGCTTAACCACTAAGCCACAGCGAAAGCGTTCATAGATATCCATCTATAGATCGATATTTAGGTACTTATTCACATTACTCAATAAAAAAATTTGTGTAATGTGTAAGAAGTTAAGAACGTTTGTACAGATGACGCAATAAATACATATTTATATCGTATGTGTCAAAATTTAATTGTGAATCATAAAGTCGTTTGCTTAATTCTAAAGCTGTCTCACGTTTATTAAGGATCTAGGTCTTAGCTATGTAAGCGCTATTTCTATCGCGTTTACGACCGCTGAATACTAAATAGCATGTGAGGCAGTGAGGCTGTGACGTCATGGGCGCCAAAACTTCCATGGAAAAATATCTATTGTTATTATTTTCAAATAGTCCCGTTTGTGATACAACAGGATATGATTTTTGGCAGTCATCGGCCTTTTTATTGCCACTTTGTCAGTGGAAGACTTAAATGTTACATTGTTTTAAAACTTACAAACAGTAGCCAACTGCAACTCTGTCGTTCAACTTCTGATAAGAAAACCTTTTACCTATATAATTTTTAGAGTCCGACCGAAACTGGTTTTTCGGCCGAAACCGAAACTGAAACCGAAATTCACGTGGTCAAGTAGAAAATTCCTTAAAATACTGAAATTTGGTGCATTTTATCCATTATTCTGCATTAATTAGGACATGAAATGGAAACACGGTATATTAATTTTGTTGTAATCATTTATTTAATGATATATTAAAAAATAATAATTACTTATACCTTAATTATGTTTTCAAATTCAGTTGCGTTGTCAAAGCGTTGCCGCAAGAAACGAAGTTAGGCGAGCGTGCACGAAAACTTCCGAAATCAGTTTCGGTTTCGGCAAAAGTTTCGGCCACTTTTGGCCGAAACCGAAACTGCCGCCGAAACCGAAACCGAAACCGAAATTCACGTGGTCAAGTAGAAAATTACTTAAAATACTGAAATTTGATGCATTTTATCCATTATTCTGCATTAATTAGGACATGAAATGGAAACACGGTATATTAATTTTGTTGTAATCATTTATTTAATGATATATTAAAAAATAATAATTACTTATACTTTAATTGTTTTCAAATTCAGTTGCGTTGTCAAAGCGTTGCCGCAAGAAACGAAGTTGGGCGAGCGTGCACGAAAACTTCCGAAATCAGTTTCGGTTTCGGCAAAAGTTTCGGCCACTTTTGGCCGAAACCGAAACTGCCGCCGAAACTTGATTTTTAGCCGAAACTCGGCCGAAACCGAAACCGAACTTTCAGTCGGACACTAATAATTATTATTGGTATTCATACGGGTTGCTATAAGATTTTAATGTGTTTTCATCCATAATAATTTTTGGTTTTTTGAAATAAAATGTATAATTATTATGAATGAGTTATAATTAGACTGTTAGTTGTTAGTTTGTTATCCCGTTGAATACTGTTGGCATGCGCCGTAAACCCAGTAAACAGGTGAGTAATTCATCATTTTCAAAGAGAGGTGATGAAATTTTTATAAATAATAGCGATGGTAAAAAAGGAACAGTTATAAAACACGGTTACTTATAGTACATACGTAGTTTGTTTTATAAGAGCAATGGCTTCTATGCTATTTCGAAAATTTATTTGGAAAGAGAAAAAAACACTTAGATAATTTCTTTGAAGTCTTGCTACTGAGTGTATGCAGAAAAAAAGTTGTTTAACCTAGACGATTTACATTTAGTGAATTATAAGAATTAATGTAGGGAACTGCAGGGAGTCACATATCATTTACCAGTTTTCAAGTAAGATGAGTGCATTTCATTGTTATGTTTTCTGAATTATATTGGATGTGCACTGGCGATAATTGAATGGCATCGGTGAGGTGAACTTGGCATTACAAATGGAAGTTCCGCAGGATGGCAACCCGACACCCGACGTGTCGTGTCCGGGGACCTTCCGACGTTCCGACGCGCTTGTCAATTAGCCGACAGCCGCGCGCCGTGCGAGAGCTGATTTATATCCGAAACCTTACGCCACAGGACAACAAAAGCTCTGGAAATTTTGACTATTTCCGTAACCGTTTAAATCGATATATAGAATAATAGTAATAACATATATAATATATTATGTCATGGGGTACTCTTCCCAACTTACCTGTCCGGTAGTTGTGGTATAGTATATGGGTATGCGACCCCGGCTTCCCTAGCTATTACTGTACTATCCCTTGCCCTCCTGGGCGGTAATATCCTACATTCCCTATTTCCCACTCTAACTTACCAATCTTCCTTTCCACACCACCTATCCTTCCCTTTCCCTATTCCTACCCTCTTCACCAATCCGTGGAAACGCAATGGATAATCAAAAATAATTTAATTATCCAAAATGGCGGCGATGTGGTTCGCCACCCATCACGTCTCGTTTCTCGCGGAGGCGAAAAGCGGACCATGGAGAGACGCTTGGCTACGTTGAATGTAAGAGGAGGAATGGATGGTAAGAATGAAAGTGGACGAAGCGAAAGAAGTATGTAAGGATCGTAGCAAGTGGAAAGAAGTGGTCTCTGCCTACCCCTACGGAAAAGAGGCGGTCCTGCCTACCCCTACGGGAAAAAGGCGTGATTATATGTATGTATGTATGTAATAATAACTCCCCCACCGATTTCGGTGACGGTAGCCGGTTTCATTGAAACCAGGCACGAGTAATTTTACCGAGCCCAAGTGTGTGCGCAGTACACAAGAGCACTCTCTCTTCCTTTACTCTCATAATCCAGTGGGACGGATAACCGACACGACTGACGAGTGACGAGAGATCAGGCGCAGGTTCGACTTTTTACATGCCCATCCGACGCATGGATCATCCTGCTTGTCAGACAATCAGGTGATCAGCCTGCATTGTCCTAACCAAACTTGGAAACAACATTTTTTGTTGTTGTTCTAATGCGGGAATCGAACTGTTATACGGGATGCGGGATATAACAGAACCCACGACCTCCGAGTCGAGAACCAATGCTCTAACCACTAGACCACGGAGGATTACTACTGTTACTTGGTTGTTTACGCTACAAAATACTGAATGTTCAAATTAAATAAATGTTTAATCAACTTGTTATTCCAACAAGAAAACTTAAAACATCACCCTTGCTAATTGCACCACACTCAATTAAAGGTGCGCATTTGCGAAAACGATTGGCGTTTGTAATTCTCAGTTTAACAACTGCCGAAATAAAATTACGAGAGTTGTGTGTCCATGGCGGTATATTGAGGATGCTGATGCTCCGAATAAAGGATATAATTACAATAATTTGAGCTCGCCAGACTCGAGCTTAATGTTCCCTCGTACATCGTGCCACGAACATTATCGTTTCGGAATTTTAACAGCGTACCTTTTTCCCGAATTATGTCATTAGCCAATGCTCGGTGGACTAATGTTATAACGGAAAAAATATTTCACTTATATGAAAAAATATCTTACTTAAAATATGTAATACTACACGCCGAGATTGGTCTCGCTATTATAAGAAAGCTTTTGATCTTTTGCATTACGAGCTTTTTCAAACGATCGCTTGAGTATGGTTATAAAAATATAGGTTTTCATGGTCGTACCTATTTGATTATTATACTTAAGTCTATCTTCTTGTGTTTAAAGTTTTTGTATAGAATTTTTATGCCTCAGTTGGTATCCCAAAAGATACGTCAGTCGTCACCCTTTTACTTTTCTTGTTGTAGAAGATCTTTACGACAGCTAGCTTCTTGCAAGTCACGATTTTATTGGCATTAACACAGGGCTTTGCGTCTAGAAGTCGTGACCGGGATAAAGGGACTAATAGGTCCTATTTTATACACCCATCTCACTAAAAACCCTTATTATCGAGTCCGGTCTTGAAATTCAATTCTCGATTAAGGAATTTATAGCTCATTTAATTTTATAGCTGATTTTGTATTGGCATGCCTCTTAAAGATTTTATTTTCTGTAAATAAATTAATACTTTTAAGTTCGTACATTGTAAAGGTAAACGAAGTAACAAAACAACGGGAGTGCCGGCAGAAGTGAAAACTTGAACATTAAATTAGAAAAACCGCCATCGAAGTTAAAAGATACGAACTAAAATATTTTAATGTGTAAACGTAAGGGAACTATTTTCTTAGTTCCAACCTCCATGTAGGTTAAAAGATACGAATTAAATAAAATACATTCATGCTATGTTCGCGTAAGGGAGCTATCTAACTAAGACAGCAAACAGTTGCAAGTTGGATCTTACGAATTTTCGATCAGGTCACGTGTCCTGACACGAGTTTAACATTTTTTACCCATCCCAAGAAAAGTGAACAACGCCGCTAAAGAGTTTTCACTTCAATTACAACGACCTAAAACTGAATAAAGTGGTGGTCAAATAACTTGATTTGTAATATTTCCTTAATTTTTATAGATATGTTGACTTTTACTGGCTAGTAGCTATTTCTAGAAATATTATTCGATTCGCGTAACAACACGCAAAATTGCTAATGACAATTCGATGCGCGCCGCCACTTCCGACTACAGCGAGCAGCGGTCCGCGCCGCGCGTGACGTGACGGCGTGACGCCCGGGTGTCTGTCTGCGAACATTATTCTGCAACTAAAATTAACCATCGTTACCGACGTGTTGCAGTCTGCAGATTTACAGATCTTCAGCTTTTACTTTAATTTACTCATTACCCATACCTATACTGTTGCACAGATCACAAGCACAACACTCAAAAACTGTGAGTCAAGTCTATAAGTAATTATAGAAAGGTAGAGCTAACGGATAAAGTATAGAGTTGTATGACTTCTAATTTAATAATTTTAAAAAATAATGTTTTGAATGTTATGATAACTTTCATGCATTTTCCAGCTTTTGCTTAGGTACTTCCTATGTATTGTTACGAAATGTTCAAGTAGAGTCAAATCTGTTAGAACTTAGAAGCGTAGAAATTAGAATATAAAAGGTTATGAATTTTCTACGCTTGAAGTTAACTCAATTAAAAATTATAACTAGTAACTACCACAAACGCTATTTACAATACTTATAGGGTGAGAGTACCAATTATCAGCACTTTAAAAAAAGGGTCCAATTATAACCTCGATTATTACAGAGGAAAATACTTTATAGTTTAAAGTATGGTGTCGCTGGCAGTAGATTCCAGAAACATTCAAGTTTTGTTTTTATTAAGTGGAAACAAAAATTAATTACAGAGAAGCTTATAATTCTACTATTTGTTCGGGGGGCTGATAATTAGGTACATTGCTAGCAATTGGGTGTGTTACCCTACTACTTTTAAAATGTATAGAAACTAAAAAGTTTGCTCTACATCTCTACAAAATAACTTAGGTGTTCGTTATTACTGTAATATATAGACTTGGCTCTGTTCCATCGTAGTCATTATTACGTAAAACAATTAAAACTGCAAAACATTAATTGCACTTTATTTTTATAATTCAATGTCAAATTACTTAATTGCACCAAAATAACAATTGACGACAATTGCGTAAATTCCTGTCTATGTGTCACCTAAAAGTGAAAATGTTTTTGTTTTTTTCGAGTCCGACTCGCACTTTGCCGGTGTTTTATGTAATCCCACCTTTTTGCCCACATATACAAAGTGAGTGTCTATTTTGTTAAATAACTTTTTTAAATAGTTAAATATGTAAATCAATTACCTAATAGTCAATTGTATAATTGAAAAAAAGTATTAACAATACTTTAAAGGTTTTGTTAAAAAGGTTTTAAAAAAAACGAATGTTTTTGTTCTTGTATTTAAAGTAAAACCAGATAGGATTTTTATATGGTTCATAGTGTCTAAAAATGTTCCTAAAATTAGGCCAACAACGTCTGGATGAGTTCAGTCCTCAATGCGGTATGTACTCAAGTTATTGAGGTTAGGTAAACGGCTAGAACGTTTTTATAGCTACTTTTTCCGATGAAAGCGTTGAGTAAGCTTTTGTTAGAGTCAAAATAAACACCTATTTAGTATTTACATATCATCAATTGACTTTAATTGGTTACTTAAATTAGCGAATGTAGTGCTCATTCGTATTCGGTCTTATAAGAATGATTTTGACAAAAAGGTCGTGAATGGAAAATTCTACGTACTTTTGAAACAAATTCAAAATTAGAATCCGTTTTAATTCTTTAAAATGAAAACCGGCCAAGTGCGACTCGGATTAGCGCAGTAAAAAACGGAAAAAAATCACGTTTGTTGTGTGTAATATTTAAAGGGGGGCTCCCTTAAATATTTATTTTATTCTGTATTTAGTATTTGTAGTTATAGCTTAAAAGAAATAGGTACGTCGTAATTATTCTTACCTATATGAAAATGTCAACTGTTTAGTTGTTATGGTTAACGAAATACAGCCTAGTGACAGACAGACGGCCAGACAGCGAAGTCTCAGTAATATAGGATCCCGTTTTTAGCCTTTGGGTACGGAACCCTAAAAAACGCCTTCTTTTTGGAAGTCGGTTTAAAAATAAACAAATTGAAAAACACGCAAGCAAACGGTGGTTCCTAGTAGCTACCATTAAAACTGATTGATTTATGAGACGATTCTCCTTAAGCAGTCTAATATAACCGCGGGATAAACTTGCTAAATTGACGACCCACTTTCTTCCATTGTCTTTTTGGCTTTAATGAATGTGCACAATTTGGACTGTCTTCTAGGACATTATCTGGGGGCACGGCAGTGCCCCCGCCAAGTCGAGCGCGAAGCAAACACTGCCGTACCATCCTTTACTGGAACCATTTCGCCGCATTTTCAGGCCCCTATTTGAGAACCTCTGGATAAGACTAGAACGCAGAAATTTTCGTCGTCCAGTAAGCTACAATCACATACTTAAAATCCAAAATTTCAAGTATGTAGGTCATTTAGTTCCGAAGTTAATCGAAAGCAAAGTTTCGCATTTATGACACTCACTCACTCACTCACTCATGATCATCAGAATAGAACTAGTACTTCCCATAGACTCAGAGAGCTGAAATTTGGTACAGAGTAAGGGTTTAATGGCCACATAAAGGGAAATTATAAAAACTAGGATAATCCAAGATCTGGAGTACCTGGTGACCCTGATTAGAAAACACAAGAGCCCAACCAAACTATTAGAGATCGACATACCGCCTTTACAAAAAATATTCAACTTGGTGGGCCACTTCATTTGATGTCAAAAATCGAAGGTCTGAAGTATCTGATGAAGAACCCTCAGCTGGTCTCAGCTGATTGGAGATAATATGGTAATGCCCCCTTCTACTATACACATACAAAAACTGTACATAAAAAAACGACTGTCATTGCAAAAATCCAGCGAAGTGGGACACATCTTCTAATTTAATCTAGCCCGTAGCGTCCTACTGCTGGGCGAATGCCTCCCCTTCTGCTTTTAATACGCATATAAATAAAATTAAAGCAAAACTCTGGATAAGACTAGACTGGCTTTTATACTTATACTTACAAGTTTACAAGAAGAAATAGTTGAACAATTAACTTTATTCTACTCGAACATTACACAAATTAAATAAACAAATTACACTTAAATCTAGTGAAATAAATCAATATGCCCCCGTTTCTACAAAAAGAAGTGAAATCCCACCAAAACATTCTGTAAAAAACTAGCCAAGTCTCGATGGAGCTGCTTGTTTATCTAAAAAGTAATGAAATCTAGACAAAGTCGTGCCAAGTCTAAGGTTCCTTACTGCGATTTCTTTATTATTATAGTTAATGTTGTGTGACTTGGACGTTGAAGGGTACACAAGAGTGCAAAAAGGGCTCCATGACACTATTGCTCCAATACATGTGTTGTACAATCAACAACAGCCTAAAATGAGACACTAGCATCCAATTACCAATACCAGTATGGGTTATTATCTCGCATAACAAACATAGGTAGTTACAACAGAAATAACATTACGTGTAAACAAAATTAACTTGTACCCACTAACGTATAAAGAATGTTCAACGGCCAAGTCACACAACATCAACTATAATAATAAAGAAATCGCAGTAAGGAACCTTAGACTTGGCACGACTTGTCTAGATTTCATTACTTTTTAGAGATAAACCATCAGCTCCATCGAGACTTGGCTAGTTTTTTACTGAATGTTTTTGGTGGGATAAAATTTGTCAGAATCAGTTAGATTAGTTAAAATACACAATAAACTTCTTGATAATACGAATCCATTTATTAGTCCTCATTGAGCGTATTCCACTGAAAATTGAATGAAATCTTAAATTTAATCTTTAGGGATTTATAATATATTTTATAAATACCGAATAATAATAATAATCACATAACACGACTTTCATAGAAAGTTCATAAGTAATTTTGTTTTGCTGGAAAGAGATAGATTAAAAACTTTGACCGCTCATATCTTGCACATTTATCAACAGATAGGTATTGAAATATTCTCGGCATTTCCTTTATTTTTTACCGATTTCCCAAAAAAGGAGGCGGTTATACGTTCGGCTGTATATATGTATATTTTTTTTGTATGTTCAACGATTACTCCGCGCCTGTGGACCGATTTTCAAATTTTTTTCTGTGATGTATAGGGTGTAATCCCAATTTGGTCCTTTTGATATCAATGTGGTGACCTGATGATGGGATCCATGAGGAATCGAGGGAACTCCTCGAAATTTATATGGACGCATATAGTGATTTCGACTTTTTATGAAGTAGTTCAAGCATGCTACCAAAAAGTAAGATTTTGCTTCAAGATATACCCTGGGTCCAAAAGTACTGAACAGAACTCCCGACTCCTTATAGATACATGTTTGGGGATTTCGGCGTTGTTTAAAGAACTGCAAACATATGCCACTATGTCAATTAGAGTATTCATCATCATCACACCATACATCATCACATTATGATGGTATAAAAGGTACTTCTTATAGTGTCTTACCCCGACACGGATATCTTTCAACATTCCTATGCTGCTGTGGACATATTTCCAAAATTCTTGTGTCGTTGTAAGGGGTATACTTCGAAATTGGTCCTTTAGTAACTAAAGTGGAAACCTGATGGTGGGGTCCATGAGAAATCGAGGGAACTCCTCGAAATTTATATGGACACATATAGTGGTTTTAACTTTTTCTGAACTAACACATGCATATGCTACTAGAAAAAAGATTTTGTACCAATGTATACCCTGAATCCAAAAGCACTGAACAGGACTCCTAAATCTTTAAAGATACACGTTTGGAAATTTCGGCATTGTATAAAGAACTGCAAGCATATGCCACTATGTAACTTACATTAATCATCATCATCATCTTATTTACAATACCTAATGAAAGCTTGGCGCGTTTTCAATTATACATTCGATCGTTTATTTTAAATGTTGTTAAGATGTATTAATAATAAATTAACAAATATCACTAAAAAGGGTAAAATTATTATTTTTAAACAAAAAATTAAACCGACTTCCAAAGTGAAAATACACAAAAAAGTATGAAATAAAACTTATTCTCTAAATAATTCCCCTTTTAAATTCGGCTAAAATTTTAACTATTTCTCTTCTCAATCTTCTTAATTTTGAAGTCGGTACCAGCAAATATGAACGTCAGTTCTATAAAATATTGTAGGATATTGTTTGGGCTGGTACCGATTTCAAAATTAAGAAGATTGAGAAGAGAAATGGTTAAAATTTTAGCCGAATTTAAAAGGGGAATTATTTAGAGAATAAGTTTTATTTCATACATTTTTGTGTATTTTCACTTTGGAATTCGGTTTAATTTTTTGTTTAAAAATAATAATTAAGTCTACTATCATATTATTATGTTTAAGTTAAGTATTTTTATTTTTTATGCATATGAAAATATTGAAATATATTGGTCGGTCGGATCTGGAGTCTAGACTCTAGACTAGGTAGTTTATTAGACATATCACTGTAATAAGACATAGTCATTTAATCAATTAACACCGCTCTTCTACACTTGGCTGATTTCGTCGGTCATTGCACTCTGGTTAGGTGACGAAACAATTTATGAAAGGCAAAATTCTATAGGCTTGATTCTAATTTATTTTATTATTCAAACTGAAAAAAAGTAGTTAATAGAATCAGGCGTTACTTTGCGGAAATCCATAGCATTAAATTAATTAATATTATGTTTATAGCAGTTTTTCCGCTAAATAATACCCACAACCTGCAAGCAAATGTGTGAGTGCACGCATAAGCATGCGTAACGCACCTCCCTCCTCCCACACTGCTTATGCGTGCACTCAGATGCAAGATCGTGCAAACACCACCACCACACAAGCAACAATGTCGGCAAGATCGTGCAAAGCCCCACACCACCATGCAGGTTGCAAAACTCGACGCGCGTTTCGCCCCGAACCCGGAGCATCCTCAGGAAGTGGACCTGCGAACAAAGTTCGTTAGTCAACTTTGTTCGCAGGTCCACTTCCTGAGGATGCTCCGGGTTCGGGGCGAAACGCGCGTCGAGTTTTGCAACCTGCATGGTGGTGTGGGGCTTTGCACGATCTTGCCGACATTGTTGCTTGTGTGGTGGTGGTGTTTGCACGATCTTGCATCTGAGTGCACGCATAAGCAGTGTGGGAGGAGGGAGGTGCGTTACGCATGCTTATGCGTGCACTCACACATTTGCTTGCAGGTTGTGGGTATTATTTAGCGGAAAAACTGCTATAAACATAATATTAATTAATTTAATGAAAAAAAGTATTTTTAAACAAAATTGCTTTCTCACAGTTCTTAAATCTTCATTAAAAATCGTACCACTTATAAATTTGCAAACAATTTTAAATGAAGGTCGCCAACTTAAAATGTGTACGGGGCAGTGTTGCCAACTTAGCTATTTTATGGCTAGATCTAGCAATTTTTCAGTATTCGGCAGCCACAATTTGTGAAAAGTTGTAGCTAAACTTTTTAGCTACTTTTTCTAGCCACTTTTCAGTGACAGCATTATTACATATCTTCCTTTAAATTGAGCCTGTATTATTCTTTTTCTTAATATTCCAGCCCATTTATGGTATTTAAAATATCAATAGTTTGTACTTTTGAACAAAAGAAGGATAAAAAAGCGTGCTTTGCAGCCGTTTTTTTGAAGTATGTAGTTAATACTATAGATTACTAAAAATTTACTAGTTAGTTATTTATTAATTTTGTATTAAATTAAATATTGTTAGTACCTACTTATTAAAAATTTGTAAGACCGAATTTTTAAATTATCATAAGCTTTTTTATATGAATTACGCGAATGTGATAATTATATTATGGCTTCATAGCTACCTACCAACTTTTAAGTAGCAATTAGCATTTAGCTACTTCTAGCACCTTTTTTGAGGGAAAAAAATTGGCAATCTAGCAACTTTTGCCACATGTCTAGCAATTTTCTAGTAGTAGCAGTTGGCAACACTGGTACGGGGCGTATAAAAAGGCTTTTGTTAATTATTATACACATTACACAATTAATGACAAAATTCAAATAAAAGCAGCCTTTTTACTTATTATTTGTTCTGTGAGATCGCTGATTAAATTTGTTCGCCAGTTTGTTAGCATAAGTTTATTTATTATATGCTATCTAATTTTTATGCTATAATTATGTATCTAAAGTAGGTATCAAGGATATTTTTCACTTGAAGATTAATCTTACTTATCCTATCCGATCTTATCTGCACTTTTATGTCTTATATACCTAATATCTAATTTTAAAAGCTTATGTTCGTTTAAAATGTAGTGTGTTCCTAATTAGATTCCATGCTTTGGAATATTACAGTCGTTAATGTCGCTATCGTCCCCGTAAAGTATCAGCCGCATCGAATTCAATTCTAATCAGGTAGAACATGTTAAATTAATTTCTGACATGCATGCTTTTAATTAGATTAACGTTTTTGCGATATAAAAATATTTTATAAAACAATTTTTGTTAGAATTCTTGTGCCTTGCATACGTTTAATATTAAAAGACCTTAGTCCTGTCTGTATTTACCGTAACAGTGGCGTAATATACGAAGGCTTCCTAATGACACCTGTTGAACCTTGAGGTCACTTAGGCCCAATGTGAGAGCCCACACCTGTTTTTGGGCGCATACCTGTGGCAAGATGCCAGCCTGGTACTAGGGTAGCTGAAACCGTAAGGAGTTAAATTCTGTCTCACCTGACGCATGCGTTCTACCTGCACTACCTTAAGCCAATTTATTATTGACACTTGCTAGGATACAAAGCATTTTATTTCCTTAACGATTAAGGTCATATTGTTATGACAGGCGTTTCAAGAGCTACCAAACATGGAGGGCTGTTTCAAGACAGGTTGTGTTACACCTGTTAGGCTGTTTCTATTATTGTAATTTAATTATTGGCACGCGACTAATGGCACCTTTAACAACACTTTTTGCTGTATAAATATTCGTTTAAGGTTTTTGGACGATTTTTACACTCAATTTGTTTACGGTACCTAGTTAATAATAATATAATACATATAGTAATAATATCTATGGACCACTTCACACCACGTCAATCTGATCCCGTGGTAAGTTCACGAAGAACTTGTGTTACGGGTACCAGACAACGGATATATATTTAATACTTGTATACTATAGACATATTTAAGATTTTTATTATATTATACACATATTTAATACACATCCATGACCCAGGAACACAGAAAAACTTTTTGTTCCTTCGGCGGGATTTGAACCCGCGACCGGCTTGAGCACCAACACGCTCAACCAACTGAGCCACAGAGGTCGTTAATAATGACGTTAGTGTTAAACAAGTAAAACGCTTACCGTATAAGTAATAATACTCATAACCCAATCATAACCTACCTGTAATAAGCTTAAGAAATTCATAAAAGATTTTATCCACGTAGAGGCTAGAAACCTAGGTATTTCCGTCGATTTTTTTTTGGTTTATGTGTAAGTTTGGTTATAGGTATTAGGTTGCTTCATGTATTTGGCAATACTAATAGTCGGTACAAACACTGAACCACAATTAGTATGGTGTGCTCGGCGCAAATATTTACATTTCATACCACATCCACCTTTGATCTCCATTCTTTGAAACTACATTTTGAGTGTTAGGATAAAATTCTCCAAATCGCAAAAATAGTACTTACGTAATAAACGTATATAATTTAAGTGGGCCATATTTTACAGATTAAAAGGTTCAAGTCAATAAATTACCGTGCGTTTTAAAAGGGTTAGCTTTGTTTTTTTTTTTCTCCTAATGCTGCCGATTTAAGGTTTCGTTGTAAGAAGGAAGTAGGCTTAGAAAGGGGCTTCTCGGATAAATTCAACTTCCGTAAGTAATATGTGATAGGAAAAAGTGTGACAGATGGGCATTTTTGGTTTTTAATATATTCATTATCATTTTTTGTAAGACTGATTATGACACAGAAAATCGTAAGATTAAAAAGGCTACATTTAGAAAATAATAAAAAACTACACTTTAAAGCTTTTATAACTGAGCTTTTTGCATGACAGTCAGAATTCAATCTCGTTAACCGCTACCCTTAAATAACATTTTAATATTCATGACTCCTCCACCATTCTAGCTCTAGGTCACTAAGCATTAAGAGATTAATATGCAACATATAAATTGAGGATAAATTATGTTTTTAATGTGTGTCACGAGTAATAAAAGTAATAGTAAAAGAGTCACGTTGTACGGGTGTAGTGCTGCGGACACCGTGGGCGGCGGATGGGCTATCTCGTCCGCTCCATATCGCCCGGCGTTTGGAGACTCACGTAAGGACTAAAGATGTATTCAAGGACCAGCGTCTTTAGTCAAGCATTCGATTATTTCGACGGTGAAGTTCTAAATCAAAAATGTATGGGATCTGACATATGTCATCGTTATGTGACATGTCGCTTGCGATGCGTTTATATGTCAAATCCCATATATTTTTGATTTCGAAGTTCGCCGTCGAAATAATTGAATGCATCTTGACTAGAGGCCCTGGTTCTAAATGCATTCGATATTTTCAATGGTGGAATTCACAAACAAAATTTATGGACATTTGACAAAATGCATCGCAATTCGCAAGTGACATGTCACTTATCGATGACGCATGTCAAATCCCATAGATTTTGCTTGCGAACTTTGCCGTCAAAATTATCGAATGCATCTTGACTAAAGGCCCAGATAGGAATCTTTTTAACCTAATGTAAAGGATGGGAAGCAAGCCAACGCTCCTCGAGTTAAAAAAATCTTTGTAGGTTCTTGGAACCTACATAGATTTTTTTACTCGAACTTTTTAATATTGTTGGAAGATAATATAACTTAAAATATATCGAAAGTAAAATTCACCCTAACGAATGACAAGTGTGCAAGACATAATGTGCTCGTCTGTCTACTTTTCTAACCTAGAATCATTATACACAGACGTAAAGTTAGGTCTACGATGGGTCTACGGAAGCGAGTGGATATATAAGGTCTAGAAAAATCAATTACGGATATTTCGGGCACATGATTTACTGCTTAAGTAAAAACGTTTAGGCAGAAAAATAATTGTCCTACCCGAAAAAATATTACTTCTTTATTTGGGCGAGTTTGCGTTTAGTGGAGAGTCATCCATACAAGAGATAATTTTTTACTTTGAGTATGACATATATTTTTTGCCTAAACGTCTTTACGGAAGCAGTGAATCATGTGTCCGAAGTATCCGTAATTGATTTTTCTAGACCTTATATATCCACTCGCTACCGTTGACCCATCGTAGACCTAAGTATTTTCGGAGACGTTTTATATTATGTAAGTGGACGCTGGTTTGATAATAATTGTATACTACTTCTACGTTTATCAAACGTCATATCTTGGAATATTTATAAAATATGTTTGATATTCAGTATCAATGATAGGTAATTTCATACTTTATTATATGTCCAAAAGGTAATAAAGGACACGATTGCTACCATTTTATCGACTTACGATGATCGAAATGTAATCAAATATGTAGATAGCTACAAAAATGATCTTATAACGTGGTAATATCAGATCTCCATAATCTTTGGGCTATAAAATATAATACAAATAACCACAGTAATACGTAGTTAAACCCGCCCACACGACCGCACACAGAGTCCCGGATTACTGATGATTTACATTTATAATCCTGACATACACAGGTCCTGCGTCCTTGGCTCATTCCAAATACCTGGAAAGAAGAAAACGATACGTTAGTCTCGATTAAATTTAAATACACTATGTATAATATATCCTTGCTCAAAAAGTTGCTAGAAAATCTTAATTGAGACAAACTCTACATTTTAATAAACTTCGTGACTTAACTACCAGTTTATTTGGAAATTGTTTTTTTTTAATTTTAAATAGATTTTATCTATTACGTAGGTACTATTCGTTAAGACACGACATGACATGACAAAAATTTTCATGAACTATAATTCTGTTAGAAAATAGGATGAAATGCTGCTCTAATTCTATAAGACTTTTAGTACTTTCTTAGTTTTGAAGAAAATTTAGTTTGATCCTCTTCAAATTACTACTGTATACGTGTATAATATAATAGTTTCTAAATAGTACTATTCAATTGTTAAGAAACCGTTAGTTAAATTACATATTATAAGGTTAAGTACTCCTTAAAGATTATATCTTAAAGCTAATTCAACTCGCGTATTCTATTGAGAATAGAGCAATATTATAATAAGCGAGCTATCACCGCCATGTCTCGGGCAGGAAGCTATTACTGTTGTACAAAATAATGAGTACACTTGACTCATTCTGATATCATACAATATTGTACTGTAATTATTATCATAGAGAAATAACATAGTTTATCAAAATATTCCTTGTGGATGTATAATATTATTTGTGGAAATAGTCTAATTAATTATTTTATCCCTAAAACATACTTACATATGATTTTTTAAATTCTAATAATTAACCCATATATAATAATTATTGTTAATTTCGTATGTAAACTACGTACGAATAGTTCAAAATAAGATCTCGAGTCATGTGTTAGTAAAGTGTTCTATGTTCTCCCGAACAGGAATAAGGTAGAAGGAGATGCCAATAGATATACTTTCCTTGTCATCCCATAACATGTCACATTTGAAAACATCCCTCTACCTAGACATAGTAATTTCGTTGCTTTATGGGTAAAATACCAAATGTTCGTATTAGAAACCTTCTAACGTAGGTTTCATATATGGGAATTATGCATTAGAAAAAGTAGCGTTTGCTTAGCAAATTCTAATCTCTACACATACTCATGAACCAGGATATCATGGGCTGAAAGGAAATAACCCCACGTATATGAGCTATATGAGCACTATATGAGCCTCTACAGCCAAGTATAACATACGCATCGTGTGTCTAAGGGGTAAGCGGGTACGTATGCCCCCGGCATAGCCACACTCACTGGTAAACGTAGCCACCCGTCGCACCCCCGTCTAAAGGAGACAGAGATCAGAATATCCGTCACGTAGCAAGGGTTAGAAAGAGTTAGATACGTCCGACGAATTGCGGAAAATGAATGGGTAGGAAGGGTGCTAAGAAAAGTTCGAGTCTGCGCATCTTCGGGTCACGCTAAGGGTAGCGCCCCTCTACTGCTAAGCTCTTCTGAGATCCTAGTACTTGTTTTCCATTTTAGGACAAAACTCGATAAAAAAGGGCTCCGTGGGGCCCGAATTGGTATTAGGACGCTCGGTGCGTAAGGGTCGTGGTATTTAATTCTACGTTTCGGCTGTTTCACACAGAAACATCGGCGCGAACCCTTGGCTAGCAATTGAAGATAATAAAAGAATAGCGATTGTTATTAATTATCTGTTTATCACATCGTTATTTAATTTAGACTTAAATAAATCTCTAATAACAAAAATTGGTAATTATTGCAAGTATGGAATGCAATACCTACTTGCAGTCTACAGTGTATTTGTAGAATTATTTTAATCCGTCGATTTCTAAAGTTTAAGTTACTCTTACGATTATTTAGGTATTATATTAATTTTATAGTGTAGTTTGACAAATATTTAATTTTATTCGTACATTCAAAAGATTGCGAATGTAGAGAACGTGAGAAGTGTTTACCAATTTGTTATGGAGTATAATATAATACATATACTTAGTAGTTAGTACTTACTAGACAATAAACCGGGAAACTCTTTCAAACACACCAATCAAGTTATATTTATTTACTAATGTTTCTCTGCAAGCGCCGTTATGCACTCGCTCGCACCTCAACACGTAGATAATATTTACCTTCACACATATTACCTTACCGTTACCTCATGAGGTGCATTATGCCCGGCTCTTATACATTTGAACCCAATCAGAGGGCATGGCTCATCGAGTGTCATTGTATAAATCGGGGACGGACCAGCGGACCGCGAAATGCCTTCATCACAATTCAGTTTAGTACCTAGTGACACCGTTCAGCACTTATTGAGTCGCGTATTGTGTAGTCTGATAGAACCTAGGAGCTAGGACAATGGAATTCATCAACTCAACAGTTCTACTTCGGGATTAACATTTCATGTAAACATATTGCTGGAACTGCGATGCCTGTGCCACTAAAGCTGCCTTCATTTATTTCTGTTTTAAAATTTAGCTCCTATATTTTTTATTACAAATATTGAAGGTCGGCAAAGTACATAGAGGGAATAATTTCAAGAGTATACACACAATCAAACAGAAGACGGAAACCAACAAAGACACGCTAATTTGAATTTCATCTTCTTTATTAGCATCATTATATACATTTGTGTGCTTCTTGAACAATATTACTAAAGATTTGGACCTGCTGGTGGCGGTTATTTAGATTTTCATCTGTTTAGCTTTTGGGTCGAAAGCTTGTCACTAGTAGGTATTATGTTGCTAACTTTAGTAAAGCGTTAAAGTCCCACCTTAATATCGGAAGATTAGTGTTTAAATTATTTATCATATTGCTATTTGCTGCTTTTATTTAAATACAAAATGTTTTGTCTTAGATATATTATTTTAATAAAGACACAATGACTGCAAACCACTTTTTAGGGCGTTACAGGTTTATGGTTACATAATATGGCCTATGGGTAATGGGTATGTTATATACATATTGCATACCCATATATAACTAATTATAATAATTTATTACTAGAACGACTAAGTAGTCGCTCCAGCTTCTATTCATTATAGTTTATTAGTTTTAACCAAATTCCGTTCTGCAAAGATTGCCTTCTGGCTTCTAGCTTTCCACTTTTACGCTCAGCGTGGAGTATGTTAATGTTTACCTAACTGTCTGTCAACCGTGAACTGCAGCGGGCAGCCGCTATTGTGCAGCTTCACGCATTCGCAAGCGATTTACTCGGAAACCGGCCGTTTCACGCAACTTTATCCGCATGTGTGCGTGAAACAAATAATATCTATGGACTCTTTCACAACACGTCAAGCTGATCTCGTGGTAAATTATCGAAGAACTTGTGTTACGGGTAACAGACAACGGAATTATATGTTATATATGTTACGGGTAATGCTAGAAGATAGAGTAAACCTAGGTTTATTTGGGTTTACCTAGGATTACCCAAGCTTTGTGGATAAAGTCCGAATATTAATTTATATTCGGCGTTTACCCGTATACAACTAAGTTTACCCAACACTAGTTGGGTAATATTCGGTGTTGGTCTGAATAATAATTGAAATAAACTGTAATTCGGAATTTACCCATACTCACCTAGGTCTACCCAGGCTCAAGGCTGGGTAATGTTAAAATAATTAATGAAATTACAAACCATGTGCATTTATAGCTTTTGTTTAATTGAAAAAACGTACACAAAACAATCATTGCGTTTTTTATATATTGGTGATATATTTTCAATGTCGATCAGTTTATCCTGACACACAGAAAACTGGTTCCTTGAGAACATTTCTTCGATAGTTCCACGTTCGTTTCCTAGCTTGTAAAGATCATCAGTAATTTCTATAACTGCCATAAGCACGTTCCGAAAATCTCCTCTTCGTCTATCAACATTATTATTACGACCAACACCGAATATTATCCAACCAGTGTTGGGTAAACTTAGTTATATACGGGTAAACGCCGAATATAAATAAATATTCGGACTTTATCCACAAAGCTTTGGTAATCCTAGGTAAACCTAAGTAAACCTAGGTTTACTCTATCTTCTAGTATTACCCGTAACATATATGTAATGATTTTATACTATATAAATATTTAAGATTTTTATTATAATATACACAATATTATTTAATACACATCCATGACCCAGAATAACATAAAAATTTTGATGTGTTTGATCTTTCCTCTCGCTTTCTTGCAATTTGTGGGAGTGATTTCGTGAAATGAGACGGAAGTATGTAACATGAAGTCGCGGAAGCGCTCGCGCGAAGATTTGATTTGAAGAATGAGCGCGCGCTGGTAGAGTTTGCCGTCAGATCCGAATAAAATATTTCAGTATTTAGCTTTTTAAAATTTTGACATTGATTTTTGTCACTGCATAATGGCAAAGTTTCCGTAGGTATTGTCTTAGAAAATCGTACCACAGATTAAAGAAAGCTAGGACCAGATAAACATGTACTGTTAGATACACAACTATCGATTAGATTGCACTACTACAAGCATACAACGTGTGCACAAATCTCGTATCGCGTACACGGCAAATTATCGTGGTAAATTATCGAAGAACTTGTGTTACGGGTAACAGACAACGGAATTATATGTTATATATGTTACGGGTAATGCTAGAAGATAGAGTAAACCTAGGTTTATTTGGGTTTACCTAGGATTACCCAAGCTTTGTGGATAAAGTCCGAATATTAATTTATATTCGGCGTTTACCCGTATACAACTAAGTTTACCCAACACTAGTTGGGTAATATTCGGTGTTGGTCTGAATAATAATTGAAATAAACTGTAATTCGGAATTTACCCATACTCACCTAGGTCTACCCAGGCTCAAGGCTGGGTAATGTTAAAATAATTAATGAAATTACAAACCATGTGCATTTATAGCTTTTGTTTAATTGAAAAAACGTACACAAAACAATCATTGCGTTTTTTATATATTGGTGATATATTTTCAATGTCGATCAGTTTATCCTGACACACAGAAAACTGGTTCCTTGAGAACATTTCTTCGATAGTTCCACGTTCGTTTCCTAGCTTGTAAAGATCATCAGTAATTTCTATAACTGCCATAAGCACGTTCCGAAAATCTCCTCTTCGTCTATCAACATTATTATTACGACCAACACCGAATATTATCCAACCAGTGTTGGGTAAACTTAGTTATATACGGGTAAACGCCGAATATAAATAAATATTCGGACTTTATCCACAAAGCTTTGGTAACCCTAGGTAAACCTAAGTAAACCTAGGTTTACTCTATCTTCTAGTATTACCCGTAACATATATGTAATGATTTTATACTATATAAATATTTAAGATTTTTATTATAATATACACAATATTATTTAATACACATCCATGACCCAGAATAACATAAAAATTTTGATGTGTTTGATCTTTCCTCTCGCTTTCTTGCAATTTGTGGGAGTGATTTCGTGAAATGAGACGGAAGTATGTAACATGAAGTCGCGGAAGCGCTCGCGCGAAGATTTGATTTGAAGAATGAGCGCGCGCTGGTAGAGTTTGCCGTCAGATCCGAATAAAATATTTCAGTATTTAGCTTTTTAAAATTTTGACATTGATTTTTGTCACTGCATAATGGCAAAGTTTCCGTAGGTATTGTCTTAGAAAATCGTACCACAGATTAAAGAAAGCTAGGACCAGATAAACATGTACTGTTAGATACACAACTATCGATTAGATTGCACTACTACAAGCATACAACGTGTGCACAAATCTCGTATCGCGTACACGGCAAAAATGACAAATTTGTGCCTTCTCGAAGGGACGTCTAAATTTTTAAATTCGTGTTTGAGTTTTTTGAGTCGATATAGACGCTAGACTTAGCATAATTTTCTTCCATCTTCTGTAACAACCCTGACAAAATTTCGATCGTTCTATGAAAGGTGTTTGTCTGTACGTAAGTATATATTTTTTTAACTATGTGATCGCACTAAGCATTGTGTTTTTTTTTTAATATTTTCATAAGTTGTGATATTTACACATCATAATAATATGTGACAACCGATCGTAAGGCTCGCTCGTTTTATATTCCTTCGACGGAATTCGAACTAACAACCGATTTGAGCGCCGACGAGCTAACCACTGAGCCATAGAAATATTCGAAATAAATATACATACATACATACATATAATCACGCCTTTTTCCCGTAAAGGGGTAGGCAGAGACCACTTTTTGCCACTTGCTACGATCCTAACATACTCGTTTCGCTTCGTTCACTTTCATTCTTACCATCCATTCCTCCTCTTACATTCAGCGTAGCGAAGCGGCTCTCCATGGTCCGCTATTCACCTCCGCGAGAAACGAGACATGATGGGTGGTGAACCACATCGCCGCCATTTTGGACAATTAAATTATTTTTATGATTATCCATTGCGTTTCCACGGATTGGTGGAGAGGGTAGGAATAGGGAAAGGGAAGGATAGGTGGTTTGGAAAGGAAGATTGGTAAGTTAGAGTGGGAAATAGGAAATGTAGGATATTACCGCCCAGGAGGGCAAGGGATAGGACAGTAATAGCTAGGCAAGCCGGGGTCGCATACCCGTATACTATACCACAACTACCGGACAGGTAAGTTGGGATGAGTATCCCATGACATAAATAAATGACATGAAATAAATATAGCCATTACATAATAATTATGTTCCGACTTTTTATTGTAATATGTTCTAAAAAGTTAAAGATCTTTAACTTACACCAAAAAATATTCTAAAGCTTTAAAAAATCTGATGAATCACAGAAAAAAGTAAACAAATAAAAAGTAACCGCTTTCACGCCTATAACAATTATTTTATTGTGATATCACCATTAAAATTTCAATAAATTAATACAATTAGGTAGCACAAAAAACTTTAATCCGAGGGTGAATAAGTTTCCTTTTCCTCGGAATGCCGTTGCCGGGCCGTCGATTCAATGGAATGCTTCACTATCCCTTTCTTTATAATTTTTCTCACTCGCACTTGCAAGTTGTTAAAACTTCGAACTGGTTAGCCGTGATTAATGGTTTATTTTTTGTGTATTTTATTATTCGAGGATAAAGAATAGTAACATAATAATTAAATCTTTCACTATTTTATAGTCGGTACGATTTTTCTTGCTGCAAATAGTGGAGTGGATAACCTATCTTAAGTGTCATGTTCTCCTAGTACCCTGCCAGACGAACGTACTATATTACGTCACCACCAAGAAATGTTCCAGCAACGCGACGTCGCTTCGCAATATTGCGAGAGCTTTAAAGCTTTAATCATTTAATAAAACGGACGTGCTTTTGTAAATTGCTTGAAGGAATACAAAAAGTATAACATGTAATTTAGAATTAATAAACATATAGAGGAAACTCGAAGATGACCTAATAAAACACAATTCACAAGTTTAAGCGCCGGTGTTTATTTACACAACTCTACAGTTTACGCATCCTGTTATTATAATATCATCTGGTTTTCGCCAACATTATTATGTCAAAATTCTTCGTACTTCAGGCTGGCGTATAGTTTCGTAATTTTTCTGAGTTCTTAGGTCATCGCTATCTAAATTAAGCTCATCCTACATTGTTTTGTGAACAAATATTGTTTATATTCCTCGATTTTTACACGTCAGGCCTACGCATAGTGCAAGCGACGATTCTTAAGGCTTCGTCGTCATAATGTTGCCAACTTAATTGGGCAAATGTATTTTGGAAAACGTTTTCAGTTTCCTACATAAGCCTTATAAATGCAGTTACTGAACTTTTACTCGTTAGGTAGTTAAATACACATAATCCTCGAGCACACACAGTAAGGACGTACATAGTTTTATCGACATCTTGTGAATAACGATTATAGTCCATTACACATCGAACTACTCAAATTGGTATAATTATTAATACAGTATGTGACGTTATTAACAGAAATTATAGATGGTATCGTAATTAACTTTAATCGAGAGGCGTACAGGCGATAGAACTCCGGAATATTTTTATAAAACAGTTTAATCATAATATTAACTTCATCGAAGTCTTAAATACATGCATTTAAAAAAATTTTAAGACATTGTTACAAAAATTATGATTTTATTTTATAAAATAAACAAAAAATGTAAACCGACTTCCAAAATAGGTAAAATAATTAATATTCTGAAATAAAACACTAATCAAAAGTATGAAATAATTAGAAATAGTTCCCTTTTTATATCCACTTAACATTTAACTATGTATCTGCTCAATCTTCATAGTTTTGAAGTCTGTATGATTATTATTCACTATCCGACCTAAAATTTTGAATTTTTCATTTGGTTCTTAGAAAATTAATGTACTTACCTACTTAAAATATTTAGGCATATTTGAGTAAGCATTTAAGCACAACCCTATTGCGTGAGTAACGATTCAACGTCGTTATCTCAAAGGATATTTAGGCATCTAATTAGATTAGCAAAATTTCTAGGAACTCCTCGAATCTTGCGTTTAAAATGACGACTCCTCTATAATCTTTAAAGCTATTATTTATTTAGCGATAAAATTGATATTTGGGTAGGTTTAATCTTTATTAGTATTTTATAGCTCGGAACCCTTTGGTAATAACATTCTATTTTAAATCAAAATAGAAGATATACGTACCTACTTCTTAACGAAATATTATTAGATTAGATATTTAAAACATTTATTTTTAAGTGCTACAAGTCTACAGCGCTTAAATAGTGGGAACTCTTATTAAAAAAACTCACTTCTTAAGCATAGCGGATTTTACCTACAAATATTTCGAATTAAAAAAAAGTTAACGTCTCCGAGGAAATTGAATTCATTCTCAGAGGCTTTAACAATAAAGCTTAAACGACTCGATTTATTTTTAACATCAAGTTCGAGGACTGCAATAAAAGTTAAGATTTAATGGTTTCGGTGTGGAAGACTGAGGAGTGAGGGTACATCAAAAGCCTAGGCTGTAAAGTTGATTGCTATCGGCCCTTAACGTCATTACAAGGTGCAGCGCTGGTGCGCGAGACTAGACTTTAAACTTTAAAGCTTCAAATGTGGAAAAATACGTACCTACTTGTTGTGACTTGTGGTCATATTTTTTATATTAAAGCGTCTATAAATATTATAATAGATATTTTTTCATATCTACACAATATACTACACCTACTATATCTACTGTCTACACTCAAGAGTATATACCTAAAACCTACATTACCTACCCCTACAGCCTTAAGTGATGGGTGAAAGAGTTGATAGACCACAAGTGTTCAAGATTACTAAACAGTAGGTTCTAAAAACGTAGTGATTATATTCTCTTTGGGTTCTAATATCTCTTTAAACAATGGGAGCTGGTATTAAAAGGGTGAAATAAAGTTTAAATAATAGATATGTATTTTAATGCCAAATCATAAAATAATAAAAATTAAGAAATACCTATAAAAAAAATAAAAACATTATTTTGGGGTTAGTCACCCTTATGTCCCTTAGAAGTATGAAAAATAGTTTACAATAATTCTCATACCTACATTTCATAAAAAATGGGTCAATCCTTTTAAAACACTGTGACACAAGAATTTTATATATAAGATTTTAATTTTTTTGCTTCTAATCTATAGCTATAATGCTGTGCTATAAAATTGTCAAAGTCTTTATATTTATATTATAATATGAAGTAAGAACCAAGAACCGGGAAGAGACTTTTATACTTAAACCGGGAATTATAGATTTTCAGATCTTTTAAGTGATCCGAAATAAAATATCCGCATGCCGTTAAATGTACGAGTATCTACTGTAGGAATTTAAAATTTGCCTTATCGTCTTTTCTGTAGTCTGTATAGCCATGACAAATAGAAAAGCGTTGGCTGCCGTACGTCTTTCATTTGCGCTTACACCTTACTCAGACAGAATCGATTAATAATTTCACATTATTTCCGTATTACACAAAGACGTTCTCATGTTATGGGCGTGAGAAAATTTTTGAAGCAATTCACTACTCTATAGGTACGCTACTAGTAGGTACTATAAAAAAAAATTAAGTCGCTGAGTAGGACTCAAAACTTTTGTTTTTCAGTGTATAAGAAGTGACACCTGATTTTCGCCGGATGATTTATAACATTAGCGGTACATTAAAGCAGTGCAGGCGTCAGTCTGGAGGTTCGGGATCCTTCACAGATCATTAAGATAGCGGAGACAAGAAAGGAATTAAGTTATTTGCTCCAATTTAATATCCTTCCAAATAACTAATAAGTTATCGAAATTGGTTGCAATCTACAGGTTCTGGCGAAAAATTACTTATTATATTGATTGATCTAAGAAGTAAGTTGAATTGTTATTACATTTTTGCATATTCTAAACAGAATAAAATATCTAATACGATGTATTACTTATTTGGTCATCCTTAACCATTTTGTAAACTTGACAATTAAATTAAGAACCATATTATATAATTTAACATAATTAGCATTATACCAAAGGATCGCTTTAATTGATAACGATATTAATTGAAGTAATTTGTTATTAAAATCATTACAACCACATGTTAAGTGGACGTGCTTTTATATTGCGGCTATATTTTTAGGCTAACGGAAAGCTTTTTAACAATATTAATTATTTCTATTTGAACAATATTGGGTATACACGTCGTGTTGCTTTTTGCAATTTATATGGGTCCAGTATAATTATACTCCGTCCCTGTATAAAATATATATTATGTGCTAATAGATTTAATGACAGATAGGTGGCAAAATTGCAATGGCATCAATGTTAAAAATGTTTCATATAAAATATCTCACATGATATAAAATTTAATTGAAATTGTATGATAATGGCATGGAACCACTCGTCACATCGATCTCTGGCGTTATTAATTAATGAACTGCAGCAGCCGAGCTTAAACCGCGGCATTAAGGGCTGTCGCCACTCGCCAGTGTGAAATATTCTACTACTGTTATAAATGTGAATGTTTGTGAGGATGGATGGATGGATGTTTATTACTCTTTCATGCAAAACTATAACCGATGTTGATGAAATTTACTATGGTAATAATACCTCCCCACATCCCTCCCCGATCTCGGTGACGATGGCCGGTTTCATTGAAACCAGGCCAGTTACGCAGGAGTAATTTTACAGTGCTCAAGTGTGTGCGCAGTACACAAGAGCACTCTCTCTCTTCCTTTACTCTCATAATCCAGTGGGACGGATAACCGACACGACTGACGAGAGATCAGGCGCAGGTCCGACTTTTTACATGCCCATCCGACGCATGGATCATCTTTCTTATCAGACAATCAGGTGATCAGCCTGCATTGTCCTAACTTAACTTGGAAACAACATTTTTTGTTGTTCCAATGCAGGAATCGAACCCACGACCTCCGAGTCGAGAGCCAATGCTCTAACCACTAGACCACGAAATCGGTTAAAGTAGTTGAGTAAGTACCTACACTGTTCCCATGGGATACTGTATTTACACAGGCGAAGCCGCCGGCAAAAGCTATTTAATATTTTCATAAGCAAGTAGAACTCGAGACGAGTTTATGTGGCAGATATTCTTACATGCCAAATATCTAGATATATTTGTGTAATCAAATCAGCCACTATCATAAGGTAGTGGCTGATTTGATGAAGTTTAAATGTTTTTTATATCAAATGCCAAAAATACATTAGAATAGATCTTTTTAATATAATATTTAAATATTTACATAATACAATTTAGAGAAGTTATCTTTATCTTTATAAATAAGTAACAAGGTTTAATTATTTTTTTAAATATAAGTACCTATCGTATTTAGTGTACGTATTGTAGACATTATTAAAAGCAAACACTATTCTAGGTTTTAAGTGGTAGCCCTATAAAAATGGTTAATAACGCGTTTTAAAAGAACATAAAATTAAGATTGACATATTTAATAATACACTTTGTTACAAGCATAACAAATTACTACGATATACTTGTACAATATACACATAATTGTAACCGGCCAATGACTCCACATTAAAGATATATTGTAAAGTACTCAGAATTTTCCTTTCATTTCCTAGACAACATTTATTTCAGTTATGATTTATAAATATAGTTTTATTTATTGATGAAAAGTTTAGAAATACAAATTAATATGTTAAACTATAATTTAATATTTTTAATATTTGTCTTAGCATTTCGCACTTAGCACTTAGCAAGGGGCGATTTCACCAATGAAATTGAACGCGCTCAGTATACAATAAACTCGCTTTGCGCGTTTAAACGCGCTTATAACTCCGAATTGCATTTCACCAACGTAAACGAAACACGTTTCCAGCTAAGCTGAGTTTAGGTTCTGAACGCCGGATTTCGTCGGTTTAACTTCGTTGAACGCGTTCAAGAGCTATCATGTACGAAGTTTCATAAGATGACAGTTGTCATGTTTGTATTTATAAAATCAGTATTCATTTGTGTTTAATATCACATTAGGTAGTTCACAGAAATCGAATTTGTAGAAAAACACACTTTTCCAAATATATTTTACGTCTTTAATATTTTAACTCAGTTTTCGTTATCGCGATTAGCGTAAATATGGTGAAACCCGTTCGACGTAAAACGAGACGCATGAACTCGCTTAGTGAGAACTAAGTTTTATAAAACGAAGTTTTTATTGCGAATGGTGAAATCGCCCCTAAGTAGCGACAAGCGATGCAAATTTCTACACTCGAAAATATGTAGAGTTCGTCTGTTTAGGTACTCTTGTTATTATCCCCTCCCCCGCGTTCGAAAAACAATGGGAAGGAGGCCCCTTCAAAAGAGCGTCCTCTTTCTAAAAAGGACCGAACGTGCGATGATGACGGGTTCATCAAGGTCGAGAGAAGAAGAAGAAACCCGTCGTCCGCAACCATCGCGGCACCGCACCCGGAGGACCCGAGCAGCTGTTGCGGTGTGAGACTCCCGCGACACCGCTGTACGTGTCTCGGCTGCATTGGTCTACGACGGTCGAGCAGGTCGTGGACTACATCAGGAGCAGAACCAACTTCGCCTTGAGGGTCGAGCGGTTGGAATCTCGTCATAGAGTGAATTTTAGTTCTTTTGTGGTGAGAGTTCCAACCCATCATTTACCGACCTTCGAGAAGGAGGAGTTCTGGCCGATTAGAGTCGCCTACAGAAGATTCAGAGGACGACTCCCGAACACTTCGCGCCCCACGTCGCAGACAATACGTGTTTAGTGTTAGTGTTAGTTATATATATAATATAGTAATATGTATGTTAGTCTATAAGGTATTTATAATATGGGCCTATGCAGCCCGAAATAAATGGTATTTAATTTAATAAAAAAAAAAATAGTGAACATTAATTATCTATTGACAAATGTTGCTGCTTACTGCGCTATGGGATTCGCAATATTATACCTACTCAATTTTAACATAAAAATATGAAGTTATAAAGGTCAATTCACACCGAAACAAAACTATACGCGGCGCTGCATTTTTTAGATAGCTATTAAAAATTGAACTTTATATACTAACAGATACATACATGTTTTATCGTAAGTTCGAATGTCAGGTTGCACCGCGCTGTACAGCGCATATACATAATATGCAGTTTGAAGATGTCATTTGAAGCTTGTATCTTTTTTGTAGTGAATAAAGTTCAACTTTGAATAGCTATCTAGTCTATAGTCGCGGTGTAATCTTGGCCTCTAGTCAAGATGCATTCGATAATTTCGACGACGTAGTTCGACAACAAAATGTATGGGATTTGACGTAAGGCATCGCAAGCGAAATGTCACTTAACGATGACGTATGTCAAATCCCATACATTTTTGATTACGAAGTTCGCCGTCGAAATTTTCGAATGCATCTTGACTAGAGGCCCTGACCCTAAGGTGTTTACTTAAATGTAGTGACGTAAATGCATCTTAAACATAAAGTAAGTGTTAAATTACTATGGTAAGCTGTTGAGCCCAGTACCTCTAACCTCACTAAGTACAACACTTTCCACTTCATTGGTCGTTTCCTGACCAGTTTATGTTATTTAAATAAAAAAATATACATAACTAGCTTTTGCGCGCAGCTCCGCCCGCGTAAATACATTATCCCGCGGGAACACTACTTCTAAGGGGGTAAAAAATATCCTATATCCTTTCCCGGGACCCAAAGTATGTCTATACCAAATTTTATAAAAATCGGTTCAGCGGTTAAAGCGTGAAGAGGTAACAGACAGACACACTTTCGCATTTATAATATTATATTAGTACCTATAGATATCGTTCCTATCCAAGACAAAGGAAACTTATGTTTTTTTATCCGACTACGGCGAAACCTAAAGGAAGGGTAACGCCTTAGGGGCGATTTCACCAATGAAATTGAACGCGCTCAGTATACAATAAACTCGCTTTGCGCGTTTAAACGCGCTTATAACTCCGAATTGCATTTCACCAACGTAAACGAAACACGTTTCCAGCTAAGCTGAGTTTAGGTTCTGAACGCCGGATTTCGTCGGTTTAACTTCGTTGAACGCGTTCAAGAGCTATCATGTACGAAGTGTCATAAGATGACAGTTGTCATGTTTGTATTTATAAAATCAGTATTCATTTGTGTTTAATATCACATTAGG
Source organism: Glaucopsyche alexis (assembly GCA_905404095.1). Lineage (NCBI taxonomy): Eukaryota > Metazoa > Arthropoda > Insecta > Lepidoptera > Lycaenidae > Glaucopsyche > Glaucopsyche alexis. The sequence continues at coordinate 17,949,407 of FR990045.1, forward strand.
TAGTTCACAGAAATCGAATTTCTAGAAAAACACACTTTTCCAAATATATTTTACGTCTTTAATATTTTAACTCAGTTTTCGTTATCGCGATTAGCGTAAATATGGTGAAACCCGTTCGACGTAAAACGAGACGCATGAACTCGCTTAGTGAGAACTAAGTTTTATAAAACGAAGTTTTTATTGCGAATGGTGAAATCGCCCCTTAATGTTCATGATATTGGGTCAGCTATCCGTAATAATAGTTATAAAAATCCTACCTATTAAGACGCCAAATGTTTACCAAATCTCCCAGTAGAGCAAATGGAAGCTTAATATGCAAACTAAACAAACAATTTTTTAAGTCGGTTAAATAAACTAAATTTAACTTTTAACAGATGCACGCAGACGTTACCGAAAATTACTTAAAGTTAATTATGTAGTTAAACGTCTAACTTAGTGCACTATAATTTTATATGTTTTATTTAGTATCTCAGTTCCTTTTATAAATTGTAACTCCTTAATCTTGCCCATAATAATTATTATTCTTAGCTCTATATTTTTATGCTACAATCTTTAGCTATTAAGTGTAGGTATACGCTACATTGCAAACGCCAGATTAATCGCCAAAGTCTAGACGGGCAAGGACGCTAGCAGCTCGCAGGATCTTGACCCTGGGCAACTCAGAGTTCTATCATGATGAGACCATTATTAAAGGAAAAAACCATAGGCTTTTAGCCTATTTTTTTACACCAGCACTTAACTTTCAACATGGTTCAGCTGTGATGTACGTTTATTGATCGTGTTTATATGTAAGCAACACTTCACGTTTCTGTAACTCTGGTACTCCGGTGTTCGAATCTCAAAAGGTCATTCGGACATGTTGGACCCGCGAAAATCTTATGTGAGACTTAAATGAGACTTTTTTAAATAGGTACTGAAACTGTAAAAGCCGTAAACTTTATCACTAAATTAATTTATTAACATGCATCTTATAAATCAGTTCTATTTGTACTTGTGTTTGTAGTTGCAGTAAGAACTTACTATAAAGTAATTATAGGCGCAATTAACCTAGGTTAACTCGTACTTCAAACCTGTGTGGTTGACTAGTCTATAGCTTCAGGGAAAAGAGACGATTAGTTTTAGAAACCTCTGAGATGCAAACTAACTTTATAAAAGACCATTATTATATTATGTTTCTATTCATGCAATCAGAATTAATTTATTTTATCTAAGAAATATATTATCTAAACTTTATTAAATTATAAAGTGGGAGCAAACGAGAAAAATGGTACATTATGTATAATTTGTTATTTTTTATGTTACCCTAAATAACCCTAAATACTGTTCAAATCAGTTATTTTCTAGCCGTTTTTCCGCAATAGAATATTTCTTTTGTAAAAAACAAACCGCTCTACTTAATCGTAACCGTTATGTTGTCTTCCGAAAAGAGCTCTATGTCGAAACAAGCACCCGGAAGACATCACCCGCCAGTATGAAATAACCAAGACCTAAGAACTAACTCGTTATTTACGGGCACCTGTACCGTAAATAACGCGATGAAATATTGCACCCAACAAACCCATCCTCCGGAGAATTAGTGAAAGTACCTGCAGTGAGATGTGGTACCTCATTAATTTTATACGTCTGACGTAGGTACTGTGTACATGGCATATGGATACAAAACACAGTGTAGTAGTAGTAGCGAAAGCTCGTAAAGGATTAAACTACAGTAAATAATCTTAGTGCATAGAATTTGTTTATGTTTCTGCTAATCACAGTTAAGTGGAGTAACGATGATCTCTTAAGAAGGCACTGTTTTAACAAATTTTTTAAACAACATACTACCATACTACATAGAAATGTTTAAAAATATTAAACAAATATTATTAATCTAAGATTAGATTAATAACTCGTCGTTAAGATGATATAGCTCGTCTCTTCACAATGACTTGACGCCTGCAACCCTTCGTAAGTCTTAACAAATGTAGAGTGTGACAAGATTAATCGCTAGGGATAGTTCACTATTTTCGGAATCTATTAATTAGGACCAACAATTTTGAAACGTCAAATATTTAATTATGTAAATCCTTTGATGATATATTATTATTTTTCTGATGAAGTTGTGTTTTGTAGAACTTTTCAGGTGTATGTTTTCCTAGTACTTAATACTCGTGAAAATATCGATATTTTATCATTATAATGTTACTAACACCATAATAAAACATTTTAAACAATATAAATTAAGATTAAGATGAACTAGAATCTATTTGATACTATATTACCTTGTGCAAGCAAATAAAACAAAAAATGTTGCTGCGAATTTATTGCGCTCAAAATAGGTTAAAAGCACAGTGTAAGTCTTCCGCGTCTGTGTAAATTGCTTGCAGATGAAGGAAGGAAGCTAAATGTTTCATAAACAAACGATAAATGTAGGAACGTGGCTGATTTTAGGAGTTTTCAACTTTTCCGTCATATACATTTCGCTCTGAAGATACCTTATAATTTTATTGTTGCTGTTTTTTAAGGCACTGAAAATTGTTTTGCTTCCACAAAAGAGTTTTATTGGTTTACAAAGAATAGTAGAGTATAGTCACTAACTCTACTAATTTCCTGAGTACTCCAGGACCGTTGTGTTTTGGAAAGCAATTAAACCATTTAGAGCAGCAGTCACGGTATTTAGGTGAACTGTGCCTCGATTGTTACGCAATAAACTTTTTATGGCCATTCTATTGGAACCTATATGGTTTACTTGGCTAAACTATTTTTGCCAAATACAAAACATTATATAGTCATATCATTATATAATTATTAATTTTAATAAGATTCATTTTAAAATTCTATTCATACTCTACACCTACAGCTAAAATTTTATCGTATTTAAATAATTATAATTAACAAAACAATTTTATGTGTCCTTTTTTACCGCACAAAGGAAATGCAAAATTGGATAGACAATGAAGCAGTTGTATTAAAATTCGTCGCATAATGTTACCGGCCTCAGTTTGCTTTTAAAATGACTCGTTATTATTTTGTTTTCCAATGCCAATGTCGCTGAGCACAAAATAAATGTAGGTTTGTCCTGCAAAAAAGTCACGTAACGATGCCTTGGTAATTGGATTAGAGGTGGACTGTCGAGACAATCTATGTAAAACCTAAAAATAATAAATAATTATTAACTTATCTACTTATTTCCAATGTTGTAATGAATGAAATGGTATGGAAATTTTAATCATCTACTTCAAGGATATGACAGCATAAACTGTCACTCATTTTATCCTGCGGCTAAGTATTGTTACTCATTGCAATTAGCCTCTTCAATGCGGATGGATTACCTCATACTTGCATAGAAAACCACAAAAACGGGAAGTATTTTATAACGGGAGTTTACATTAACGTTCCTACTGTTCGATGAATTGTCAGTACGATATAAAAATGTGTTGGGAATGTCAATTATTGTAAACGAGTTTGAAGCGCGATACACCTAAAAAGTCGTACAGCTACATAATATTAATTTAAAGATAATATTATGTACGTAGATATTTAAAAAAATACGCTGGACCATCTAATCGAATAAACCTTTCGTTTTCTATATTTAGTGCGAATGTGTGTAACGTGTTTGTTGTGAACTGTGTCTATACTTATAAACATGTCGCTTATACAGTGTGTATGTGAGCGCGGCATGGGCGTGCGGTGTTTTCACGCCCGGCAACTACCAGGCGCGCAGAGCTTTACAGGAGATCGCATTGTGTACATCTGTTTGTTTGACAGAAATGCGATCAATACAGCCTTAATCAATATAGCCTTTAGCAGAAAAAGCTTATTTAAATCGAATGACCAGTTACACTTACAGCGGTCTTGGCGATACTCGTTATGAACATTCACTTTCTTTACGTCTGTCTAATAATAACATTTAAGTTTGTTCTGCAACTTTGACCCCTATTTATAGGTAATTAATATCAAAATTCTCACCTTTTCCGTCTATAATAATATGTTATCTTTTATATATAAAATTAGGAGGCAAACGAGCATACGTCCGTCATCCATAGACACCCGCAACATCAGAGGAGTTGTAAGTGCGTTGCCGGCCTTTTAGGAGGGAATACGCAATGGTCCGGAAATACCGCTGGCGATAGTTCATTCCAGAGTTTTACTGTGCGCGGCAGAAAGCTTCGGGTAAAGCGCACGATGGAGAACTGCCATTCATCAAGATGATAAGGATAAATATTTTGTCGATTGGAACGGTGGCGAAAAGTTGCAGCAGGTATAAGTCCGAACAATTCCTAGGAGCACTCCCCGTAATATAACCGATAGAGTACGAGCTATACATATAGAGCTACTTTGCCCTTCATTGGATACGATTCAGAGGGAGAAGCTGGTACTGTGTACAGACTCCGTGGTCTAGTGGTTAGAGCTTGGCTCTCGATTCGGAGGCCGTAGGTCGAACCTACGGCCTCCGAATCGAGAGCCAAGCTCTCCTGCATTGGAACAATAAAAAATATTTTTATAAGATGATAATATTATTATTCACTATATTATATGTAGGTACTATAGGAGTTTTAATATTAAATTAAACTCTAATGGCCGCGTCTTATAAAAAATCACAATTACGACGGATGAGTGAGTTGACACCTGACCGTGTAGACTTGTAGAGAACGAATAGAAAGCCTTCGCAAATCGCAGTGCAATACTCCTCACCTCTTGTTGTTTTTGTGTTTTTGAGGCCTTTTGTTGTGCGTTTAATGCTACCCGATCATTTTTCACTACTTATATAAACTAATATTATAAAGAGGAAAAGTTTATTTGTTTATTTGTTTGTTTGCATTGAATAGGCTTCGAAACTACTGGACCAATGTTGACGAAATTTGGCACAAATTTAGAGTAGACTACGGGGAAGGACATAGGCTACTTTTTATCGCGGAAAAATGTACGGTTTCCGCGAGATTAACTTAAGCGCGTGGCTAATGCCCGCTGATGCTAGATGTTTCTAGTTTTGTTATAAGTTTGAATCTATCAATGATTATGATTTTCTAGAAAACATGTATGGATACGCTTGACTGTTGTGTAATAAATTAATGTATGGTATATGAATAACTTCTCGGTGTGGTGATGAGAAATTAAATTCGCTCGGTAAGCCAGGAAGACATCAATGAACTGTCATATAACATAAAACGTAATATGGCTTGTAAAAGCGCGCGCCGGCTTCGCTTCTCTGCGGGTGATTTAGCGCGCATTGTTGGTAAACTCAGTAGGGTTGTGCTTATAAATGTATTTTGTATTCCGGATAGATTTAAAATAAAATTAATCACTAAGTGATCTGCTGGATTACATATATCATAATAATACAATATTTTTATTAATCCCTTTATTATATTCAAAGGCAATGTTTAATAATTTAATTTAAAGATAGTAGTTATTGAATTAGTATGTATCTCCAAAAAAGATGATACGAGTATTGAGTGGCAGCCCTATAACAAATGCACATGTCAACCCCCTCAGACGGAACACATGGTGCACGGCTGTGTCGGTGCATTTCGAAGATTTTAAATAAATTCATTTCCCATGTCTTCGAGCTCTCGAGGAGGTATCTACTTATCGATTTTATAAAATGGTTTCCTACATATTCCGATAAGATAAGTGAGACATAGTTTGAAAAATATATTTGTATCTCAAATGTTACAAGGACCTATAATAATAGTATTATTAATTTTGTTGTCAACTCAAAAATTCCAAATTATTTAAATGACCAAAATATAACACTAGTATAAATTTATCAAGTCTGATGAATAAATTATAATATCCAATTAGTGACCATTCAAAAGCTTGTTCCGATTACGCTTATCAAGACGGTAGAGCAGTGTCAAGTGTGGTGTGCACTGTGGGTGTGCATGTGAGGTATAGGGGCGTGACGTTGTGTGACGAGTGTGACGGACACGTTGGGGTGGAGTCGCTTTTTGTACCAAAAGTACCAGGCTAGCATGCGTCCGCGAGAGATAGAGGTAGACGCCTAGGTGAATATACTATTAATTATAGTATCCTAAAGTTCTAGCCAGACAAGAGCCAGACTGATGCTAGACTTTAGCTCTTCGCCAATACTATGTAGAACAACTTTGTGATGTGTACATTTATATGTTTTATCATTAAATCAATGCCCCATTAAAAGACTCATTTCACTTTTTCAGCGCATCAGATTAGGTCAAAACCTAGATTTTGTGAATAATGTTACATTGGTTTATATCGGCATTTTTAAAGTAAATATTTGGAATTTGAAAGGAACTCCGCCCACACTATACCCAGTTAGCGCCGTAATTGAGTTCTCTACGTAGAGCCGGCTGAGCTTCAAGATGTATCTTGTTATTATAGCCTTCATCAGATTAGCCGTTACGTAGGCCGTAACTCGTACTCTATGGGAAAATTTCTTCATACAAAGATGAAATCGTTTTTATAAAGTATACAATTTATCTTTTTTATAAAAAAAGATAATTCGAGTCGAATTGGTTAACTTCACGGAGTTCGATATTAAGAAACAATCGGAGTAACCGAATTAATGATTGATTATTATCAAGTTCATCATGAAACAAAATGTATAAGCTTTGTATTAATATTTAATAAATAAACTTAGGAGCAGTGAGTAATACTAATCAGTAATCACTTACGTATAATATGAGTATGTAGTGCGTTTGATTATAAAAATCGACAACCCAAATTACATCCTCCTGATGATACTAAGAATCGAGAAGGAAATTCACTACGCTTACGAGGAATTGATTGTGATGGATGGAGTTTCCTTTACAGATTTTAGGAATTTTAAAATCGTCACCGATAAATTAATACTTATATTAAGTATTAATTTTATAATAACTGTCTTTAATAATCCTAACAAAGCTTTACTAATGTCTTTAGTAAAACGAGTAGTACGTTCCTAAGTATAAATATTTAGTATAAGTCATAATTCTGTGTTAATATTAATAACCTATGGGGTTAGGTTTTGTATTTAAAATGTAATGTTAATTAATTCAAAAACCTGCGCAAGGGTCTTTTATAATACATATTAAATAACCACTTACCATAAAAATAAACTTAGACATTCCGTTTAGTCTAGGTCTTGTTTTGTACCTACATTTACTAGGAGTACATAAACATGTAGAGCTCCATAAGCACTAGATTTTCGTTGAGTTCTCGGAATTATAAATACCGTGCGGTCTAGGTTCCATTTATGAACTCTCTTGAAGGTCCTCGTGCGTCTATTATTTTAAATCGCATTCAGTTGAACGCTAACCAATTACTGTTCAACTATTTGTACTATTCATTTAGCAAAGTGCACTGCTTCTATTTTAGTTAAGTGTCAATTTCGGGCTAAGTTGCTCAATGATCATAAAATTTGTCTGAAATGTATTGTTTTACACTACGTTTGACCTGAATCGCACAAATGTGCGCTATAAGAGTTTAACAGTAATACCACACTAGAAGACCAAAGTAAATCAACCTATTATTAATGAACTAGCTAACAATACCTATACGTAGCTTATGTAATAAATTAATATTATATTTTAAGTGGAAAACCCTTAATTAGATAAAAAAACAACACCAATTATACAAATCTATTTACAAATTAACAAAAAATAATAATAAAAACTATAATGAACAATGAACAATTAAATAATAAAAAAAGAAACTAAATAACTAAATTTAAAAGGGAAAGTAACAACGGAAAACGCAATGGCACGTCTGTCTCGAAATCCCAAGGCAAAAGAGGGCGAGTGGCGTGGTGCGCCAGGTTTTATGCTGTTCGGGGGCCGCCGGGGCTGCTCGGTGAGTTAGCTTCGGTGTTGCTCGCTAACAATATTATATAAGACGAAATTTCGTGTAAGATACATATCATAAATCCTGCTGTTAGATATTTTAATAACAGCTATTTTATTATTCGCCGTTTGGTAGATACTAGAACCTAGACTACTAACTAAATAAAACTAGAGTCTAAATACACTTTGTGTGCAGTTTGGGTCTAAAAATGATCAGTACCTTTAAATACATTTTTAATTGCAGTGTTATAGTTTGCACGTATATGACGCGTATATTTTTATCCAAAGGAGTGGGTTAAATTGGAAAAGTAAGGAAAATGTATCTAATGATGAATTAACTATCAACAAGTTTAACAAGTTATCGAAACTCTATCCAATAACTAATGATAGCTATAACTTAAACATAAGAAATTATTCTATCGTCTTTCCAAGCACGATTTATGCACTATTTTATTTTATTTCTCATATTACCACAGAATAAATAATAGTACCTACAGGTAATATTACCTATATTATTATTCTTGCAGGTTTTTCATATACCTTACTGAACATTCGGCGTTCAAACTTATGTTGAGTTCTTCATTATTTCCGTATCATGTAACTATCGAATCTTAAAGAAGAAGAAGCTCAACTTACCAATACCCACAGATAAAAGCAACAGCCGACAAACAGTATTCGGTATAAGAAAACCGCCGTTTATCTTCAAGAAACAACAAGTGAAGTTTTCAAGAACGGATAATCCTCTATACAACAAACAACGTATCGAGAGCGAAATTTCGAAGAATTGCGTGAGCAAAATACTAACGCCATTGCTCGCAAAAACTTACCACGCTAATACAATTGAGCACTCTATTCCTACGGGATAGTTGTCAAAATACATCAAAAAATGTTTCAGCCCTTATCTCTAATCGTTTAATTATACAATTCTCTTGCCAGAAACCGGCAATGAATTTATGCATGAAGCGGTAGAATTTCACTGTCGGGACGCGGGATAAAGGAACAATAGTCTTAGTTTTAATCTCGGTTTTTTTCGTGGACCAGATCCAGTCTTCGTGCGGGAGGGCCCTCTCCCCTCCGTCGTCGTATGACACGCTCAGGTTTGCGAGGTTTTTTCGTTTAAATCCCGCTCTTTTGATTCTGATACTTGATACTGTTATTGTTTTTGGTCGTCTTGCATTTTCTTTTGTTTTTCAAAACACTCGTCTTTTAAATTTTGTGTATTCAGTTAATATTTATAATTAGGGCCTATATAATATTATGTTGATTACTAGGGATCTTAGTTATAATAAGGGTTAGTGTTGTAATAAAATTGATAATCAAAATTATGTGTCAGGCCCAGCCCTTACATTATTAATTTCTCTTCGTTCATGTACGTAGCCAAGCTAACATCTGTCATGATTATGCTATCGTTAGCCGTCAATATCAAATGCTACGACGAATTAAATGTTGAAATTGCGGTAAGACATACCTACATTAATGTAGGGGTACATTAAAATAATTAATAAATTATTTAGGAATATGACATATTTTGTACATGACTATGCGGTGCACTAACAGCTTCATGAAGACATGTATGACTGAAGAATATTTAAAGACCTAGGTACTTGTGTGGTATTTTCATACCATTATACATTATATTAACTGTAACATTATTTATTTTAAACGTAGGTATTTTGAGAAACTCTCAATAAGATTGTCACATCTCTTCCGCCCTCCTGTTTAATGACCTATTTTAGTCGCAGGACATGTCGCTTTGTGACTTGCTACAGGAATAGGATAATAGATGAGGCAAAATGAAGAAGATGAAACAAAACCCAATTTGAACTTATTTAAATGTACAGTGTGTACTGTACGTGTAATTTTTTTACAGTTTACAGTTTAGGCACAAAAAGTAATTAGTAGTTAGTAAACTGGTAAACTAGTAGTAATTAGTAAAAACCTTTTACGAAGTTTATTTTGATACATTTATTATTACTTATAGATGAGTTATTTACCTAATTATCTAAATATATAGGCAAACCTGACTGACTCATCTATCAACGTACAACCGAGAGTACTGAACGTATTTTGCTGAAATTTGGCATACCTACAGATAGTTGTAATGACGTAGGCATCCGCTAAGAAAGAATTTTTGAAAATTCGCTACCTAGGGGGGTGAAAAAGGGGTTAAAATTTTGTATGGAAACCGAACTCCACGCGGACGAAGGCGCGGGCAGAAGCTAGTTTTTAATAATTTTCTGCACAAAGTAGGTATGTCGGTTGAACTAGTTCAGAATTAGGTACATGATTATACTATTATTAATTTTGAATTATTTGCTAGTTTCAGTAAGATATTGTATTTTACACTCATGGCTCAGGTATACTCATGATTCGGGTAAACGCCTTGATATTTAAGGCCGTGTAGACCCAATTTTACATGACTTTGAATCGATAATAAACAAACAAATAGTAACTTTAAAAAGCCAAAAAAAATACACATTGTTGTTTACTTAATGTTCTTTTACAATTTGTGGTTCAAAACATAATATTGAAAACTTCACTCGATCAAAAATAATTCCGAAGAGGAGGCTAAATTTGAATATTTTTCTTTTTGTTCATGAAGTTCATGATAGTTTTACTTTCAAAAATCATATCTACGAAAAGCTAATAACTTAAAGAAGAATAATTTGTGGTTACATTTTGCATGTTGGTTTAATTATTATAACATTAAATAATTATTGAAATGCAGCGTGCGTAAGCCGCTTGAGTCGCCCCACAGTCGCCCGCTAGGCGTTGACGAGGACAGACCTATGTCAGTTTTGCTAGCGCACGGCTTACCCGCGTATTTATCGAACAATTCTTTCGTTTCTAACGCAGTGTAGGAAAGTCAGTTTGTTTTGTTTTTTTTATTTTTGAACTAAATTATACATATCATACACAATAACATATTATATTTTATCGTCGCCGCGTCATTGCTTTTGCCAGATGAGACGACCTCTGTGGCTCAGTGATTGAGCGTGTTGGTGCTCAAGCCGGGGGTAGCGGGTTTGAATCCCGCCGAAGGAACAAAAAGTTTCCTGTGTTCCCGGGTCATGGATATGTATAATACAATAAAAATCTAAAGGAAAGTCAGTTTGTTTTGTATTTTTTTATGTTTCTTTTTATTTTTGAACTAATTCTATACAGATAAAAAAAATTGAAGTGTCTGTTTGTAACTTCAAATTAACAGCTTTTCATATAAGGAATCTAAAAGTATATTCGGTACTTATAATAAAATACCAAATTTTAAAATTTTTGTCTGTCCGTCTGTCTGTCTGTCTGTCTGTTTGTTCCGGCTAATCTCTGAAACGGCTGGACCGATTTTCACGGGACTTTCACTAGCAGATAGCTGATATTATAAGGTCTAACATAGGCTACTTTTATTTTAGGGTTCCGTTTAAAAAAATAGGGTTCCGCTTTCGTTAGATCTGCGCAAACGAAGTTGCGGGCATCAGCTAGTTATACATATAACCATACACAATAAGATGTTACATTTTATCGTCGCCGCGTCGTTTCTTTTGCCAGATGAGACGACCTCTGTGGCTCAGTGATTGAGCGTGTTAGTGCTCAAGCCGGGGGTCGCGGGTTTGAATCCCGCCGAAGGAACAAAAAGTTTCCTGTGTTCCCGGGTCATGGACATATAATACAATAAAAATCTATAGGAAAGTTTGTTTTGTATTTTTTTATGCTTCTTTTAATTTTTGAACTAAATCTATATACAGATAAATAAAAATGAAGTGTCTGTTTGTAACTTCAAATTAACAGCTTTTCACATAATGCATCTGAAAGTATATTCGGTACTTACAATTACAATAAAATACCAATTTTTAAAAATATCTGTCCGTCTGTCTGTCTGTCGGTCTGTCTGTCTGTTTGTTCCGGCTAATCTCTGAAACGGCTGGACCGATTTTCGCGGGACTTTCACTGGCAAATAGCTGATGTCATAAGGTCTAATATAGGCTACTTTTATTTTAGGGTTCCGTTTAAAAAATAGGGTTCCGCTTCCATCAGTTAGGCGCAAACGAAGTTGCGGGCATCGGCTAGTTATACATACAACCATACACAATAACATTATCGTCGCCACGTCGTTGCTTTTGCCGGATGAGACGACCTCTGTGGCTCAGTGGTTGAGCGTGTTGGTGCTCAAGCCGGGGGTCGCGGGTTCGAATCCCGCTGAAGGAACAAAAAAAAATTCTGTGTTCCTGGGTCATGAATGTGTATTAAATATGTGTATAATACAATAAAAATCTTAAATATGTGTATAATATAAAAATTATTAAATATATTTCTGTTGTCTGGTACCCGTAACACAAGTTCTTCGAGAACTTACCACGGGACCAGATTGACTTGGTGTGAAGCGTCCATAGATATATTATTGTGTTGTGTATTATGAGAAAAAAGTAGCTGATGCGTGGAGTAGCCTTAGTACATTATTGAATAAGCCAGTAAACAGTTTTTATGAATTTGTAACATCTACCATCTTCTTTGCCGTACTTTTCGTTTCTTTTTATTTCGATTTCTGTTTTTACAATAATAATAATAAATAACTCCCCACGCCGATTTCGGTGACGGTGGCTGGTTTTATTGTAGCCTAGCCAGTTACACAGGAGTATTTTTATAGTGCCCAAGTGTGTGCGCAGTACACAAAGGCACTCTTTTTTTTACTCTCGTAATCCAGGGGGACGGATAACCGACACGACTGACGAGACATGAGGCGCAGGTCCGACTTTTTACCTGCCCATCCGACGCATGGATCATCTTTCTTGTCAGACAATCAGGTGATCAGCCTGCATTGTCCTAACCAAACTTGGAAACAACAATTTTTGTTGTTCCAGTGTGGGAATCGAAATTAGAACCTACGACCTCCGAGTCGAGAGCCAAGCTCTAACCACTAGACCACGGAGGCTGTTCTATTTACAATAAAATATAAGGATACGTGCTCAACATCCGTCATGCTTGCCTTTGCAGAACACACCAAGTCACTCGCAAGTAGGGGTTGCAATCCGGATACTTCGAAATTCGAAAAATTCGAAAAATCCGGATTTTCATTTAAAAATCCGGATTTTTCGATTTTTTCAATCTTGGTTACTACTATGAAAATTACATATTTTAATTGTAATTAGTATGTACTCTAGACGTACAATATTTGAATAAGGGATATAATTAATCGAGTGAACAAAAAATAAGTTGGTGACTGTACGTGAGCATACTGTATTGCTGAATTTGGCAGCGAATTAATATGTTGGCGACTAAATTACCAAACTGGTGAAATCACTCAAGTGACAAAAAATACAAAAATCGGCAGATAAAAAGTAGCGAAATTTAATCCAATTAGCACCGATGAGTTGGTGACCATTATACCATGTAAGTAGCTAATAAAGATTTGATTGATAAATTAATAGCTGCTAAAAATTAAATTTGCAAGCTACGGAAAATCCCAGTTTTGGATACTATTGGAGGTTTTTTTTTCTTTGGTATGTAGACCAGGGTCGAAGCCTTCAAAAATGGTAAAAAGTGAAAAAAAATAGTAGTAGGATGAAACCTATTAGAAAAGGAGGGGAATATGATAAAAATGAAAGGAAAAATAAATTACGGGCGATCTGAGTTCGGGAAGTGGGAGGGGGTGAGTTTTTAAGGGTAAAAAATGGTTTATCTTGATTTTCGGTAAAACTACAAGTCCTATGAAAAAGAGTTAAATGGCAAAGTTGTAGATAATAAAAAGATCTACAACTTTTATATTAACAATTTTTTTACATAACCTCAAAATTTATGTGAAAAATTCAAATAACCAAGTTTTTGGTTTTTAATTTTTATCTTGTACAAAAACAAAAAAAAATTCACGAAATTTAGTGAAAACTTACCTTTTTATGTCCTAAATACACTGTAATTTTTGTGATTTAAAATATTTAGTTTTTCACCTTATTTTGTCTTAATATCGAAAAATTAACCCTAATTTTCAATCGAAAATTCTCCTGTCAAAATATCAGCTTTTTTAAAAAAAATTGGTGAGCTTCTTGTTTGTTGAATTCTATTCTTTCTGATAATGTAAAAAAATGTATACATTACCATAGTAAATGTTCTCAGAAAATGCAAAGAAAAGAACAAGTAGTAAGGCTCAGGTCGCCTAGCCCCTTTCCCTCTTGTATATGAAATACCTTTTGATGGGTTAAAATTATCCGCAGGTCACTCAAGTATACAAGTCATCTTAAAATAGCAATAAATAGACATGTATGCGCATAATTTAAAGAAGATTCGACAACTTACTCAAAATATTGTAGATTTCTTATTGGGGCTAGGCCTTACTACCTATTCTTTTCTTTGCATTTTCTGAGAACATTTACTATGGTAATGTATGTATTTTTTTACATTATCAGAAAGAATAGATTTCAACAAACAAGAAGCCCATCAATTTAAAAAAAAAAGCTGATATTTTGACAGGAGAATTTTCGATTGAAAATTAGGGTTAATTTTTGGTTAGTAGTAGTTAATTTTTTTAAATGGTGTTGCGGGGTTCTTAAGGGGAGGAAATTTTCATTATTTTTTCAATAGGATGCACCGTTTCCGAGATAGAATCAATTTTATAAAAAAAAATGCTCTACATTGAGATACGAGGGATGTATAAAGCTATTGGAAAATTCAGGATTTTCAAATTTCTTTTTCTTCCATCATGAAGAAAATATGAGGTTGCGGGGTTACTAAGGAAATTTAAAATGGATGACTTTTTTGTAATCAGCACCCCCAGAAACCAACAAAAGGACAACCATATTATTTTTATAAAATTAAGTATGTCCGCCATATTGGAATTTCAAAATGAATGCCATTTTCGTATCCAGCACCCCCAAAAACCTGGTAATGACACCTATGTTAATTTTGCGAAAAATGAATATCCGTTATTTTTAAATTTCAAAATCAATTTACACAATATCTACACCCCCCTAAAATCGAGGAAAATTAAAAATTGGGAATTTTGTACGCTTCTTTATGTTTTTTTTATGTGCGCTGGTTTTGCTGCTTGTATGTTTTTTGAGTTACCTACATTAGGGAAAATATATGAGCCTATTCTTAAATTAAATGTGTACTCACAAATTGTCGCCAAGATGGTTATTTGTTCGCTAATATAATATATGTCTGCCAGTTTGGAATATTCAGTCGTATTACTTAGTCACCAGATTTGTAAATTTTTATTCCTTACATTCTTTAGCCAACATGGTAATTTAGTATTCAATATTCGGTATTTTCACATCCAAAATTTAATTGTTTTGTCGTGAGTTTAAATCCATGCCTTTGGATAATTTGATATTATTATTTTTTTGTCCTGTTGAAATTGTTGACACATTTTTCCATTTATTCAAGTTATTTGGTAGAACATAGTCAATCCATTAAATGGAGATGCGAGGGATGAAGATCTGCTAAAATATTATGGTCGCTATATATGTATATGTATGGACTGTTTCTAAGATACTTACCATTTTATATTTTTTAGTAGTAGTACAGTTCAGTAATAGGTGATCCAATTTATAAAAACACTGAATATGGTTTCAGTTTTAATTGCACAAGTAGTAAGAAGTATAATAAGCAAATCCAAACCCAATTAAAGCTTTGTATATTTATATTTATTATTAATTGAATTCGTACTAACGAAAGTCAAAACATATTATTGCAATTTTAATTTCTACAATCATAGAATGCCAAATTAATATGACAGCTTAAAAAGAAATGTAGTGGTTTAACTATATTTAATTATCTTCTAAATAATGAATATCTAAGTCCAAATACCTAAATCTTATCTCTATGATATCAGAATAAATTCTTAAAAAGTTTGGGAAGAAGTTTTGGAGTCGATAATACCTGACTGGTTGGTTTAAGATTAAAGAGAGTTTTTCCGAATGAATGAAAGTAATATATTTTTTTTTATTATTAAAATTAATTTGATTGAACTAAACTAACCTAAACTAACGAGTCAGTAGCAAAACTAAATGAAAATCAACGCTCCTGTTTTTGCGTAGAAATAATTATTTTTTAGATAATATTTTAAAGATAAGATATAGGTGCCAAAAATAGCACCAACGATTTGTGTAAACCACTGTTATTTTTTTAAGTAATGTAGTTTTCATCTTATAGTGGAAACTTCAAAGTGCAATAAAGAGTAAGATGTTACTGTTTATTTGTAAGTAAAATGTTAAAATAAAGATCTTACAATAGTTGCAGATTTTAAATTGTGCTTAGAATTGTTAATTGTACTTCTGTTAGTTACCGAGGGAATTAAAAGCACAATTTACGTGTTTAATTATTACCCAAATAGGTGGGTGGTTTTTACTTTCAATAACTCAAAAGTGGTCCAATTTCGTCCATACAAAATTATTTGTTCAGCCCCATACTTCAAATGATTTGTCTTCACTCCCCGGATCTCAATTTAAAGGATTTTCAGTTTCCTACGTTTTATTAAACTGTAATAATTTTCCTACGTTAGTAATTTCTCATAGAAATGGAACTTTACGAAAACGGTAGTGGTGAACTGTGGCGTAGATAATTATGTAAAAAAAGCGTTAAAAAGATCACAGGCTATTTCCACTTTTTTATAATTCTTTACTGCTGGAACATTTAGTAAATAACAATATATACATACCTTATTCAAAATAAAATACCACCTATAAAACTGAACATTCTAGGATTTCAAACGTAATCAAAAATATTTATAAAAATGAAAAAATAAATATAATTAAGTATATAATTTTGATATAATCTCATTATGTTTTTATTTATTCAGATTGTAATTCTAATACTTACAACTTAAAATAAGAATTTATTTAAATTAAATTATAAAAAAGTAACTGTTTTTTTTACTAATGAGTGTAATTTTTGCTACAAAATAGTAGTAAAATAAACATTGATGTTTTATAAAATATGCAACAAATTAAAAAAAAATGAAAAAATCTGAATTATCCGGATAATCCGGATTTTTGGGAGAAAAAATTCAAAAATCCGGATTTTCAAAAAGTCAAACGTTTGTGGAGGTTTGGATTTTGCGGCAAGTGGCAAACGTGCGGACTCGGCAGTAGGAATACATTTTTTGCAAGTGTCTGCCTAAGTAGGTACCATCAAATCGTCAACACCTATGTATCTGATACAGTATTTTTATCTCACGAAACGACACGTACTTTATGGTCTAAGATACGAACTAAGGTCGACCTTCACTGATGTGTTTACCAGATGAAAGTGATATTTTATCAAATAAAATAAGTTTCTGAACATATTTAAATTAGGCAACCCCTTAAAAAATGGTCAAGACTATAATTAATTCAAAGTCAATTTTTTTTTAAAGTAAATATTACGTGTGACATATAAGGTATATCCATCCGAAACCCAGTGAACCCATGAAACTGAACAACTTTTCCCAAGGAACATAGGTCGAAATATGAAAAAAAAAATTTGGACCTCCCATATAAACCGCATGGTCAGTTAATCAAATTAGTATGGGAGAACCAAATTATTTTTTTTTTTCATATTTCGACCTGTGTTCCTCGGAGAAAGTTGTTCAGTTTCATGGGTTTCGGATGGATATACCTTATATGTCACATGTTATATTTACTTTTAAAAAAATTTGACTTTGAATTAATTATAGTCTTGACCATTTTTTAAGGGGTTGCCTAATTTAAATATGTTCAGAAACTTATTTTATTTGATAAAATATCACTTTCATCTGATAAACACATCAGTGAAGGTCGACCTTAGTTCGTATCCTCTACTATTAGTGACCACACGAGCTAACGATAGGTACTCGTCTCCATGCACACATCGAGCACAGCGTGTTTTTTAGGGTTCCGTAATACTTAAGGAACCCTTATAGTTTCGCTCTGTCCGTCTGTCTGTCTGTCTGTCTGTCTGTCTGTCTGTCTGTCTGTCTGTCTGTCTGTCTGTCTGTCCGCGCCTCTAGCTCCTGTAATTATGAATATAAATTGATGAAATTTGGTGCAGTTATAGATTGTGTATAGATCACGGTTTCGGGATCATAAAAAAATAATAATTTTATATTTTAGGGGTGGCTCTCCATACATGTGAAGTGGGGATGAAAAATATTTTTTCACTCTACCCCATCGTGTGGGGTATAGTAGCATAGGTCTTTTAAAATAAAGGCAAGGTTTCATACGTTACTTTTTTATAAAGTTGACCATTTTCGAGTAATCGGCCTCCAAAGTAGTTCGTAAGTTGGTCCCCCCCCTAGCATTTTTAAACTATAGGAGATAGAAACTTGCAAATTTCCATGCTGATAGATCATGCTAAAAACTCTTTAGGAAAATTATTTTGAACCAAATCAGACAGTAACTTTTGGAGTAATTAAAAAAAAGCATATTACGCGTTTATAGTTACGGAACCCTCCTTAGACATGTCCTGACATGCTCTTGGTTAGGTTTATTATACTTGTAACAGAACACACTGCATAGAAACTGTCAAAATCTATACTAATATTATAAAGCTGAAGAGTTTGTTTGTTTGTTTGAACGCGCTAATCTCAGGAACTACTAGTACGAATTGAAAAATTATATTTGTGTTGGATAGTCCACTTATCGAGGAAGGCTTTAGGCTATATAACATCATGCTAAGCTCAATACGAGCGGAGCACCATTCAAGAATGTTACAAAATCGGGGGTCTTTTTTTCCTTTTGAGAGCTTTCGCTGCGTACGCTGCGGAAACGGTTAAAGTTTCGCTAAAATGATGTATGGCAGAATTGTTCCCCTTTAAAAGTTCTAAAAAAAAGTCCGCGACAGTATATGTCTATCTTTTAAGGTTGGCTCACTATAACCTTTTTATACTAACCAAATTTGTTCTAAAAGTAAGCATTATTTCTGAAGGTGTTTTCATAAAGATTATATTAATCCTTATCCAAGTAAATACGTTATTCATTACAAGCATTTAATCTAGAAGAAATTTGCCGTTTACATCATTTGAGTTTAATAAGTATTTTAGAAGATATCGCAGTAATAAAATAATCATACGCGCTATAGTACGGCGCGCGGCGCGGGCGGGTAGTCGTGAGGTGAAAGCGCTTCTCCTTCTACGTAAATGAAGTCGCGGGTAAATTTTAGCGATATCCTAAAGTAACTATTCCACGCGCACGAAGTCGCGGGGAAAAGCTAGTAATTGAATAAAATTTAAGCATTTTTTACTTAGGTACCTATAATATCTATTCAAATTATGTGTGCTATGTGTTGCACTAAAACAGTTATCTATGAATTTTATTATCTTTTTCAATGCAAATAATAAAATAAATTGACCTACTGCCGACACGACTACACTGTAACACTTTGGGTTCATGTAAGTTCACGCCGGCGACGTAGGCGCGCGGCTCGCTTTGCGGCAATTGCGGGCAACTCTTGGAAGCGTTAAATGCCTATTTCGCTTGGTCTACCTGGTCTTAACATAGCAATCTAACTAATGATACAGTTGAAAAAAACGGGCTTATAGCAAAGGTTTATATTAAAATTGCTTTTTACTTGAAATTGTAGGTACTAGATTTTACTATTTTGCATGCTTGAGTTATGCGATAGGTACCTTTATTTAAGATTGTTTATATTGAAGAGAATATAACAAAAATTAAGGGAAAAATAAATTACAGGTGATTTGAGGTCGGGAAGTGTAGGTAAGGGGGTGAGATTTTAAGTGTAAGAAACGGTTTATCTCGATATCCGACAAAACTACAAGTCCTATGGAAAAAAGTCAAATGGAAAAACTGTAGATAATAAAAAGATCTACAACTTTTGTATATTTACACTTTTTTCACATAACCTCAAAATTTATGTGAAAAAATCAAATACCCAAGTTTATGTTTTTTATTTTTATCTTCTAAAACAATATTATTTTTTTAATCCTACTAGTTACAAAAATTATCATCATTGGTCTATTAGGTATACCGTATATCTCGTTGTTGAGTTACATAGGTGTAAAATCGATCCTAAGTAGACAAAGATGCCAGAAATCTGTAGTTAGTAACATATTATGAGGACAAATTCAGGGTCGTAAAATCAGAAATGCCATTTACTTACTTATTAGTACGTAGTACCTACTAAAAATCCATTGAGGTATATACAAAATCGACAAGAGAATTAGATATATAGTTATTTAATAGACTAGCGAAAAAAAAATGTTTTCTAAGAAATCGTTAAATATCGTGTATTTTATATTTAAATCATAAATTGTAGTAAATATTTAAAAAAATAATTAATATTAACAAAATTTTGTCTAAGTGTTAAATTGTAGTAATTTGTACGAAGTGGTTTAAAAAAATACGATTTTTCATTGTATTTTTTTTTTTAAAATAAGAGAAAATATATCATATGTTTGTATAAAAAGAAGGTTTCAATTGAAAGGCAATAAAGTGCTGTTTTGTAGAACAGTGATAGTTAAACAGTAAAAAAATATGGTGTCCTTTGTTGAAATCACTTCGGCACATATTATGTAGAAAACCTAAATAAATACGACCTTTGTGGCTCAGTGGTTTGCGCGTCAGCGCTTAAACCGGAGGTCACGGGTTCGAATCCCGTTGAAGGGACAAATGCGTCTAATAAGATAATCTCAAAGGTATCTAATAAAATTCAATAATTAAAAACGTAAATAACTGCCTAATTACTGTCTACAATAGAGTTAAGTTGTAGTAGGTACCCTTGTAGGTGAATATGAGCACCCCTACAACTGTTCTTAAATCAATCCTAAATTATCAATTACATTTTACATTCCTTTAAATAATAATATGTATAAAAGGGTGTTAATGAATGATAGAGCTTGGATAGCTGATAGAGCTACTAAAATATTTTTTTTACATTTAAGTGCGAATAATTTCAGTTCAGTTTAAACCTCTAACAAATTAATTAAGACCTTTTCAATCACATCATTCAAGTAATGCTAAAACAAAATATTTCAATTATTTTCTTAAACGTGTCACTAATCACTATCAGCCATAAACTTATTTTCAGCGTGTAACATTCCAATTTCATTTGCTGAACGAAATATGTTGTACAAGACCATTATTGCTTACACCTGAAAAAAAAAATTGCGCCTACCTTATATTCAGTATCCCCATCTTTACAGCATGCCCGAAAAAAATATCGAAACTTTACAAAAACTTAACACCACTAATTAATTATTATCCACTTCTAAAAAACCTTATTTAAAAAAAAATATTAAAAAGGAATAATTTGAATTTGCCGCACTCGCGCGTATAGAATACGCACGGTTCGCGCAGGCGCGCCGGCTGCCAGTGAACTAATATCCAGCCTCCGGCGCAGGCGCTGTGTCGGGAACCGCCGAAACGCCCCACCACGATAGTATCATTCATGAAAACGGGCGCTGAATGTGAACTTTCGCGGGAGCTTTTCGCCACCTCATGCGAGGCACCACAGGCACAGTTGAATTACGACCATTTACGAAAATTATAGTGAAGTTAGATAAGGTGACAGACAATTCGTTCAGAATTTACACTGTGAACAGTCTTTTATTTTGGCTGTTAAATTGACCGATAGTTTTTTTGTTAATTTGAAAATAGAGTTAAAGATGCCTTTCTTTATGTACCTACAACAGTGGCTGGGGTACAAAAAGGAAGTAGGTACCTACGTGTAGCGAATGTTCCTTTAAAAAAAGTACATAATATTAAAGTTTCATGTTCCTAAATTCTAAGCTATTTTATAACAGACTAAATATAAAATAGCTTAAATAGAATTTGGTACGTCCGCGCTACATTTTTTTTATGTAATGAATCAGGAAACGAGCAGACGGATCGCCTGATGGTAAGCGATTACCGCCGCCCATGGACACTCGCAACACCAGAGGAGTTACATTTGTAACTCCTCTGGTGCTGCGACTTGCGTTCCTGGTCCTTAAAATCCCCATGGGCCTCCGGTAACCTCACTCACTCGGCGAAACACAACGCAAGCGTTATTTCACACCGGTTTTCTGTGAGGCCGTGGTATATATCCGGTCGAGCCGGCCCATTGATGCCGAAGCGTGGCTCTCCCACAGTTGGTCTCAACTTTCTCATTACATATTCTGTTAGTTATAAGCAGACTTAAAATGGTATTCAAGTTTAGTCTACATAAATATTAATCTAGTAAGCCATGATAGAGCACGTTTTAGAAAGACTACAAAGCACGACCTTTCACCTACATTGAAAACGCAAGCCAAAACTTAACAATGTTTATATTATCTAGCTAGCCTGCTAGAGAATTCCTAGCGGGATTCGCATGCTGTTTTAAATTTTGGATTTTTTGTAAGAATTTTAACATTCCTGTTGTTTCAGACTTCTAATGGGGAACATGTAGTTTTTTATTGGCTTTTCGAAAAGTACATATTTTGTACATCACGATCAACCGTTGATGAAATACAGTCATCACAAAAGTGAGAGCATTAAAAACTCTCTATACAAAAAATGATGCACAAACGACGTCACAGCAGCTGAAAATATATTATGAAGAAGAAGATAAATACTAAATTGATTTTATTTAACTTAAATGCTGCATTTATGTACCTATATCATTATAATAACAAAAAAATGTCACAAATAACATAGGGATTATTCGTTTTTGAATCATAGCAAAAAAAATATTTGTCATTTTTTAGTTCTTTCTAGTCCTGTGTCGTGTGCCTTTACTATTTTAGCAACTGATTACTGTTTTTTTTTGCATTTTTCGGTCCATATTTATGTTACTTTCCGGAAAATATACGAATTTTGCCGATTTAAAACAAATGCATGTTCCCTATTAATAGACAGGCAGATAATAGGCACCATGAGGTCATTAGTTAACTCAAGTCTGATGTTGAAATGAAAATCCAGTACAGATTGTCTCCAGTACAATGTGCTCCATAACAACACTCGGTACCCGCTCTGAATTTGCTCGCTTGTAAAACCTAAGTCCGCACTTCAGCCGCAAGTCTGCTAAACATTGATCTGCCTAAGTAGTAGGTTTCCAGTTAAGTGCATAGTAGCTATTTAAACTTAATCAACATAAAATTATCATTCAAGCCATTTTCGTTATAAAGTGTGACAGTATTGAGTATTGTTAGAGGACTACACTAAATCCTAAATCACATTCAAATTATTTAAAGTCGTATATTAAAATAACAACAGTACTTACCTTCTTTATCGGAAAGTTCAAATGCTACGTTTCAAATATACATTAGTCTTTAATATTAATGCATTAAAAATTCTCGACAAGCGAGTAAAATTAATTTGATGTAATTCTGTGACGGTGTTGTAATACAAGACTTGCGAGCTTTATATTCAGAGAATATTTATCGAAAAGTTGATTTAGAAAAGCTTACAATAGGGGATCGGACTACATTTGAAATATTTAGTTTCATTAATAAGTATATTCAGAAATATTGAGGAATTACTACTTGGTAAATGTAAAAAAATATATTATTTTATGTGTATTTTACTAATTAAATACCTACATTTAAAAAGTAGCAAAAAAATATTTTTTTTCGAAATTGGTAAACAAAACCTACATCATTAGTTTACATCATATACAAAAACACTCATTATGGTAAGTATAAACTTCAACGCACAAATGTCGGAGATATTTACAAATATATTCTTGCGGCCGTATACTTCATACACCATAACCTACAAGTGACGTCACTTGTAGGTTAAGTTTAGTATGGAGCGTTTTTACGAGACTTGCGAAATTTTGTATACAAATCGCTGTACCTTTGAAAATATTGACTTTTGATATACGGTTTCTTCTGAGAAGTTACTCATATTTAAGAGTACTATTCATTTCTGCAATAAAGAAAACAGTCCGCTTGCCTATTTGAATCATTTTATGGAAGAATTTTATAATTCTTCCATAAAATTATATATTATTATTGTGCAGTGAGCATGTCAAAATTCTATAGCATGATTCAGAGCCGACTGACGCATGAAAACGATTGCTTAGTACTCTACTTATATGCTGACTTAAATTTACAATAGATTAAGTAATAATTAAAAAAATCTACAATGTTATAGTAAGCACGCGGCGACTCGTGGACGGACGCGCTGATATGCCCTTCCGTTTTGCACAACACCGGAAGCCAATGCTTCCCAACTACACTAGATAAAGAGGCAAATTGCGAAATTTGCCAAAAATCTCAACCACGTTGTCACTGTGTCAACCAATTATGTAGGTAATTATGTGCGGTGTTTGTTACAGATTTTTTTGAAATTTTGCAGGTTTCATACCGAATATGAGAAAAGCATGTAAACTATTTTTTTATATTTTGTCTTATTATATAGTTCACGAATCTCGCAGTTTCCATCGAGCCTGAAAGTGTGACGGACTAATCAGCGCACCGTTCTGAATCGCGCTATAAAAGTTATCTGACACTGAAATTTTTAGTGGGCTTCAGCCTGACCGAGGCTCCGAGCATACCACCCGTTGGATCGGAGATTCCTTTGAGGCCACTATTCCCAAATGAATGACCCTCGACAGAACACGCATCATTCTAGAATCTGGTCATAATTATCATCACTCTCCGTCCCTCCACACTACGCTCCAGCATTCAGCCTCGACCGGTCATCCCCGTCCTCGTCCAGCCCCATCCTCGTCTCACTGCGACTTCAATCGTTCCTAAAGAACATTATGTACTTCAAAAAAAGAATAGAAAAATTTGAATTTGTACACCTAGCGCCACTAGCCGTACTTTAAAAAGTTATAATGTCATATAAGAAGCATAAGTAGCTTCCAACAGACGGCGTTATATACGAAATCGTGGCGTTATATTCAAAGTCGTGTCGTGACGTGTGACGTGACGCGACCATAAAATGGACTAAAATACTGGACAGTAGTTAAGCTATTTTAGGCATGAAATAATTACTAATACAAGTTGAAATAACGATTTAATATTAAGCAATCATTTTTAAATCTTAAATCACTAAAAAGGAAGTATAAAATTTAAATTTTTATCTTTATTTTCTCGTCATTAAAATAAACGGGATTATATTTTTTTTTGCATTTATTGCAGTTCACATCGTTATGCGAATTTAAAATTAAAACACAATTTATTTACCTTCTTTATATTAAAAATGTTAAATACGAGTACAGAAGATTTACCTAATTTATATTAAAAATGTTAAATACGAGTAAAGTTTTTCAATAATAACTCTTTAGAAAAATTGATGTCCTATTCAAATGCCTGACCTTCATTAATGGAAAGACCTTGTAACTGTGACTGAAAGCTCCTAAGCTTTTGGCCGCGTACTCTTTTGTTTGATGTAGCCCTGGTACTGGAACTTGCAAACTTTGACATGGCAAGCAAAGTAAAGTTTATCAAAAAGCTTCTTTTATTTAACTCAACCTTAAATGGTTATAAACATAATATAATTAATATGATTATGACTATAGTTATTAACAACTCATACTGTATCTAATTTATTTAAAAATAAAAGACTTACGGCCGCACTCCACATTTAAAGCTTACTTAAGGACCTACTTAGTACAAGACTTTGATATATAATTATATTAACTTTAAATTTTGACATTAAACTCGTATAAGTAACATGACTACTATTACTAATTTTTAAAGTTTTTAATCACCGGAATACGTTTAGGTCAGACTGATACATCTTATATATTTAATTTTTTAAAGTAAAAGGACAAAAAATATCAATCATAAGAAAAACATCGGATCTTCTCTTCTTACAATCCTGGCTCTGAATAGGCACTATTAGTTAGTTTTTCCTGATACCTTAAAATTAAATGCCCTCTTTTACCGACTTCCAAAAAAAGGAGGCGTTTATACGTTATTACGTCCTTTTGTCGTAAAAAATAATTCGACATTGGTCTTTTAGTCACTAAAGTGGAAATTTGATGATGAGATCCCTGAGGAATCGAGGAAACTATTCGAAATTTTTAAGAACACATATAGTGTTTTAGATTTTTCCTGAAGTAACATAAGCTTATGCTACCAAAAACTAAGATTTTGCACCAAGGTATACCCTGGATCCCAAAGCACTGAACAGAACTCCTCAGTCTTTAAAGATACGCGTTTGTAAATTTCGGCATTGTTCAAAGAACTGCAAGCATATGCCACTAATCACTATGTAACTTACAGTAATCATCATCATCATCTTATTTACAATACCTGATGGAAGCTTAATTTAATTATAATAATTAAATTATTATTATTATTGAAAAGGTGGTAAGCTTCCATTTTCGGCGGCCGCCTTTTCAATACTAATAATTATAATAATTAAATTATTATTATTGAAAAGGCGGTAAGCTTCCATTTTCATATTCGATCGTTTATTTTAAATTTTTATATAATAATTTAACAAATATCACTAAAAGGTTAAAATTATTATTTTTAAACAAAAAATTAAACCGACTTCCAAAGTAAAATTAAAATACACAAAAAAGTATTTTCTTAAACTTATTTTCTACCCTTTTAAATTCGGCTAAAATTTTAACTAGTTCTCTACTCAATCTTCTTAATTTTGAAGTCGGTACCAGCAAATTTAAGCGTGAGTTCTATTGTAGGATATTGTTTGGGCTTTCGACTCCAAAATTAAGAAGATTGAGTAGAGAAATAGTTAAAATTTAAGCTGAATTTAAAAGGGGACTTATTTAGAAAATAAGTTTTTTTCATACTTTTTTGTGTATTTTTATTTTACTTCGGAAGTCGGTTTAATTTGTTTGTTTCTAAATGTATTTTTTTTAATTGTTATTTATTTCCTCAATTTCATTACAATTGAATAAATGTTATGTTTAAACGCTGCAATTATAATATAATTCTTGTATAATAATACATAGTATTAAATACTGCAACAAGTAATGTAGAGCTTAAAAGCTCAACCTTTCTCCTTCAGTTCCCTGACTAAAACGTTAGTCATTACGATGCTATGGCTATTTTATGCGAAGTCAAAAGGAAAGGTTTAATTGCCTTTGATTGATTTGATTGAATGATTTTGGCAGTCTATGTATGTATATAAAATATTCCACCGTAACGCCTAAACTACTGGTCCGATTTTAATAAATAAGGTTTCAATAGGTTCGTAATAATAGCCCCGGTAACGAAGGCTAATTTGCGTAGTCTGGTTATATTTTTTATAAAAATTGTAGTTATTCCACTTATACCGGCCCACACTGGTCCGGCGCCGGGGTGGCCGGCGACATCTGTCATGTAAGAGTTGTCGGTGTATCATTGCCGGGCAGGTTAGTGAAAACATGACATTTTTAATAAATTCATACATTTTTGTTTATCAGCCGGGCAGTTGTCGGTTCCGGAGCCGGGTCGGTTAAATGGAAAGCAGCTAACAGATGTAACTGTTACATGATGTCCTAGGGAACCTCCATTTTTCTCCTGTTAGCCTAGTATTAACATTACACGTTTCGTAATGTCGCGGTCGCTCAAATTTAGTGCGGGAACAATAAGGAGCGGCCAATCTCAAGGATACTCTAGGTGTCCTTATGCCAGCCGCTATTTATTAAAGTAATTCCAATACGAATAGTAGTTACAACTTACAAATTACTACACTAACAGGAAATGTGTGGATTTTTTTAAACAAAAGTGCTAATACACTTAGCTAATTTCTTAAAATTTGGTAAATAATAGATACATCAGTAGAACAATCATACAATATCAATACTTATATAAATAATTCATCATATACATAACTAGCTTTTGCCCGCGACTTCGTCCGCGTGGAACAATACTTTGGGATATCGCTGAAATTTACCCGCGACTTTATTTATGACTAACGAAAGCGAAATCCTATTTTTTTAAACGGAACCCTAAAATAAAAGTAGCCTATGTACCCTATAACATCAGCTATCTGCTAGTGAAAGTCCCGTGAAAATCGGTCCAGCCGTTTCAGAGATTAGTAGGAACAAACAGACAGACAGACCGACTTACAGACAGACAGACGGACAGACAAAAATTTAAAAAAAAAATGTATTTTATTGTAAGTACCGAATATACTTTCAGATTCATTATGTAAAAAGCTGTTAATTTGAAGTTACAAACAGACACTTAAATTGTATTTAACTGTATAGATGTATAGATATTATAATGTATTATATTTTAAGATATTATCAATTTGATGTTTATAAAATAACTAAACTATTTAACTAAACTAAACTAAACATTAACCCGCACGCGCACCCCGCCTTGGTGACGCCCACTTCGCAACGGGCCGTGCAGCCACAGAATTACAGAAAAAACAGAAAAAACCAGAAACCGTCAACGCGCTTGAAAGTGAAGCCGTCACGACCATTCCAAATTGGAATGGTTAGATATTTAGTCTGTCAGTCAATGGCCGACGCGCGCCTTGTAAACTTCGTTTGAAATTGACAGTTTTTAATTAATTATGCCGACTTGTGTCGTTCCCACATGTAAAAATGCTGCTGGGACTGTGAAGAAATCACATGGGATCACATTTCATCTGTAAGTAGTACATTTCCAATTCAGTTGAATAAATTATTGAATTTAAATCCATGTCGTAATTGTCATAGAAAATCATGGTTTCTTTTTGTAAGTGTTGCCACAGAAAAACAGGATATTTTACCCAACTTTTTTTCAATTAATTTTTATTGAATAAATAATTGTCGAAACATAATAACGCTATTGTTTTGTAAGTGTTGCCACAAAATAATGGAACATTTTACCCAAATTTTCGTAATTAGTTAATATTAGATTTTACAATAAAATACAATATACTTTATTGCGCATAAGCGAAATTTTAATAACACGGAGAATACTTTCTTCATGATTTTGATGGGAAATTCTTCTTTATAATTACATACTCACACAGCACATACTTAAAGTCGTTTTGTGGCAGTTAAATAACGACTATATGCGAATTATATATTAACCGACTTCCAAAAAAGAGGCGGTTAAGGTTTTGCATCCAAAAGTACTGAACAGTACTCCTCTGTCTTTAAAGATGCGCGTTCGGAAATTTCGGCAATGTTCAAAGAATTGCAACTATGTAACTCACAGTAATCATCATCATCATCTTATTTACAATACCTAACGAAGCTTGGCGCGTATTTAATAATTATACATTCGATCGTTTATTAAACGTTCTTAAAATGTTTTAATAATAATTTAACTAATTTCACTAAAAAGGGTATAATTATAATTTTAAACAAAAAATTAAACCGACTACCAAATAATAATAAAGTAAAAATAATAAGGCTGGTACCGACTTCAATATTAAGAAGATTGAGTAGACTGTAGAGAAATAGTTAAAATTTTAGCTGAATTTAAAAGGTTATTTAAATTTTAATTTATATTTATTTAAAATTTAAATTTATTTTAATTAAAATTTTAATTAAAATAAAATTTAAATAATAAATATTTAAAATTTAATAATTTAAAAGACATTCAGTTATTCTTCCCCACTTTCACCCCCCACAACTTTTAAACGGCTTAACCGATTTTCATCAAACATGTCTAAGAACACTCGCAGATAAGTCACCTTTAATACAAAAAAAAAAACTAAATTGAAATCGCTTCATCGGTTCGGGAGCTATGATGCCACAGACAGACAGACAGACCGACAGACACGTCAAACTTATAACAGACAGACACGTCAAATTTTTGCGTCGGGGGTTAAAAATAAATTCGACTCTAATAATTAGTTTATTGGAGAACAACCGACATTAATTTATTTATTTTTAATTTTCAATTAAATCGTTCCTCCCAAACCTTAAATAAGCAGTTTTAGAAAATTTGGAAAATTTGTTGGTTTTATAAACAATGCTTTATTACATTCCACGCGAAATCTATGGCTTAAAATTTATATTTCACTATTTGCAGTCATACATAAAATTTTAATTTACCCCATAAAGAGGTAATGTTGTGTTGCGCTGATAACCCTACGCGGGGAGGTGAAGTGCGGGCGGGGCGGTGTTTTGTCATGGTTTTGGACACAGTCCGCTGTGTACAAATGTGATCGAACACTCATTCTGGTTTTTTCTGTAATTCTGTGCGTGCAGCAGAAGTCGTAATATTTTAATTTCGCCATAACTTCAAAACCAAACGTCCAATTTGAATCATTCAAAGACCAAATATTATCTACATAAACTGTACTTAGTGATGAAATAATTTATTTTGATAAGGATTAATAACATGAGTAAAATAAACGCGTTTAAATGTAGTCAAAAAAAAAATTCAAGATTTCTAAATAAAAAAATGGTTGTTGTGCCTCACTCGACATAGATAGGTATAGTGTGTCGCGGACTTTTTTATAGATATTTATAAGATCTACAATTAATTAGAACATTTTATGGTTCCTTCTTTTATAGTTTAGGCAGCGTACGCAAAATAAGTAACTTTTCTGGTTGATTTTTTATACCTTGTGTCCGAAAAACCCAAATATCTTACGGAACCCTATTTTTTTCCAAAATAAAATTTAGCCTATGTTACTCGTGGATAATGTAGCTTTCGAATGGTGAAAGAATTTTTGAAATCGGTCCAGTACTTTTTGAGCCTATTCATTACAAACAAACAAACAAACAAACAAACAAACAAACAAACAAACAAACAAACAAACAAACAAACAAACAAACATACAAACAAAGTTTTCCTCTTTATAATATTAGTGTAGATAAGTTGAAAGTTTAAAATAAATTTAAAAAATTACCTACTTAATTAATGATAAAGTTTTATTTCTCGGCTACATTTCAGACTTATTTAATACCTAGTTACCAAATAAAGAAATATCTAAATCTGTTCTAGGTATGGGAGAAAATAATTAGTAGAAGGTAGTTAAACCCACTTTGCTTTGTGCTCAGAAATTTAGGACCTGAGTATAATATTAGGTGGGTATTTTTTAGTATTTATGGATCCAAATTGGATTCAAATAAA
Organism: Glaucopsyche alexis; assembly: GCA_905404095.1. Taxonomy (NCBI): domain Eukaryota; kingdom Metazoa; phylum Arthropoda; class Insecta; order Lepidoptera; family Lycaenidae; genus Glaucopsyche; species Glaucopsyche alexis. The sequence continues at coordinate 17,980,043 of FR990045.1, forward strand.
AATCGAAGCACATCTCGGCGAGCTGTTATCCTGGTAAGTGCTACTGACTGCACGTACTCACAAGGAGTGTGGGGGAAAACGACAAGAATCAAGATGTCATTGTGTACCTTAGGACCGCGCCAGTTTAAGTCAGCGCGGCAAAAGCAAGTTAACAGATATGCTTCAGCTACTTCCATCATGGTAGTAGCCTAAACATGTCCTCTGCTCTCGTTCCACTTAATATACAATTTACATTGTTCATCTCTTTTCAGAAATATGAAGAGCACGGAGTTAGTACTAACTTCCATTAATGCGGTGACTATCCTAATCCGAAACCTTCTGCAAAGCTTTGTGCCCCTAGTGTCGGAGGCTACGTCATCAATTTTCCTGACTCCCTCGAGCATTCGGCCAACATACCGCATGGCCAATATTATCCAGCATACGATGGCGTGGCGCAACGACTTTAGAATTTAATTAAGTTTATTCAACCCTAGTGACTATACCGACTTAATATATTAATTCCAGAATGCCTCTACTCTATTGTACTACCGATGGTGCTTACATCGGTACTGGTACATAAAGATTTTTTCTGTTCCATGATAATATATCGGCAATTATAAGTAAAGTGCGGTCGCGTAGCACGTAGAATTTCGTACATTGACTCATCGATAAGTTTCTCTCTTTGTTAACATAGGTTATGTAGTTTATATTATAATCTAGGTACACGGTAGGAGCGCGATAGCAATATAGTACCTATTCGTGCGCTATTGAAAGAGACAAGTAGCAACATACGAATAACAAAATTCTACCCGCACTTAAGGTAGGTGTTACTGTAAAATATTCGAAGTAATTTGTAGAAAGATTAAAGCCTCAAAAAGGATGTGCAGAATCGAAGTGCTTCTGTTGATTTTATAAACGCAGCAAATTTAAAGATGTCAATGTCGAACAACGGACCAAATTGGCCTTATAATTATATGATAAGGATAAACAGTATTTAACGTTATAAATAATAAAAGTTAAAACGAGCCTCTACGTAAACTAATTGTGCCGGAAAGCGCTTCCTTGACGTTGATAATAGCCTGTTATAAATAGGTCATATCATTGACAGTGCTGGCAATATTAATGATAAGGGTATACTCATTTGTGTTTTAGGTCACTGTAATGTGTAATTGTTTTAATACTTTACAATAGAGCCTTACTCATAAAGTTATTCGAAAATGTTAAAAAACCAAAAGACGCTAAACTCAACTCACTAAAGTGTTACAATTTTTTTCCTTCGTAGCTTTAGGCGTTTCCAAGGTATGCTTACCAATATGACCTGTATTGGCCTTAATAGCCCCAATTCTAATTGTTTGATGTTTAGCTAAAAAGTGTTGTTATTGACTATTCGTTTAGATTTTCTTTGATATTATTAGAAAAAACAAGTTACTATAATTTTCTTTAATCCGTAAACGTCAAAATCGCACAGGACTTCCACCTTGTTCGAAATACGTTTGATTCCCATCAGCCGGCTGCCCGGACAGCAGGTACTCTAAGTGTCTGATGTAGCAAATCGCTATCCTGAAATAAAAGAAATAGGTCATCATCATCAGACACTGAACCCGTAATTCCATAATTTACGTGAGACGTTTTTGAGGATTGATAACGTAGCCCTAAGACTCACCTTAGGCATTCAATTTTAGAATATTTCTTCTTAGAAGGCTTCGTAACCGGTAGCTTGGAGCGCAGCAAGTCGAAAGCTCTGTTCATATCCCGCATACGAGTCCTCTCTCTGTCGCACGCCGTCTTCTTATATTCTAGAAAAAATATTACATCTGAATAAAGATTAAAGTGCCTAAATATTAAACAATTCATTTATATTATAAAGTTATCAAGGCTAGTAAAAAAAAAATATAAACCACATTGCGGCAAAGCGTCAAGAATATGATGCTACATTTCGTTGCTTTTGTTTAAATATAAGTTTTTCTATGTTCTGTGTGTCATATTTGTTTTTGGTGCAATAAAGAGTTTTCATTCATTCATTCATTCCTGGGTTGGAAATAAGGTTTTGCCCGATCTTATAATAATAATATCTATGGACGCTTTTACACCACGTCAATCTGGTCCCGTGGTAAGGTCACGAACAACTTGTGTTACGCGTTGGTGACATCGGATATATAGATATAGATAAATAATACTTTATACTATACATTTATTTAAGATTATTATTATATTAGCACATATTTAATACACATCCATGACCCAGGAACACAGAAAACTTTTCGTTCCCTGGCTGGATTCGAACCCGCGACCCGCTTGAGCGCTAACGCGCTAAGCATTGAGCCACAGAGGTCGTCATAAATTGTATTAAGGTAAGGGCTGGGAGACCTTTTTTCATAAAATATCTAATTTAGTACTTAAGTAAGTACATAAAGATACCTAGGTAACACTGAAAATGTTTAGAAAATGAAAAACGGCTTAATTTAGAAAGTTGCCAATACTTTTATTGTTTTTCGAAGTAATCTCCGTTCCTCTCTACACAAGTACACATCGTCACAAACGATGGAACCACTGCGAAAAGCAGTGGGCCCTTTATTCCTTGCAATGAGGCAATCATCTTTTTTCCTTTTTTTTTCGGGGGGAAAATGCTTTACGCATACCACCCAGGCGCAGGGGGCACCCAAGTGGTGATGTGGGACTCATGGTATACCCACTAAAAACCCCCCCATCTTCCTCCTCGCCGCCCTCTGATGCCGCCCGGGGCCACGGGAACGATACACACATCCGCGACCCCGCCGGCGGCAGCCGCCTACAAGCGGCTCCATCATGAAAGCCCGAAGGCCCTCCACGATGGGCGCACCAGATGGTATTAGGTGCGCCTCCCTCCTCGGCCTCCACCAGTATTGTAGCAGATTCTCCCTGAGTCTGCTACTAGGAGGCCATGGGTACCAGATAAACTGGTACCCGGTGGCAGATCAGGTCTGTGGTTCTGCCACCGACCACACCTCAGTCGCAGAGGATAGGGCAAGCGGCGCACCGCAATACCGACATGCCTCTTCCTCTGCGGCCCCACCAACGCCGTTTCGACGGAACGGCCCCGCCAGCTCGCAGGGGGTAGGGAGAGTGGCGTATCGTAATACCATCACGCCTCTCCCCCTGCGATCCCTCCACGGCCGCAGAAGATAGGGAGAACGGCGCACCGTAATACCGGCACTCCTCTTCTTCTGCGGTCCCACCTCCACGCGCGTCCTCTGCGGGCATGTTCAGCCCGCTGGGAGCGCCCTCCTCGGGCCTGCCGGCGGCAAACAGGCCGGCCCCGGTTGCCTCTTAGCTTCACCGTGGGTGACCAGTACACGGTTACTAAGCCCCACCGCCACGACAAGGCGTGCAACCATCGGGGGGTCATCTTTTTTCCTTGACTTCTTCCTTTCTTTACCTTAGTTGGCCGATCCTCGAAAGGAAACACCCACTGAGCTGATTGTCTTTTGGTTTCGGGTTCGTTGCAATATATCCAGCCTTCATCGCCTGTGACGATGTCAAATACAGCATTTGAGTCACCGCCGTTGAACTTATCTAACATTTGGCGACATCAGTCCATGCGAAGGTGTTTCTGGTCGTCGGTTAAAGTATGGGGAATCCATCTGGTACAAAGTTTCCTAACGCCTAAATATTCGTGTAACATTTTTTGAACTTAACTCATACCAATGCCTAGGCTTGCCCGTATCTGCTGATAGGTCACTCTCTTATCTTCCTCTATCATGCGTCGCACAGCACTGATGTTATCTTCAGTTAGGGTATGGAACCGGGAAATCCCGGTCCCGAAATTCCCAGGAATTCCCAAAATTTTGAACCGCTCTGAGAACCGGGAATCAAAAATTGAGAACCGGGAATTTCGGTACTTTCGGTACCGAACAAATTGTATTAAAATTCACAAGTGTTTAAGTAAACTATCATCGGTAATTGTAAATATTAGCTAAAAAATAATTTTCAATCATTTCCGAAAGCGAATTAAAGACAGAAATGAAAAATATTACACGATAAAAAGACAGAATGAGTAGTTCATATTAGATAATAGATTCCGTACGTAAAAGTTAACTGTGAGGGGTGCGAGGAAATAATAACCATAATAATATGCCGTATTTAATAATAATATGTAGTATGGTAGCACCACACATCGATCGATATAGTAGCCAATACTGGAGCCAATGGTATTGACGACGAATCTTGGACTTGGCCTACAAGGTCTGTGTGGCGTATGTTTTATTTTTTGATAAATATATACGTATACCTATATTTGTATACCTACTAATATGCATCATATTAGTTGCTTTTGGGGTTTAGATTGATATTACCTATTGTCCTTTAAATACTCTTTATTGACCTCATAAAAATAGTTACGCATTATATAAATTTCAAAATTTAAAATGACCTACGGCTCTTTAGGGTCCATCCACATATTACGTCACACCTAATGGGGGAGGGGAGGGTCATACAAAGTGTGACAGTACATGTTAAATACAGGTAAAGGGAAACTAAAAAGCGTGACATGGGGGGGTAGGGGTTCAAAAAGTCGAAATTTTGCGTGACGTAATATGTGGATGGCCCCTTACTATCTCCAGTAATATTGTCATTAATATGGCGGTGACATGTTGGCTGATGTGTCGAGTTGCCTTTAAAACCTTATTTAATTTGTAATTGTACTATAAAATGTTATTCTTATATTTTGAATTACTTTTTAGACAGTAATTAAACTTGGATTTCATGCCTTAACACGAGTCCCGATATTCCCGAATTTCCCGGGAAATCCCGGTTCCAAAATTGTCCGGTCCCGAAATTCCCGGTTCTCAAAATCAGACCGGTTCCTCCATTCCCCATATTCAGTAGTCGCTGTTAAAGGACGTCCCTCACGCGGATTGAGATTGCTACGTCCACGCTTAAACTCGTTAAATGAATTGTAAATAGTTACGTTAGTAAATATATATTCTTTGAAATAGTGGCACGAGATGGGGCTTCATTAAGAAATGCTAATCGCAGCCTATCATAGCTTGTTGTTGAGTAAGCCCACAACGAAAGTCATAATAAATCATTGACCGAAAATTTTCTTGCGTTAGGTTCATTTTCACGTGTAACAAGAGTTTTAGATTTGCCGTCAATTCACAAAACCAAATGACAAATGAATACAATATACTGTCTGTACTACATTAGGTTACCAAAGAGTTCTAAAATTGAAATTCAAAAAAAGTTTTCATTAGCTAATGCTAAAGCTAATGTTTCTAACTGGCCAGTTCTAAACATTTTCAGTGTTACCCACGTACAACTGAACTTGTAAATCTTATTACATAAAAAAGAAATCAATGAACTATTCACTGAATTCTGACCGGAATTCGAAAGCGGTTTTCTAGAGATAAGACCTAACTAGATCGATTTTTCTCCCCCATAACCCTCTGCTTGCTAAATTTCATGGAAATACTTGAAGCCGTTTCCGAGATTCTGAAGATAAAATAGGTATATGGCTACTAATGCTTTATGCCTAGGTACAAGAATTGCTCATAGATAAAGAGTAAGTATAAGATTTTTTGTTCTTAGGATTATTATACATAGGTACTTAAATATTAATTGCGAGAAATAAGTTATAAGACTATCTTGACGTTAGACGTGTCTCGCAGATGTTAAACGTCGAAATTATTTGTACCTGGTAAGTCTGTTGCCAGTGGCGTAGCTATCGTAGGGCTAGGTGGTGCAATGCACCAGGGCCCCGGAGCTCAAGGGGCCCTCTAGCCTCAGCTTTGAAAAGAGAGGAGCATATTATAAGAAAAAAGGAAAAAAAAATCTTGTGAGCAGGCTCGAGACTCGAGGCTCGTTTTTTTTTTCTTTTTTTCAAAAATGTTGTTAAATGAACACCAACAATTACAAGACTTCTGATTTAAGTTTTTCAACACATGCGCTAAGCGTCCTCGATGAGCATGTGCTGTTTGTTATCGTTATTTCAGTTATTTGGTATTTGATAGTTGGGATGAGTACGCCCGTAGGACATTAGATCAGCGATAAGCTCACGTGCTTAACGGTCGTGAGATCAATTCGAAAATTCCATACTCCACCCATATTAACTTTTTCGTCAAGTTTTCATTCCCTCTTGTCTTGAATTAGTTCTCATTTATGATATCCATTGCGATGTTTTCAACTTTCTGGGGTCTGGATGCACTATAATAGTTGACGCTAGGTCGACTAGGTGTGTCACTGACCGTTGCAATTCGTTTTCCCTACTACCAGCACCAGCCTTATTTCATCTTTCATCAAGTATCGCCACAAATGCAAATTCTACTATTTCTATTCCGCTCATTCATCCATCTGGCACCATATTTTGCTAGAACTCATTTTCGCTAAAAAAATCCGATGCCAAAACATGTATGAGACAGGATACAGGTGCAGCACAACGGTATTCGTATCATCTATAATAACTCTCAAACTTTTAACTTGATCGACAACGAAAAATAAAAAACGTTTTTCTATACTCAAGTTCAAATTGAAGAATGAGCTACTATCTCAGACTAAATAAAAAGTATAGACGGACTTCTACGAACAATCATCTGTATAATAAATATTCTATATCGTCATGTATGTGCGTCCTTGTTTATTTATTCCCATTTTCCTCCATTTAACACATAGAGATTCTACCCCTCATAGAGACGACGTATGGATTTAACCTACTAGGGATAAGTTTAACTCACTGTTTACCATTCTTATTCCTATGACTAATTTTAAAGGTCAATATAAGTTCAAGCTACGCGGAAAGAGGGGATGAGGGGCATGAGGGCCCGATTCTTCCCTTATGCACCGGGGCCCTTGTCCACCTAGCTACGCCACTGTCTGTTGCTGTTGAGTTGCGATACCTACTTATAAAATAGTCTGACCCGTAATACGAGTAGATGCCATCCTACTCGATGTGTAGATATGGTAAGTATATGTAAAATATAATAATGTTATCATCTAGCTTAACTACCATCATTGACTACCACACATATTATGTTTTATTTTAGAGAAACGCTAACCTTTTTCCAATTGCAACGCTCGCTGCTTCCAATCCAGAGAACTATCTTGATCTTCGTAAACCTTGGCGGTGTGCTGGCCAAACTCCAAATCGCAGTCTACTGCAGGTCTCACAGTAGACTCTTCAATAGACACTTCTCTAAAATCGTCTTGGTCGAAATATGCAGAATCTGAATAGAAAATAAAGTGTCGGATAGCTTATTCGGAAGTTTTGCTGTTTTTTTATACGGAACTATATTTTATTGTTCATGTGTTTTTTTTATGCTGAACTAGTGAATACCTAATCTAGAAGAAAACATATTTTTTGTATTTTTGTTTGCTCTGGAAACATCAGGTAACCGATTATCACTACTTTTGGATCACCCCTCGTAAATTGTTTGCCAAACTACCTAGGTAATAGGCAAGCGGACTGATTTTTTTTTATTGCATAAATGAATAGTACTCTTAAATATGAGTAACTTCTCAGAAGAAACCGTATATCAAAAGTCAATATTTTCAAAGGTACAGCGATTTGTATACAAAATTTCGCGAGTCTTTATATACCAAAAAAATTTTTTTTTTTTTTTGCGAAATTGGTAAACAAAACCTACATCATTAGTTTACTCACATCATATACAAAAACATTCATTATGGTAAGTATGAACTTAAACGCACAAATATCGGAGATATTTACAAATATATTCCTGCGGCCATCCATACTTAATATTATAAATGCGAAAGTGTGTCTGTCTGTCTGTCTGTCTGTCTGTCTGTCTGTTACCTCTTCACGCTTTAACCGCTGAACCGATTTTGATGAAATTTGGTACAGAGATACTTTGAGTCCTGGGAAAGGACATAGGATACTTTTTGTCCCAAAAATTTGCGGTGTTCCCGTGGGATAATGTATTATTATTATGTGTACTTTGATTGTCTTTTACTGCTAAACGGTTGAATTGATTTGAATGAAATTTGGTATGGCAGTGGTTTATGCTTTGGACAAACGCGCAGTGTACTTTTTAACCGACTTCCCAAAAAAGGAGGCGGTTATTTTTTTTTGTATGTTCAACGATTACTCCGCCGCCTGTGGACCGATTTTCATAGTTTTTTCTGTGATGTATAGGGTGTAATCCCAAATTGGTCCTTTTGATATCAAAGTGGTGACCTGATGATGGGATCCATGAGGAATCGAAGGAACTCCTCGAAATTTATATGGACACATATGGTGATTTTGACTTTTTCTGAAGTAGTTCAAGTATATGCTACCAAAAAGTAAGATTTTGCTCCAAGGTATACCCTGGATCCAAAAGTACAGAACAGAACTCCTGGCTCCTTATAGATACATGTTTGGGAATTTCGGCGTTGTTTAAAGAACTGCAAGCATATGCCACCCTGTCAGTTAGAGTAATCATCATCATCATCACCACTATCACACCATACATCATCAGATTATGATGATATAAAAGGTATTTCTCATAGTATTTTACACTAACACGGAGATCTTTGAACATTACTCTGCCGTTTATGGACCTATTTGCAAAATTCTTTTGTTGTTGTAAAGGGTTTAGTTCGAAATTGGTCCTTTAGTCACGAAAGTGGGAACCTGATGATGCGATCCATGAGGAATCGAGGGAACTCCTCGAAATTTATATCCACACATATAGTGATTTTGACTTTTACTGAAGTAACACAAACATATGCTACCAAAAAATAAGATATTGTACCAAGGTATACCCTGGATCCAAAAGCACTGTACAGAACTCCTCAGTCTTTAAAGATATGCGTTTGGAAATTTCGGTATTGTTTAATGAACTGCAAGCATATGCCACTTTATAACTTACAATAATCATCATCATCATCTTAATAGCAATATTTTATGGAAGCTTGGCGCGTATTCAATTATACATTCGATCGTTTAGTTTAGACGTTCTTAAGACGTATTAATAATAACTTAAGAAAATATATCTCTAAAAAGGGTGAAATTATTATTTTTAAACAAAAAATTAAACCGACTTCCAAAGTAAAAATACACAAAAAAGTATGAAATAAAACTTAATATCTAAATAATTCCCCTTTCAAATTCGGCTAAATTTTTTACTATTTCTCTACTCAATCTTATTAATTTTGAAGTCGGTACCAGCAAATATGAAAGTAAGTTCTATAAAATATTGTAGAATATTGTTTGGGCTGGTATCGATTTCAAAATTAATAAGATTGAGTAGAGAAATAGTAAAAATTTTAGCCGAATTTGAAAGGGGAATTATTTAGAGATTAAGTTTTATTTCATACTTTTTTGTGTATTTTTACTTTTTATCCCACAAAGATATATAATATTGTTCCCGAGGGATAATGTACTATTGTGTATATTTTTTTAAATGTCTTTCATGGCTTAAGTGTTTAACCATTGAAAAGAAATATGGTATGATGGTGCTTCGGACAAACAATTAGTAATTAAAGAGAGAATGTAAGATAAGGAAGATACAGATTTAACTTAGAGTACAGTCGTAAGTGGCCAAAAAACCCCATTTCTCGCGGGCGGAGCCGCGGGCAAAAGCTAGTATGTTATATCTGTATTTTAATAATATATAGTCTATAATTTAAAAAAAAATACCTTCATGAAGGACTGGCTCCAACTCGTGTGGTCTAAAATACGATACTCTCTTTGGTTCCTCGTATTCTTCTAAAACATACGATCTGTGATGGGAGATGGTCTTGTCATACTTCTTGTGGGAGAAAGTCAGCTCCTCCTTCGGTCTATCACATTGCCTTCCTATCTCCAAGATCACACAATTTTCCGGTTCTCTTTTGTCGTCGTCATTTTCTTTTGCCACCGTGTAGTTGGCTGTTAGAGGTATTGGAGATTCTTCGTACAGTTGACTGTACATTATGATACTTTAAAGTATAACTTATTTACTTTAGAGGTATATTAATTTTGAAGTTAAAAGTTTAAAAAACAAGTAGAATCGTGTGCCAGCTACCTGTTGCTGTCCTGAACTGTGTCATCCACTTTTCTGTCCTTTTGTTATGCATATTCGATCAAAACTCGCATTGTGTACACAAGTGTTGTCTGTTCAATTGAAGGTGGTTTGTTTTCTTTCTAGTATAATATTTATTTCGTTTTATTTGTATAAGTATGATACAAAGCGTTTGTGAGTATATATGTAATTCTTAAAAGTTAGCACGATCTTCATTATACCTAGGTAAGTACCTACTTTAACTTCATCTCTATGGGAAAATTAGAGTGATAAACAAAACCAATTTTGGTCTACAGTGTGCTGCCAATAACAAATTATATATTTTGAAAATCAATTTATTAGCAAAATAAGGACAATATATTTTTTTATGAACAATGTAACTATTGACTTTTAATGCTTAAAGCACAACCTGCCATAAATACTTTCAATTGATATAATATAACAATAATAATTATCTACCTAAGTAAATATACGATAAGTTATTATCTTATTATTAAGTACGATAGGTACAGCAAAAGTATAAAGTATGAAATATAAGACGAAGCGCTAGAAATATGTGTTTGACACAATAGTAGTTAACTGTTAAACGAAACCAAATCTTACTCTTATAATATGACATATTATACGGAAATGCTTAAAAAACAATACAATATGCAAGTTTCTCTCACACGGATCACGCAAATAAATTAAGAGTCTCATTATGTACAATAATGCATATCATGAAAAACAATTTACATCTACTTAAATGTCTACAAACATTCATACTTATCGCAATAGGTTTAAGGATTGTAATTTTAATTACATTGTTAAGCAGTTAAGTATATAATGAAGTATCTGCCGCTCTCTGTTCGCTTAGATATTTTCCACTACTCAACATATTTTAATGCAGTTTTCAGCAATAGATAGAGTGATTCAAGAGGAAGGTTTATATGCAGCAGGTCGCTATCTGATGATGATGAATTAAGAACACAACTAGATCAAAATGGGTCCAACCGTTTGGAGGCTACCATGCTACAGACAGACATATACTATACACAGACACGTCAAACTGATAATACCTTACAAGTGGCAGAGCTTTATGACTTAATTTAAATAATTCAGAGGTTAGAACTCACATTCTTCCACGTTTTACAAAATGTAGAAAACAAATATCGATCATCCTGATTTTAAAACAGAGATCTTTATACTAGCTTTTGCCCGCGGCTTCGCCCGCGTGGAATAGTGTTTTTGGAGAAAAAACTACTTCGGCGAATAACTCTCTACTTACAGCAATATACTTCTGATACAATATTGAAAATGATTTTAGGTTTACCCAATAGGTTAAAAATAAGACCCTATTACCTCGACACGACATACGCAACCGCTTGATATACATAATAATATTATATTTATCACGCTTGAATATAAATTTTACGATATCGTATATATCTTATACTATATTAAAAAAACCCGCATCAAAATCCGTTGCGTAGATTTAAAGATCTAAGCATACAATATACACATAGACAGACAGGTAAAGCGACTTGATTTATACTATGTAGTGATTAAACCTTTACAATAATTTGCCAACAAAACTGACCAACCACCTCTATGAACATTCCTTAAGAACTGCAGTACAAAACATTCGTGAGCCTCTTATAAATATACGTCTATACGTTTTCTCGTTTTCATAAATATACGTAGGTATACGACTATGCAGGAGCGCAAGCACCGAGTCGCGAGTGCCGCCGAAACGTCTTCCTGCATTTTAAATCTGTAATATCTTCGAAAATATTAATTTAAATTATTAATTTATTTATTTTCTCAAAATCTTACACAAGTAAACTCGGTGTCACAAAAACCTGAAGTGTTTGTCCGTACACCGGTGGATCTATCATCAAATGCTCAATATATTTAAATAGCTACTTACTTACATAATTAACTTTAAACACATTATTGCTATTTAATAACATTAATAAATTATGTTAGGTATGTGCTACACATATTAACAGTAATATACGTACATTTATGTATATTACATGCTGTAAAGGGCCATATTGATCAATATGAAATGCACAATGTATTAAAGGTACTAAATTGGATAAGGATTAATGCTGTATTGTTTAAAATTGCTTCGTAAATAATTATTTAAATTAAAATAAAGTATAAAAAACGTTTATTGTGGGTTATCCCAAGATATAGACATATATTGCCATCTCGTAGGGTTCAGCCAGCGTTTGCAATGTAAGTGAAAAATGTGTTTATTTAGGACATTAGAAACCTCTTAAATTATCTGTGTACCTCTTCTATGATATGCATGCATGCATACATAAAACCCTTTCCGTTAAATCACTCTATCTGTTAAAAAAACCGCATCAAAATCCGTTGCGTAGTTTTAAAGATTTAAGAATACATAGGGACAGACAAAAAAGGGACTTTGTTTTATACTATGTAATGATTAACGGTTGGAATTTACAGCCATATTATACATATTGTAATAAATATACACTCTGTCTAATAAAAGTAACAGGTCTGTTAAATTATAGTTTATGGAGTGCTTAAATGCATAAGATTATTAGGTGATAGTGTACTAGATATTAAGCTTTCTTAATTTGAAGAACTCCTTCATAACTTCATCTGTTACTTTCGCCCGGCGCGCCTGGTAATCTTGTATGATGGGGGTGATGGTGTCTACTGCAATCTTCTTCAGTTCACCGGTCAGTAGTTCTCCCGACTCGTATTGCTTTTTGATCTGTATCACACAAATTAGACAATCATATTAATCTAACTTAATTACATGTTAGATCCAGCAAAACATAAATAGTAAACGTTTTTAATTTCAGATATTATCTACACTAATATTATAAAGAGGAAAACTTTGTTTGTATGTTTGTTTGTTTGTTTGTTTGTTTGTTTGTTTGTTTGTAATGAATAGGCTCAAAAAGTACTGGACCGATTTCAAAAATTCTTTCACCATTCGAAAGCTACATTACCCACGAGTAACATAGGCTAAATTTTATTTTGGAAAAAAATAGGGTTCCGTAAGATATTTGGGTTTTTCGGACACAAGGTGTAAAAAATCAACCAGAAAAGTTACTTATTTTGCGTACGCTGCCTAAACTATAAAAGATAGAACCATAAAATGTTCTAATTAATTGTAGATCTTATAAATATCTACAAAAAAGTCCGCGACACACTATACCTATCTATGTCGAGTGAGGCACAACAACCATTTTTTTATTTAGAAATCTTGAATTTTTTTTGGACTACATTTAAACGCGTTTATTTTACTCATGTTATTAATCCTTATCAAAATAAATTATTTCATCACTAAGTACAGTTTATGTAGATAATATTTGGTCTTTGAATGATTAAAATTGGACGTTTGGTTTTGAAGTTATGGCGAAATTAAAATATTACGACTTCTGCTGCACGGCCCGTTGCGAAGTGGGCGTCACCAAGGCGGGGTGCGCGTGCGGGTTAATGTTTAGTTTAGTTTAGTTAAATAGTTTAGTTATTTTATAAACATCAAATTAATAATATCTTAAAATATAATACATTATAATATCTATACATCTATACAGTTAAATACAATTTAAGTGTCTGTTTGTAACTTCAAATTAACAGCTTATTACATAATGAATCTGAAAGTATATTCGGTACTTACAATAAAATACATTTTTTTTTTAATTTTTGTCTGTCTGTCTGTCTGTAAGTCGGTCTGTCTGTCTGTTTGTTCCGACTAATCTCTGAAACGGCTGGACCGATTTTCACGGGACTTTCACTAGCAGATAGCTGATGTTATAGGGTACATAGGCTACTTTTATTTTAGGGTTCCGTTTAAAAAAATAGGATTCCGCTTTCGTCAGTCATAAATAAAGTGGCGGGTAAATTTCAGCGATATCCCAAAGTATTGTTCCACGCGGACGAAGTCGCGGGCAAAAGCTAGTAATATTATAAAGAGGAAAACTTTGTTTGTATGTTTGTTTGTTTGTTTGTTTGTTTGTAATGAATAGGCTCAAAAAGTACTGGACCGATTTCAAAAATTCTTTCACCATTCGAAAGCTACATTATCCACGAGTAACATAAGCTAAATTTTATTTTGAAAAAAAAAAAGGGTTCCGTAAGATATTTGCGTTTTTCGGACACAAGGTGTAAAAAATCAACCAGAAAAGTTACTTATTTTGCGTACGCTGCCTAAACTATAAAAGATAGAACCATAAAATGTTCTAATTAATTGTAGATCTTATAAATATCTACAAAAAAGTCCGCGACACACTATACCTATCTATGTCGAGTGAGGCACAACAACCATTTTTTTATTTAGAAATCTTGAATTTTTTTTGGACTACATTTAAATGCGTTTATTTTACTCATGCTATTAATCCTAATCAAAATAAATTATTTCATCACTAAGTACAGTTTATGTAGATAATATTTGGTCTTTTAATGATTCAAATTGGATGTTTGGTTTTGAAGTTATGGCGAAATTAAAATATTACGATTTCTGCTGCACGGCCCGTTGCGAAGTGGGCGTCACCAAGGCGTGCGAGTTTAGATCTATGATTTTTTTGTTTTGTGTTCGTTGTAACTATGATGGATAGATACTTGAATACCTATTTATTTCGTGTTTGTTGTATTGTTAGTCCTGAAGAGTACTTGTAGGTATTTCATACGATAATAGTTAACCCACCTACTTATTTCATTGAGTTTTATTAGGTAGGTACCTATATTAATTTGTTTCTGTTTGTTTTGACAAAATTTCGCCCGTTTTGTTAGAGGTTTAAAGACATTCTGTAGTATTAGTATCAGTATTATACCCGTGCGAAGCTGGGGCGGGTCGCTAATCTAAATATATAGGCAAACCTGACTGACTCATCTATCAACGTACAACCGAGAGTACTGAACGTATTTTGCTGAAATTTGGCATACAGATAGTTGTAATGACGTAGGCATCCGCTAAGAAAGAATTTTTGAAAATTCGCTACCTAGGGGGGTGAAAAAGGGGTTAAAATTTTGTATGGAAACCGAACTCCACGCGGACGAAGGCGCGGGCAGAAGCTAGTATTTAATAAGAAGAAAACACACCATCTGATAATGGCTACGTGAAAGCCAGTGACAGATTATTAAAAAAAAAAGATATTAGATTAAAAATTAAGTCACTGACGATTTGGCTTTACCTCTGCAAGTTTGTCGTCGTCTTCTAAGAAGAATGTTAAGTATTTGAAAGATATATCCACATCTGTATTGCCACCCTTCAATCGATGCTCCTCAACTGTTGCTTGTCCACCGGAAAATGCGTATTTGTTTATCTGAAATTAAAAAAATATATATTATTATAGCAGAAAATTACTGCACACTTTTAGTTTTGTGTCAAATATTGTTTCTTCTATGAGAATTTTACCATGTCATTTTTCATACACAGTCTGTAATTATTATCGAAAAACTATGTTTGCCGATGGACATTAGCAACGTGTTGTTACTGTTATTATAATTTATGTATATTATAATTCAAGATATACGATAATACGAGAGTAAGTATGATACGAGAAAGTTTGATTTCTCATTTTTGATATGCAGTAACATCGACATAGTATTACCTTATTTTTGATCTGTTTAGGTGTGTCATTCAAGAATATGGAGGCATTGGGATCACTAGCGGACATCTTGTGCTGCGCGCCCTGCAGCGCGGGCAGAAAGGACGCGTGCAGCAGCGCCGGCTTGGGCATCTTCAGCCGCGCGGCCACGTCGCGGGTCATGCGGAAATACGGGTCCTGGTCTATCGCGCATGGTACTAGACACGGTAGCTGGAAAAAAGATAAACATACAAAATTAGGAATCGATTGAGTTAAAAAGTCGTTAATTGCATACCAAAATTAATCCTGTAAAGTTATTTTAGTCTGACCAGGAAATATAAAACCTGCACCGAAGATTGGTTGAATTGCTATTATTTAACTTTCATAACATTTCAATTTAGCTTTGTGTATATTCCGCAAAATAAAGAGGATTTCTATATTCCTAGTCAGGCCATACTTGTAATTAAAAATATCCATAAACAGCACTTTTCGAACGCTTGTTCCATTTAAATGCATTTGTGTTACATAAGTATTCACCTTAGGATTTGTGTTACATAAGTATTCACCTTAGGACCAACAAGTTCCAACCCAACTTGTTGGTCCTAAGGTGAATACTTACGTAACACAAATGCAAATGTTGACTATACTTCTACATTAAAGAGAATCTGTCTTAAAGCAAATCTGTCGTAACGCGAATCTGTATTAAATGGAACAAGCTTTTTCAAATATGTACAGAAAATTAAAAATATAACTTACAACTTTGTTGTCAAATATAAATGGGAAAGATGTAGAGAAAGCTGGGGCAGCTTCAATGGACGGGAATGTTATTTTACCAATCACATCAGAGTCACCAAACCCAAATATGCCTTTGACTTGGTTGAAAGTTACACATTTTTGTATCCGTAACATATTCTGATAAAATTCAGGACACTGACTGAAATTCATATATTTTTTTTTAATTATAATAAAGTTGAAAGAAACATAAGTAAATATAATATGTAGATGAACTTTTTCATATTATGAATGCTGAATGTTTGAAGATAGCCATTTCATTGTTAAATGCTTATTTCCCTTTACTATTATTTGTATGATTGTATAATTAAGATGTTTTATAAGTAATAAAAGACATTTTTATCCATATTTGATCTTCTTAATTATATTACAATGTTTTAATTATTTGATAAGATCATTACTCACCCAATAAAATCTAAATCATTGAAAATAAAGGTATTGGCTGTATCAAAACCAACTGCTATAATGTCCTTAGCATTGTTGAAAGCCATTTTACGAGCATCTTCAACTTTGATATCCCTCCACAGTATCTTTTCATCATCTGTTAGTTGGATTATAAGGGGAACATCAAATACTTCTTGTAACCATCTGTAATATTACATTACATGTCAATGTTGAATGCCTCATAATTATTTTATATGAATTTTTATTATACCATTACAGTACAATCTCACTATTCCGGCACTATTATAAACTAGAGGGTAGTAAATCATAGCAAATAAAATAAAGCAATTCACAAAGAGAATATAATAATATGTATATTGTACATGCATTAATGTTCTTAACATGTTTTATAATAAAGTGGGTAACATGTCTCACAAGTAATTTAACACATAAATTTTAAAATAATCCTTGATTAAGGTGTGACGGAGGCACGGGCAGAGGGTGCCGGATTATTGGACGTATCGGTCTACTGAAGTGCATGATAAGTGAGATTGTACTGTACTTCCTAACTTTAACAAGATAGCCTCAGTTGCAATTAACTGTTTGTTGATGGAGCACACTTTGAAGTAACAGTTTTTACTTTTCACTTACTTAGTGAACATGAAAGGTATCATATGGCCAATGTGCATACTGTCCGAAGAGGGGCCTCGTCCTGTATACAGGTAAAACTTTTTACCAGCCTCGTGTACATTTAATATGTTGTGCAGATCTCTGTGAGAGAAAAATATTCCACGCCTTAGGAAGTGGTGTGCTGAAAATTTATTATTATTGACAGTTTTCAATTGGTTTAGAAAAGTTGTATTTTTTAAACATGCGCCTTACCAGTTGTACCTTACCTTTTTTCCCAGTAACCTTTTCAAACCTAGCTATGAGTTCATCATCAATTTTTTGGCTGCCAAATCTTTCTGAAATGTTAAACAAACATAAAAGTTGATTTATCAATCATCATTTATAGGACTACTACTATTTCTTGTAAGAGACAAAAATAATAAAAATGTTTTAGGCGAAAAACAAAAGAGAAATTAGACAGTTACTACTTTGTTGTTTTTAAGTAAAATAACAAAGGGTATGAAATACATAATTTTATTAAAACTGTCGCTCATGATGCGCTAAAATAAATTTCGCGGGAACCGTACATTTTGCCGCAATAAAAGGTAGCCTATGTCCTTCCCCGTGGTCTACTCTACACCTGTGCCAAATTTCATAAAAATCGGTCCAGTAGTTTAGGAGTCTATTTGATGCAAACAAACAAACTTTTCCTCTTTATTATATTAGTATAGATTACGTGTTTCATACCCTTTGTTATTTCGCTTAAAAAATCAGCTCTTAAGGTGGTTCGTTTCCCATAAAAAAATACAATGGACATTAATTAGGTAATTTGTAACTTATGTCACTTTTTGTCGAAAATTCAATAAAAATGTGACTTCTGTGTGAAATAAAGTATTTTAAATATATTTTGCGACAATTGTATTGCAAAATAAATAGATGTGCATATAAATTTATGTAGTAATAGTATGAAATTACCTAATTAATGTCCATTATATTTTTATATGGGAAACGAACCACCTTAAATATAATTATTAAATACAATACGGCCGATGTATCTTGGCGGGTCTGAACTTCGCACAGAAGGTTAAGTAATAACTGTTTCTAAGTGTTTTCGTATTTATTTCATTTGTACTAATTGATCAACTGTATTAGGGAAATTTTAATAGTACATAGGTATATAAAAATAATAACAGTTTTATTCACGAGTTATACATGCGCTAAAGTTCGCAGAGCCTATGTTCGGACCCGTCAAGATACAGCGGCCGTAGTGTAATTATTATTGATTACATTTAAGATCTGATTTTTCAATCGTCAGATAACTCTTACCTGAGGAATTAATATGTATATTCGACAAATTTTGTATGAAGAATCTGTCAGTCACTTATTTATTCCTCAGGTAAGTTATCTGATGATTGAAAAATTGGCCCTAAAAGGTAAACAGCTGCTATTGTTTGGTGCAGTTGCATTATACTTACTTATCAATTTGTCATAATCGATGCCAGTTTCAGACTTTCCGGTTACATTCCACGGATCCACTACATCTTCTTCATCATTAACTGATAATGCGTTAATTTGTTCCTCAGTCATTTTTATGCTGCAATGAATGGTATTTATGAAGCAAAGACTTCAATGTTCTAACCTACAAAATACAAAACAATATCCCGGTCCTACCTCAATTAACTTTTAGGGTATTTATTGAAATTAATTGCTAAATACAAAAGGACACAAAATTTAACGTTTTGTATTATTTTTACTCAAAAAATATTCACGATTAATTCTAGTGTGTGGATTGTAGTTTGTGCTCTTCTGTCACTTTGTTTTTTTTTTTAAATGAGTTTTGACTTTTGACGTCACGTTAACTCACGTTAACTCTCCTGTCAAGTGTTTTTTTTTTTTATTGCAGTAGACAGAGTAAAGCATAAAAAAGCCTTTTCAGAACCCCTGTGTTTTTTCCTAGATTCTGCGACCAACCTGCGAGTGCAAGTACGTCTTCCTCATCGGAAATCAGTCTTGTCTGCACAAAATGTATTGTTTCGATCAAAAACATTTTCTGTAGCTGGAGACAGCTTGTGAATGAAAACAAACGTGCTGTGTTCATGGATATAGTACCTATGGATAGACGACTCCGAATTTTGTAATTGCTAAAAAGAACTGTATTACCTTGGTAATAGAGTGTATTTCACAATGCACGTATCATAGAGGCAAAATGGAGGCCGTGTGTCTCGTTCTTGCATGTTGCCAACCAGAAAAATGTTGGTATTTATAAAAAGTAACTTGAAAAATCTTAGATAAAACGAGTGTACTTTATTATTATTTTAACAAAAGTTTATAACTATATCATATTCTATTTAAAAAAGTTAGAAATAGTCATTTAATACTAAATAAAAATGCAGTTTACATTAAATCCTTTTTCTTTTTTTTTTTTAGATGGTATCATTCGCAAGACAATAGATACGCCATTACACATATTTTATGCTGAACACCGGATAATATTAAAATTGAAAATAGTTTTTATTTCTTACTTCATGTATCTCCGTAACTATGTTTTTATTATTTATTTGATGATTTAACAGTCAAAATGGTGAAAAAATGTTGTGTATATTCTTGTCGAAGTGAAAGTTATGCTGGTTGCAATATTTCGTTTATTATAATAGTAACATTAGTAAGTTAATTGTTAATGTTATATAGTCTAGTTTTTCTAGTATAAAAGTATTAACATTAAAGCAACTGACGTTATTAAGAGTTATAGTATCGCTACTGACTAGTTTATAACAAAACGAAGTACAATTAGTACTTGGTTTTGTTATAAACTAGTCAGTAGCGACTCGCCTAGAATCGTAGTAAGTACTGAGAAAAAAACGTGTGAAGTCGAGTAAGGCTTCAGAGATTAATGATAAAAATTTATACAGTTTTTATAGATTTCCCAACAATGAAGAAATGCGACAAAAATGGCTCAATAGTGTTTAAAAAATCTGTTACATATGCAGCCGTCACTTCAAACCTTCATGATTTTACACTATTCAATCTCGTCGACTTTTAAAGCCTCAGCTGTATGTCATTCAGTGTTTCACAATTTGTTTCACACAGCTTTGCAGTTTGCCACAGCAGAAAATATTATTGTCAATAATATTTTCTGCTGTGAAAATATTAGTGTCCCTTTCTAGTAGGGACTAGAAAGGGACACACAACCTCTCTTCCATCCTCTCGCTCGGCTCGTTTTTTTGCTCACAGTACTCGGTCCTGTTGTTATTCCTAGGTCAACTGTTGTGTTTCATGTTTTCTGTGTAATGTTTCGAAAAAACTTTTGCAGGAGTCACGCCTTAAAGTATTTTTTTCAAGTCATAAATATGTGCGGCTTTTTATGCATTTCTATTGAAATCTGTCAAAATTTATGTTTTATATAATTATAAGTTAGGCCATGTATGGTGTAAGTAATATGAGCGATCACAAAAACAGACACAAAAATCACAGCAAGCAAAACTTTGAATGTGATACAGTAACCCTAAAAACCTGTACCTACACGTGTCATTTGAGTGAGTTATGAAATAAAACATCTCTTCCCCTCTCTACCCACGCAGGAATGTTTTCCGTCCGTCTCCGAAAACAAAAAGATTGTTTATTCCTTCACAAACGTGTATAGCCACGCCCCAATGTTTCAATGTTTTGTGTAATGTTTTGAAAGAAACACGCGCAAGAGACGCGGCTTTACAGTTATCAAGTGTCTTCTATCAAATGTCCTGTGTCAAACTACAGTTTATTTTTTATTTTTTATTACCTATATTTTTGGACTTTTAGACGATAATACGTAAAAAGCTACGGTACGATTTTGAATTTCGAGCACATTTTTTTATTCTGAGTGCCACATCTTAAATTGTGTATTATCTTTGGGAAGTAGTCTCTGTGGCAGTCGAGTGCACAATATGTTCGATGCACCACTAAATTGTCAATAGTTCTAGATTTTTCTATTTTTATTTGTTTAGGCTCATTCCACCGTTTCGTCCGGATCGTCATTCCAGGCCAGAAAACCTTATAAATATTACAGTCAGTCAGTCAAAATGTTTTAATTGATTAAGTTCATGATTAATTTGATCCCAAAGAGGCATGTTTCATTTTGATCTCTCAATTCATTAAATAAAAAGATCTTGGAACAAAACATGTCATAATTTCATTCCTTTCCTTATCCAAATGATCACCTAGGTGTTTTCGAGATACTTTAGAGTACTTTCATCCAATAAATGTTCAGGTTTTTTTGTACTGATATCAGTACAAAAAAACCTGAACATATTAACATAATATGCTATGAATTGCTATAAGGTGGTTCGTTTCCTATACAAAAATACAATGGACATTAATTAGGTAATTTCATACTATTACTACATAAATTTATATGCACATCTATTTATTTTGCAATACAATTGTCGCAAAATATATTTAAAATACTTTATTTCACACAGAAGTCACATTTTTATTGAATTTTCGACAAAAAGTGACATAAGATACAAATGTACTCAGTAGAAATAGAGATGGTAACATACAATAATTTCAGTTGCAAAGTTTGTGGAAGGGAACTCAGATCAAATAAAAAAAACAAGATAGCGCATGGTGTTTGTTTGAAGTGAGGCCTAGAAAACTACGCTATTTCAATTTTACACCGCGCTCACGCACATACAAGCAAAAAAGTACTTTACTTTTTGTCAGTATAGATTAGTCGTCGCGAAGACTCATTCGATATTGTCGAAAAGTAGCGTACTTTTTTGATTGAGTGTGCGTGAGCGCGTGTGTAAAATTGAAATAGCGTAGTTTTTTAGGCCTCACTTCAAACAAACACCATGCGCTATCTTGTTTTTTTTATTTGATCTGAGTTCCCTTCCACAAACTTTGCAACTGAAATTATTGTATGTTACCATCTCTATTTCTACTTTAGCCTAAGATAAAGTACCTATAGATCCGCAGCTCTTGTAACCACTAGAGTGCATCTCGCTCACCCACTATGTGTTGCCATGTACAAACATAGCCTTCAGTTGTAGTATTTTTGTCTTGATCTTAGGATGTACACGTAAGTTTTCTCGTCGTAGTCAGTAATAAACAAGCATCGTAGAGCGAGTTTTTCCCTGCACCACTCATTATTAAAATAAGTAAATTTTAATATTTTCATACTGGCGATTAAATTGTTCTAGTTATTTTTTATGAGTCAGAGGTTATAAGAAAACATGCGATTAGAGTACGATCGTACCTGGATTCTCAGTCTAGATCGAGACCTATTAATAAGTTAACTCTAGGCCAAGACCGAGAGTAATATTTAAATTAACAAAATATTATGAACGTGGTAAAAATATTTATAACTCAAGAACGGCTGAACCGATTTAGCTGAAAATTGGTGGGCTATCTTGAAACCAGGAGAAGGACATAGGATACTTTTTATTCCGTTCACGAGGGACTCAAAACTCGAGAACGGCTGGATCGATTTGGCTCATTTTGATTTAAATTGAAAATAATTGTGGAAGTTCAGGGAAGGCTTGCGCACTGAGAAATAATGAAAAAGGTGTAGGTTGTAGGTGTAGGACTAGGACGTAGGATGCATTATAGGTAAAGTCCTTTATTCATTCCAGTTCATGTTTATGACAGAACAACGTGTGTCGAGACAGCTAGCTATATTATATATTACTAGCTGACCCCGACAGACGTTGTTCTGTCTTAAATATGAACTGGAATGAATAAATGACTACAACTGCTCCTACACCTACTCCTACACCTGTTCCTACTCCTACTCTTACTCCAACACCTACTCGTACATTAACTCATACACCTACTCCTACCCATACTCCTACACCCACTCAGACACCTACGCCTACACCTGCTCCTACACCTACTCCTACAACATACACCTTTTCCAATATTTAAAAAAAAAAGGTCCAGCCCGCGCCCATTACGCCCGCGTAAGCACAGTAATCCACGGGTATATATCCCATGATATAAAGTAGCCTATGTCCTTCCCCATGGTCTACTCCAACTCCACTCTGTGCCAAATTTCATCATAATCGGTTTAGTAATATTTACGTGAAAGCGTAAATAAAGTATCGTTATACAGGAACCGTACATTTTTTCGCGATAAAAAGTAGCCTACGTCCTTTCCCGTGGTCTAATTTATATCTGGGCCAAATTTCATGATAATCTGTTCAGTAGTTTTAACGTGAAAACGTTCAGGTTTACTCTTTCATTTTTATGTAAAAAGTATAATCCCAAGTTAGTACTGTTTTCATTCAAAAAAGTAGTGACCTGATGATGAGATCTATGAGGAATTGAGGCAATTTCTATGGACACATATGGTGATTTTGACTTTTTCTGAAGTAGACCAAGCATAAGCTAACAAAAAGTCTTACTATTAATACTGTTAGGTAGGGTAGGTATTTCTCTTAATATAAAAATTAAACAATGTCAAAAAAGTCAATAGTTTTTTATTTAAGTAGATGTTTCAAACATTCTTCATTCACTTCAACACACTTAAAAAGTTGAACAGTTAAAATACATATATCAATAAGAAACTGGCCCGTCGAGAAGAACCGGCGTAAGAAACTCGCACGGGGCCACTTTTTAGCAAAAAGATGGAAAATTTGTTCTTTGATTAATTACCTATGTATCCAAAATTTATGTTTAGTGAGGTTTCCGGTTAGGGTTAGCTGTCACCCTATTACTCAACTATGTTTACCACTCCAAATTACAACTAAACTAGTCGTTTAGTTTATAACCCCAAAATTTAAACCACTAATATCTCAGTAACTGTGGGTTTCCTGATGAGGGGAGTGGGGGTTCAACCCTCCCCCTCCCCTTCCCTCTTAACTCCCTCCTCCCCAAATCGTGGAATCGTGGGATATTATACTAAATTTTTACCGAAAGAACTTTAAGTCAGTATATTTTGGTACTAAATTAAATAGCAACACTAAGACAAATATATTTTTAGAATATGTTTCGAATTATGTAAAAAATACTGATTTCATCTCACTTTCTATGGAAAATATGACTGTATTTACATCCATATATCATCATTCTTATGTTATATGCAATCACAAACTAAAAAAACACGAGCTATAGCTAATTACGAGTGAAAAGTTACGGCAGCACATTTTCGTTCGCTGCGACTTTTGCACCTCAAAATACTGCATCCACACATTGTTAAAATACTTAAAACTACACAGAGTCTCTATCTCAAAAGAGTATATAACATAAAACACTCCAAAAAACACAAAAGAGTTCAATTAAAACGAAACCTCAATCTTCACAGTCATTTGTTTGGCACAAGAATGTCAAATTTGACAGCTTTGTGCCAAAAACCCGGTTACAGCGAAAGGGACAAAATATAACATTTTTGTCTCGTTTCTTCACAAGTATTGACCAATTTACGTTCTCTCTCTAACAAGCTGTGACGTCAGGAGCTATCCTGCCCTGACTTTAGCTATTAAGCTAAAGTAGAAATAGAGATGGGAACATACATGGGTACCCCTCTTGTGTCTTTCTGCCTGCTGAAATAGTTCATCACCGAAGAACGTGCGCATCCACAGCGGAAAATATTTTCGGTTTTATGTTTAGAAATGGCTTTTGTCACAGGTAAGTACTCATTACATTCCGTCGCATTGTGAAGTAAATCCATGATTGAATTCATTCTTTTTTTACCCGACTGCGCGACGCAAAGGAGTGGTAATGTGTTTATCAGCCTATGTATGTATGTATGTATGTATGTATGTTCCTATGAAGCACTATACAGACCAAACGCCTGGGCCGATTTTTATGATTCACACGTCAATCGATTCCTCTTAGTCCGGCGAGTGTCACTAAAGACATGACGTTAGTGAAAATTCAATATGGCGACTACTGGACGCCATATTGTGAAAATGAAAAAAATGAAAGTCAACAAACTATATCAAGTGGGGTATCGTTGAATAGGTATTTAAAAATCATTGTTAGTTTTCTCTCAACATTTTTCGATTTTTCGATTCGACTGACCGTTTAGGATCTATATCGATTTAAAGTTGCATAACAACCATTCTCATATTCCAGTGATGTAGTACTGATGCTGATAGGAAATCCAGTCTGGTAAATAGCTAGCTAGGTACTTGTAACTAAAAAGTATAAAATAAAAAATTATAATTTAAAAAATTTAAAAACCCGACTGCGTAGTTGTTATGTTCCAATAGTATTAATTCAATAATATATTATAGAATTCTAGACCACCGGATATCTAAGTGCTTGTTTTTTTCTTTTCAGTTTTAATTATGTACCTACTTAGTTTAGTTCACTTTTTACGCAGTCGGGTTTTTAAATTTTTTAATTTAAATAACGATAGTAAGTATATAGTTATGCTATCTACAGACACACGAATTTGGTACGGAGCGTACAGCGAACCATATCCGGAGACCAAATTCGGTGTCGCTACACACGCACTAATTTGGTACGGTGCAGTGAAGCGAAACGCTCGACACTCGTGTGTTCATTTTTATGCTCTATTACATTAGCACAGAGTTCTATTTACAGTGCGGTTTTTAAACGACGACGATGATTCCCGCAATTCATTGATAACGGGCAGCGATACCAACACTTTAAAAAATATTTCTCCCCAAATTTTACCCCTGATTACTTATACCATTGACAGGTCTAAGAGATAATAAGCTAGAAAGAAAGGTTACGTGTTTAACATAAAGACTTACGCGTGAATAACATAAAACTAACTTGTCTGATTTCACTCTCAATACATTTTCATATCCCTGGCTATATAGGTACACACATTAAAATAATTTTTATTATTACATACAAATTGATTCATAAGGAGTAAACTCTAACCATCCTGTCCTCTAGTAAACCCCGTAGATATTTTCCCTAATTTTGGGGGGTACATCCCTAAGTTGGCAACACTGATACTGTTGTACGGCCAAACCGCCGGACTGCTCTACACACGCACGAATATGGTACGGAGCGTACCAGATCCGATGCGGACAACGGTGAACTCTTCGCCTTCTTCATATGTTCGCCGGACTGCCCTACACACGCTCGGATCTGGTACGGAGCATACCAGATCCGCTGTACGCTCCGTACCAAATTCGTGTGTCTGTAGACACCATTAGGTTTCATGACATTATTCGTATTAAGGTTATTGGACTATTTATTTTGAAATAAATCTAGAAAATCTTGCGAAATCTCATTCCTTTCCACTTCATTACATTCCGTTCTCTTCCAAATTTTAGAGAGAGAAAAAAAGAAGAATGATAGGATTTGGAAGGTAGTGATTTTTTGTGAATTTAAACTAATGAGGGTCGTGTTTTTAAATAAAATAATGTAAAAATCAATTAATATTATATCTAATGGGTTCAGTGTTTACTCACTCATTTGCTTGTGTTGTATTGGTATTTTTCGCGGGATATTGCACAGTAAAGATACCATCGAATGTTCTTCTTTGTCCGACCCATATTTCCAGTTTATCTGGGTTCGCGTCTCCTGTACATTGCCAGTACTTTCTGTTCTAGGTTGTCTGGCTTTCCTGTTCCATCTCTATCTTATTGTTCCACCAAGTGGCGACCGGCTTTTAACAACTCTCAGTGATGTTTGGCATAGTGCGGGCTTTTTATAGCTTTGGATAAGACCATACCAGCGTAGGCGATTCTCTCTTACTTTTTTAACAACAGGAGCTACTTTGAAGCAACCTCATAAACTAATACTCGTTATAGACTCCCCATTTGAATATTTTCATCTTGTTGTAATTGTTCGTGATCTTTTTCATAGTCCAGCATTCAGCATCATAGGTAAGTCGGCCTCACAACTATCGTGTACCTATACTTTCCCTTTGATCTTGATGGATATTATGAAGAATAGAGAATGCCTCTATAGCCCTGCTAAATTTATATGGCGTTTGACAACTTAATCGACATTTGCGTTTGATGTTCGGGATGTAAGGGATCCGAAGTACATGAAACACTCTACCTTAGGCATCGTTGCTTGCATTGTCCGTTCCTCCGTAATCGCACTCTATATAATATCATGTCTTACTATGTTTATTACTTAGGCGACTGATACGTAGCCCATGCTTTTCTATTTTCTATGCCCATTAAGATTCTGTTGTTTTTCCATGATGTTTCCAAGATGTTTTTTCCATTAAGATTCGGATTGTCTGATTTGCGTAAATTTTCCGGGTAAATTCGAAGTAAATTTTTGCTATTGCCAACCAAAACGGTTTCCTCTTGTGTTAATAGATCCTCCCGTTGATGTTATATAGCACCGATAACCCATATGAAGTAACGGTTCGCTCGAAAATTCCTTGTTCATAAGCTGTTCATTCCTAGTAGGTTAATAGGTACCTACTCCTTCGACCTTACCGTGATGTGCCTTTTTTGATGTTAGTAGGATTCCTTGGGTATCTCTTGTATTTGTTGCGTCTGACATCTAGCTTTAGTCTATGTTGCTGGCCGGCAACCTTATAGGTGGTGTTCATAATATCTTCTTCATTTTCTAACCTATCGTAAAATTGTTTATTTTCGCAGCGCGGGTCTGTGCTACTGCCGATTCTACAGTATTTAAATATGGTGCAATCTTTATCTAAATTAGATTTTTGGCAGGTTTTGAGACCAATATTTTATTTAGATTTTATTAGTTTATTAGTTTTGTGATTTTTTTACCCATATTTTACTACCTACCACGGTTCTCCTACTGGTTTTTAAAATTTCTAGTATATAAAAGTATTTATTCTAGTTTATAATACTTAAATATTCTAATTAAACGTAAAATTTTTCATTACCTTCCATGATAAATCATTACATTCCATTCATTACTCTCCAAGGATTTTCTCGAAATTATTTAGATTGTAGGTATGTAGGTACATATTTATAAAAAAAAACCTTTTCAATTTCAATCATCCATTCGTCCGTCTTGCTCGGAGGTTGCCTAGCTACTGAATATATTTTTGTAGCGCCGCTGCAGTTCAAGTGCGACTTACCAAAACGTGTCGCTCAGTTCCGCTGAAGTTCAGTTCCGCCTAGTAGTACGGGAGGTAGCGCTGCATTTTTTTTAGGAATTTTATACCGAATGAATTTTACTTCAAACAGTTGTTTAATGTTCGGAAATTAGTAAAGTGAGCGTCAGTTGTCGCACCAGCGGTGGAGCTAAAGGAGACAGCATGACAAAGTCATTGGAAAAAAATTTGCTCCGAGGAATTTTATACCAAGCGAAAGTTATATTAAATTATTGTTTCAATCATATTATTTACAAAAATTATCGTTAGCTGTAAAGACGAGGGGGGGTTCAATGTCAGTCACGTGCATAAACCTCATTTAAAATTTAAAAAATAAAGTTATTTTATACCTTATGAAATTTACATATCTCAATTTTCATACTTTTAAAATAATAAAAAAAATAGTCAGCTGTACGTTTGACGGGGGAAACACCGTCAGTCAGCGTATTAAACATGTCGCGCGCTCAATATAGGTGGGACGTATAAATTTAACGTAACAGTTAAAAAATAACAGGTATTTGGAAATAACACATAACAGTCGATATCCAGTTATTAAAATAACAGTTATTAAATAACATAACAGAATACGTCACTATAGGCGTATTGCGTTACAAGTAAAAAATAACTACCTGCGTACAGCGTACGTGCACTTCGAGTGGCCGAGGACAGGTAAAAGTGGAGAAATATCGTAAGGATAAAGACCATGGAAGAAGGTGGTTGTCACGACCCTCAGACATGAGGAGTACGACTGATGGAGGAAGACAGCGTACGTCTTACCGATATACTATGGTCCGATCTTGTCTCTCTGTTACACATACAACGACTCCAAAAGCAAAAACGAAATGCACTTAGTATTTAAATACTCTGTATGTCTTTCTTACACTTATAAGCATCTATTATTTGCTGGAATGAAAAGTACGTTTGGTGGAGCCTTAAAAATTTTACATGGGAGGGAGCGTCTCTCGGGGTCCTTGTGGTATATACCAGATCCCGACAGGAATTTGGGGAATATATTAGAGTCAAAATGTAGGGCTCGTCCTCTCGATTCCAATGAACTGTGGATAAAAACACTTGTAACTTGTTATCCATCGCGCGCAAACCACTGCATCACGGAGGCTATTACCTCCATATTAACCATACTAACTACTAACATTGGACTGTTATTTTTTAACAGGAATCCAAAACAGGTAGTTATGTATAACAGTAACAGGTAAAACTGGTATCGTATTTAACTCACCTCTAGCGCTCAACGCATTCGAGCGTTGCATAGTCTTATTGGAACATAAACTGACGATCTTTACACCCACAAACAATCAGCTGACGACGATTTTTTGTTTCTTTAACATTTAAATTATCTTATTCTTAAAATTCAATAAGTATAACATCAATTTCATATAAATAACACCACAGTATATTTATTTATTTCGTGTAGGTTCCAAATTACATAGAAACATATTTATTTATTAGAAACAAAATGCTAATTACTTGAAAAAACTTTTTTTAACCAACATAAATAAGACAAAAAATTAGATTTCTATTAATACGTAAAATATTATTCTATTTCTTCAAATGAATCTTCTGCTGTGTCTGTGTCGTTTCATAATTTTTTTAAATATGTATAATGTATAGAATTTTTATTCTAGTTTCTAGAAATATATAACATATTCATCATTGAAAATCGAAAAAACAAACGCCGTATACTGGCGTGCGACAGTTTTTTGTGTACACATCAAGTTTGCTCGTATTCATTTAGTATTTTTAAAATTCAAGTTACGTAGTCATATAGGGAATTTATTCTTCTTTTAAATATATGTCACATGCATAAGTTATATTAACAATTTATCAATATAACCTTGAAAAATAAAAGGGCGGGAAACGCGGCCGAGTTAGCTCGCGATGGCTCGACACGAGACTTGTTTAGATAGTTAACGCGAGTTTACGAGCGACACCCAGGAGAATAGGGTATACTTACTACCAAAGGTTATTCTAGTGGAGGCCAGAATAATGTTTTTTAGGAAAGGTACGTTGAAGTAGTGAGACTTTTACAGCTTGAAATTCCTTGATGCTACAGTACATATTAATATAATTTGGAACCGACACAAAATTAATAAATGTACCTACTGTGGTGTTATTTAAATTAAATTGCTCGAATGCGTTGAGCGCGCGACATGTTTAACACGCTGACTGACGGTGTTACCCCCGTCAAACGTACAGCTGACTATTTTTTTTTTTAATTATTTTAAAAGTATGAAAATTGAGATATATAAATTTCATAAGGTATAAAATAACTTTATTTTTTAAATTTTAAATGAGGTTTATGCACGTGACTGACATTGAACCCCCCCCTCGTCTTATATAATTTTTGTAAAAAATATGATTGAAACAATAATTTAATACAACTTTCGCTTGATATAAAATTCCTCGGAGCAGATTTTTTTCCAATGACTTTGTCATGCTGTCTCCTTAAGCTCCACCGCTATCGGAGCAGCTGACGTTCAGAGCTGTTATGTGTTAGGGGAAAACTATTATTCTTATGATTTTCAGCCGGTATAAAATGACTTGGTCAACTATAGCGCTACCTCCCGTAGTATAGTGCGTCCGGACCTTTATTGGATTTGTCTCACATAGCAGATAATAATTATTGTCATCCTATAAGAAAAGGACAAACTGCCTTGCTTGTTAGCTTGCCTCTCGCCTGAGCCACAGAATAAATAATAGTACCTAGAGGTACAGAAGAACCACTCCGACAAATGGTTTGAAGAAATAGGAACTCTTACTGCGATACGATAAGGATCAATTCAGCTAACGCAGCGCTTGATTACCTACGATTATATTTACCTAGAAGTTGCGTCTCTTTCTATCGCGTAATTCTTATCCATTCTAAGACATTAGGGTTGACTCATTTTAGAAAAAAATTAACCGACTTCCAAAAAAGGAGGCGGTTATACGTATGTATAATGTATATAATATATATTTTTTCTTAATATTTAATTACAACATTTTTTTACATACTTTTTAGTACCTACCTACTGTACTTTACTGAACAAATTGCTTTCCAAATAAACCCAAGGTAGGTGTTAATAGTACTTTAATAATTGTAATAAATTCGCGCATACCTATAAGTATATACATACTTATGCGTAAACGTAACCGTTTTCGATACCTTCACGGCGATATTACTCAAAGAAGTTAAATCACGCCACCTTACTATTTCTAGGTACTTTTGTCAACAAATAACTCTTCAAATCGGAATATTTTAATCTATCACATCGGAATAACATAAGACGCGAACAGATAGTTCAGGTGGAGCCAACACCTAAACACTAAATATTGGTTAATTCATAATTGCAGTAGTTCAAACTATATTATTAAATATTATGTTATGGTATTATAGTTATAGCTGGCCGGGTGATTTTTACCTAACTTAAACACAGTATTGTAATATTATGTGCACCGATTATAAGGTATTAAATCAAATCCATAAAACATTGCGACGAACAAATCACGCATACGTCGCTCACTGCTCGCGCGCGAGTCCCTTTTAATTGGCCCGTTTAGGGAGGCCGCCGCACGTACTTATATTTTTCATACCTACACGGGGAGTGGGACAGGCCTGCCTGAGCCTGACTCGTTTTTTTTCGCTCAGAGTACGGATCCTGTTAAATATTATTACGTCCATGATCCGACCATAAAGAAGAAAACCAACTACATTTTTCATTTATGGCAACTCAAAATAAACGTCAAAAAATGTCAATATCGTTTCGATCGTAGGAGTGAGTCGTTGTTGTTAGAACTATTTATTTTAAAGAATAAACAAACGCGTGTGTCTTTATTAAAGTGTATGGCTGTTTAGTGTATAATCTATTAAAACTAAAGTGTTCTTGATGGTTTCGGGTGATGATTTCAATGGTGGCCGAATACCGCGTAAAACTGCTAGGTCTCCGAACCGAAAATCTAAGAAGACAGATGCAGACCTAACGAAGGGTTCTGTGTTGCGAAATGATTCGCAACCTTCGGTCCATAAAAGGAACCTATATGTTGTTTCATTCCCTATCATAATTTTATTTAATTTATTAAGATCGATTTTATACCAATTGTTCATAGTTTTTAAATATTTATATTCGGCTTCGCATCGATTTATACATAGGCCTCGTAAAAACGGGGAATGTAACTTGGAAGTGGTCGTTAAAGACGGTGTTGTGTCTACGGAAATCGCGCACAGTGAAGAGATGTCTTATTCGAACCACGTCGGACCTGGAGACCCTCTGTTGGCCAAGCAGAAGCATCACCATCGCAAAGCTTTTGAATACATTTCCAAGGCGTTGAAAATAGACGAAGAAAATGAAGGTAATTTTTGTTTAATAAAAACTATTTTTAAATGCTTGAAGCAGTTATGTTAATTTTATGCTATAAAATAATATATTGTTATATATGAGTGTTCTTTGTTTACTTAGTGTATAATTTTAGATTTTAACAAATTCATTGTTACTTTAGGCCAAAAGGAATTAGCAATAGACCTGTACAAGAAGGGTATATTTGAGCTGGAGCGAGGAATAGCTGTGGACTGCTGGGGTGGCCGTGGCGATGCTTGGCAAAGAGCTCAGAGGCTACACGATAAAATGAAAACAAACCTGGGCATGGCAAAAGACCGTTTACATTTTCTTGGTATTCAAATTTTAATATTGTTCCCGTTTCACACATTCCATGCGGCACATTTTATTTTAAAGCTATCTGATCTAAATTACCTGCTGTATTAATTGGATATGGCTGTGTTTTGCATGATGAGCTTCTTAAATTTTATTTTGTATCAATACAATACACACATAATTTTGAACTATGTTAACTACATTTTAATTCAAATACATATTGTCTCCAATGTAGCCAACCTTGTCGCCCTGAGTAAGTTGGGGGTAGAAAGTGAGCCTGAAAGGAGTGATAGAAAGCCCTCGGAGTCGCCACTTAAGGCGAGACGGCCATTAGAGAAGTCCAAGACCACCCTACTAGCACATACAGAAAGTAACAGTGGTCAAACGAAGCCATCAAATGAAGGTAGATTCATGTACAGCTTTGCTTCGTTTGACTTAACCAACAGCAAAATTTAAAATAATAACACAATTTACATCAATTTTCATACCATTCATAGTAACATTTACTAAGATATTTAGGTCGAGTTGGGTATTTTCAACATTACTGTTTGCATGTGGTTTAATGTGCTTAAGGTGGTTCGTTTCCTATACAAAAATACAATGGACATTAATTAGGTAATTTCATACTATTACTACATAAATTTATATACACATCTATTTATTTTGCAATACAATTGTCGCAAAATATATTTAAAATACTTTATTTCACACAGAAGTCACATTTTTATTGAATTTTCGACAAAAAGTGACATAAGTTACAAATGTCACTTTTTGTCGAAAATTCAATAAAAATGTGACTTCTGTGTGAAATAAAGTATTTTAAATATATTTTGCGACAATTGTATTGCAAAATAAATAAATGTGCATATAAATTTATGTAGTAATAGTATGAAATTACCTAATTAATGTCCATTGTATTTTTGTATAGGAAACGAACCACCTTAAATTATTTTGTTCTGCTTTACGTGTTATATTTTCAAGTATTTTGTAAATTATTTATTAAAAAGTTAACTAAATGCATGTAACAATAGTTAATATTTAATTAATTTATCTTATATTATGTTAAGTAAAATGTTTTTAAAGCTAAAAAGTATGAACCAAAAGTAAAATATTTTTTTTTGCACAGTGCACAAAAACTAGACCAGTCATACTCAACCTGCCGCCTGCGGGCCTTTGTGGTTGGCCTGCCTACAGTTACAAATATATTGTAAACCATTTTAAAATTCACGCCCATAGCCCACGACACTATGACTAAAACGTGTTTGTGGCCTATATAAAAAAGAGGCTGAGTACCACTGAACTAGACTATTTTAATTATTTTTAATCTCTCCAGCATAATCGCTTTTGTAAAAGCATTACAATAGTGACTAAAGTCTTGATGTATCCAATTAGTGTGTCACAGGACAATGAAAGTAACATGATACTAGCCTTTAGACTTGTGAAAGTATAAGCTGGCTTCCTCACAGGAACCCAATACCACTTCCTTGTCTCTGCAATAGAACCTGCCTGATTACACCTCATAATTACATACATAATATATTTTACACATTAAAAGTATGTATATATATTTTCTATAGACCTAATAATTATTATTGTGAAACATTTTCTAAAAAAATTGTCCAACACTTTCTAAAAAATTATACCTTGTTTTAGTACTCCCACATGGCGATTTCAGCCTACGTGATAGTTGCATGATGGTTACGTTTTTTGTTGTTACATAGTGACAAATATCATTTCATAATGTTTGTGGAACTCCTTGTTTGTAAATTTTATTAATTTTGTTTGAATCTAACGTAAAAAGTGGTGACAGATATTCCGTTTAGGATTCTGGGGATAAATAAAATGTTCGTGATTATGATGGACGTGTTATGACAGTTGCTTATAAGTCACACTATGCTTGTAAGTCCTAGTATTACATGAATTACGGCTTGTTCGATGTTGCACAATTTAAGTAGGTACTTATGTCTCGTATACATTAGTCGCAATTTTTATTATTTTAGTACTACCTACCTACAAAATCCTAAAGTAAGAAAGTAGCAAAACTTTCTTACTTTATAAATTACTATCTTTTGCGCCCGCGACTTCGTCCGCGTGGAACAGTTACTTTGGGATATCGCTAAATTTTACTCGCGACTTCATTTACGTAGAAGGAGAAGCGCTTCCACCTCACGACTGCACGCCCGCGCCGCGCTCCGTACATTATTATTGCTCGTTTGATTATTGTATTACTGCGATATCTTGTAAAATACTCATTGAAATCAAACGCCAAATTTCTTCCAGATTAAATGCTTGTAATGAAACTAATGAATAACGTATTTACTTGGATAAGGATTAACATCATCTTTATGAAAACACCTTCACAAATATTGCTTACTTTTAGAACAAATTTGGTTAGCAAAAAAGGTTATAGTGAGCCAACTTAAAAGATAGACATATACAGTCGCGGACTTAATTTTAGAACTTTTAAAGGGGAACAATTCTGTCATACATTATTTTAGCGATACTTTAACCGTTTCCGCAGCGTACGCAGCGAAAGCTCTCAAAAGGGAAAAAATCCCGATTTTGTAACATTCTTGATTGGTGCTCCGCTCGTATTGAACTTAGCATGGTGCTTTATAGCCTAAAAAGCCTTCCTCGATAAATGGACTATCCAACAAAAAGAATATTTCAATTCGTACCAGTATTTCCTGAGATTAGCGCGTTCAAACAAACAAACTCTTCAGCTTTTTAATATTAGTATAGACTAACTAATGCCCGCGGCTCCGCCCGCATAAGTACAGTAACCCACGGGAACCCTGTATGTCCCGCGATAAAAATTAGCCTATGTCCTTCCCTATGGTCTACTTTATATCTGTTCCAAATTTCATCATAATCGATTTAGTAGTTTTAACGTGAAACTGTAAATAAAGTGTCCCACGGGAACCGTACATTTCCCCCGATAAAAAGTAGCCTATGCCCTTTCTCAGGCTCTAGACTATAATATGTGTACCAAATATCATTTAAATCGGTTCAGCAGTTTTGGCGCTAAAGACGGACAGACATACACACTTTCCCATTTATATTATTAGTATGGATGAGTAGTAAAAGTTTAATTGAAATTTAGTCTCATTTTTTTTATTGACGAACTTCGACAAGCGTTGTTGTTACATTCAGTAGAGATGAGAAGAAAGCGCTCATCCGAATACACACTCCCGTTTCCGTATGACTGGTGTTCCCACAATGGGATCGGGTTACCGGTCACTAGTCAGGCGTCATTAGCTGCACGTGATGACGTGACACGTCCCCAATGTAACGCATATCATACAACTTGTTCTACACGTTTCACCTGGTTTGGCCTGCAGGTGGAAATATTTTAGGTACACGTTCCTTTGAAGGTTCGAAGTTCGAAGGGTTAAGATCGTGGTATAGTTAGGCTTAGGACTTAGGACTCACAACGGATTATTTATTACTATCGTAAAGAGCTCAATAAGGGTGGCTATAATACTACCAATTAATAAAATAAAATAAATAATTAAAATAATAAAAAACCCGACTGCAAAAAACGACAAATACCTAAGGAACGCACTAAAAAGACCGAAACAAGATCGAGAAAACAGACTACACTATGAGCTGAAGCCTGAAAGCCTTCAATTTTAAACTAACTACTTACAATTTGGCGTGAAAATCCGCCGTTTTGTATTTTTTCTTTGAACTAGATATCTAAGGACACTTGGGTTATTTAGACAAATCAAACGATACCTTAATTGTCGAAATCTATCCAGCCGTTTGGAAGATACGTGGGAATAAAGGAATTTACATACATACAAACAAGATACGCGCGAAAAACATAACCCTTCATAACAGTCGGGTAAAAAACACGCGCAATAAAGAGATACAGCGATACATTATTTTGGTTAAATTTAAATTTTTTTACGTTTAAGTTGCAGACAGAAGCAACAGAAGTAATATTTGTAGACAAACGGTAACCGACCCTGTGACCTGTGTCTATAACGGTACGCCCGATATTCGCCTGGCGACCGAGCGATTATGACAATATTTGGTACCTAATGTTTGAGAAACATTGATTTTTTTTGATTAGGGCTCGTTAGGATTTTGCTAAAAAATGGCACGCAATCTTGAAAAGGTTGGCCGTGTAAACACAACGTTTCATATTTGAAAACTGCTTGCGTACCGTGTACGCACCTATATCCAGAGCTTGTTTCTGAAATACTTACGGGAAGGTACGTAATAAGTATCTATGTACTAGGTATTCGTTTTATCGTAGTACCCGCGATTAATAATAACCCTTATGTTAACCAATATTTTATTTAGAACGTATATTATGACATTGTCCTCGTATTTTTACACAGAATTAGTGACTCAGTTATAAAAGGGTTGCTATAATCGAGTGTAGATGGTTTTCCAAATTCCATACTTTTGTTACAGTGCACGCATAGTGCACGATACTCGATAGGTACGTAAATTCTGCATATTACCGCAGTATTTGTTAATTCTCTCATATGTGTGTACTGTATGTGCAAATTCAATCTATACTTCTATACTATTTATTTAATATATAATAAAGAGTAAAAGATTGTTTGTTTGCATTGAATAGGCTCTGAAACTACTGGACCGATTTTGATGAAATTTGGCTCAGATGTAGAGTAGACCACTGGAAAGACATAGGCTACTTTTTATCGCAAAAAAATGTACGGTTTAAGCGAAATTAACTTCTGCGCGCACGAAGTCGCGGGCAATGTCTAGTAAATAATAACATTTTAATATCACAAAACCTAAAATGCAGTGTTTTTGGGGGCTTTAGGGATTCCTAAGTTTAGTAGCTTTTTTATAGTTGTATATGTATTGCCCCCCCCCCCCCCCCCTCTAAAAGCTAAACAGCTGGCTCAGAAAATCTGAAAAAATCATGGTGTCCATGTTATAAACTTTGAAGGAAAACTATAACCGCTTAGATATGTATATGTTACCGTAAAATTGTAAAAACCGTTAGATTGTAAAATAACTAACGAGATTATAAAAATATGTTGAAAGATTAATAACTAAGTAGGTATATATTTATAATCTAACGAAAAACAATGTGTGAAATTATAGGCCGCATATTCGCGTCGGAAGTCTATCAACATTTTACAATTTCACTAGTTTTATTACTATCTAAAGGTTTTTACAATTTTACGGTGACATAATATATAGAGGCCTAACTTGTAAAATGCACTTACTTGGAAAACTTCGTACAACAATATTAATGGCAGTCGGGTAAAAAATAACGAAATGATAAGTTCACTACGGATCCCTATTTTGTGACAGGCCACGCACTTGGCAATTTTTTTATTTACATCAATTTACCATTTTTATAATATAAGAAAGGAGATTAACAGTTTAAACAACATAACAATCTGTAGTAATGTTTATTAATTAACAACCGAGCAAGTGCAGTAAATAGTTTCAATGACATGTAAACGTGCGTGTTCTATTATTATCCTTATTGTATACACATTACACTATATACCACATATACACAGGAGGTGTGTCATCTCCCAATATACGACGCATCAATATAAAATACGTTTTGCTTGGTGTTAGCCTGTGACTAATGCGAGCACTCCAAGAAGTAAAAGACATGCTATCGTTAAGTTTCGACTGACGAGTTATAGTAGGTATATTTAATTTTACTTACATTAAATAGGTAAGTACATATAACGATTTAAAAATTAAAATGAACAGATGCATAGAGAATAAACGCTCATCACTTAAGTAATTAAAATAAAATAAAAAAGAGTATAAACGGTTTAATTACGTTGAGATGATATTAATAACGATAAATTATTATTATTAAATAATAAGAATCACATTGATAAGGCCGCTCTTCCCACACGATGACAATGATCGAGATGAATAATGTGGTTTGTGTTAACTCTTAACGACTGGCCTTGTGGAAGTTATCTTCCGTATTTGGACTTGATACGTACGAAATACGAACTAATCTATAAACTCAGTTAATCGTTGAAATTATAACAAATCTCTATTTTCAACTTCTGCTAACTTTTGACCGCAAAATAGAGTTTTTACTACGTACAAATTAGCAAAAAAAAGTCCAGTCATTAATATTTCGTACGGTTGGTCTAATTTTATTTTTTCTTGAGGTATAGTTCCATTTTCCTCTCAACCAAAATTGTATAATTTCTACAAATTTTAATTAAATTATTATTATTCCATGGTGATGGCGCAAAGTGCGAACGGATATGTTTAAGATGTTTCAAATCTCGTAAGGATGTTTAATGTTTATGTTAACATTTTTGGACATCCATTACAAAAATAAACCGGCCAATTGAGAGTCGAACTCGCGTACGAAGGGTTCCGTACCATTATACCAATATTTTACACGTTTAGTTATTTTTGTACCAAGTTTTCCAAGTAAGTAAGTCCAGAACTTACAATGTTACGTTTAAGTCCTTATAGTTTTCCTTCAAAGTTGATCACATGGACTGACATCATGATTTTTTGATCATATCCATGCAAAGTTACAAGTTTGTAGCACTTACCGTTTGCACGGTAAGCCGAAGACGGACGGACATGACGAAACTATAAAGGATCCGAGACATGAACTACGGAACCCTAAAAAGGTTCCTGCGTCAAGTTGCCAGACCTAGGGCAAGGTGCTATTAACTATAACGTTATTGATTTTTGCAATCAAATCAATATTCTCAACACGATCGAGTCCGACCTTGCCTCGTTTGGTCATATAAGACTTACCTAAGTCCTAATAAGTAATAAATAGCTGTACAATTAATATTGAAGTACAAAAACGTAAGTAGGAATATTATGAAATAAAGTAATCAGAAAATGTAGTATTATTTTTTCTGGATAGTCAATGGTTAAATAGTAACTTTTAATCCGACATAAATAACAAGTCTTAGCAGATCCTAGATACTTAGATAGGTTTAACGGTTGAAGAATTTGCAATTCTAATAGATACTAGACAGGTACGTCGAAGTCACACTCATAGAATCTCTTGAAAAACAAGGGCATGAGTGAAATGTTGGCACCTAAATGGTTTTCTCTCTTGACACATTATAGTGGAACTTTTGTTTTTTTCTTACTAATGTCATGAAAATAGCATGACTTTTATTCTTCCGTTAAATACAGTAGCAAAAATAAGCACATGAGTCTCATGACTAGTTTCCATTTTTGGTAGAGATTCTGGATCGATAATCATGGGATTTGAGCCAGATCAGATTCAAATTAAGTCTTGTTATCATTCATTATACAATATTCCACTCGATATATTATATCGTATAAAATAAAATTGTTTCTCTACCAAACAAACTAAAACCCACTCGTATGAAGTCGTCAACCTAGATTGCGGAGGAAGATCTGTAAATAGGTTAGTTTTATTATAAACGTGAATTTGTCAACTTTCCAGCTCTCTTAGTGTTAGTTGGTGTTGATATTATATGCGTATATTTGACCTAAATGAATTATACGTCACCACATTGTCGAGTCTATTTTAACAGTTGAACTTTTCATCTAGCGAGTGGTGGCGGCCGGCGGGGCTGAACGGGTTAAATATTTAGACACTGCCGTTAATAATAATATGACTCAAAATAAACCAGTTACAATAGAGCAGACATTATGATACATATTTTAAAATCATAAAAGACATCTTCTAAACTCTAAACCAAAAAATATAATTTGATTCTATTTTATTCGCTCCACAGTCCACACCAAAATATTTATGTCATTCAATTTAAAGTGTACTCTGCAAATTTCGTTGATAATAGCCAGCTATAGCGAGCTGCAGCAACTGTCCAGACTCCAGACAGGTCCGAAACAAAGCTGTAGTCAATTAACTTAAGTGCTTTCTCCGAGTTTCGTTTATTTTTTAGATATTGGTCTTGATAAATTTAAACCGGTTAACATTATAATTATGTCATTCAATTTAAAGTTTCCCCTGCAAGTTTCGTTGATAATAGCCAGCTATAGTGAGCTGCAGCAACTGTCCAGACTCCAGACAGGTCCGAAACAAAGCTGCAGTCAATTAATTTAAGTGCTTTCTCCGAGTTTCGTATTTTTTTTTAGATATTGCCAACATATTGGTCTGATATACTTAAACCGGTTAACACTCACGATAAGAAAAAATGTAGAACGGATTCGAATGTTGAAATTAAGGACGACAATAAATAGGTAACTTTAGTTTAATAGGTACGTAGTAGTTATAGATGGAGAGCTACTAGGAAATTCAGAGCAAGGGTCTAAAAAGGCCACTTAAGCGTTTCATAATATAACGATTCGATTTTAGTATGGATAAAAATATATGATACACATATATTTTTTTTCCATACTAAAATCGTGAAATGGCAAAATGGCTACATTCGTCATTCTGATTTTATCATACCTACTAGAAAACATCAATTTTGACAGTTTTCAATAGAAATGCGTAAAATAACGCACATATAATATGAATTGCATATGATTCATCTAATGTTCACTTAAAGTGGCCTGTTTAGATCCCGGTGTTTGAGGC
The DNA here is from genome assembly GCA_905404095.1 of Glaucopsyche alexis. Lineage (NCBI taxonomy): Eukaryota > Metazoa > Arthropoda > Insecta > Lepidoptera > Lycaenidae > Glaucopsyche > Glaucopsyche alexis. The sequence continues at coordinate 18,021,493 of FR990045.1, forward strand.
AAGCTCAAACCGTGTCCTGTACTTCTCCTATTGTACCTCAACACGAGACTGCATGTCTGGCTGGTCAGAAGTGGAACTTAGTCGATTACAAATTTTTGAAAAGTGATTATTTTAATCCCCAATTTATATTTGAGGAAATTTGAAATTTTAAAATAGGTTTTCTTTTAATTACTTCAAAATTTACTGTCTGTTTTCACTAAAATTAATTTTCCTATAGAGTTTTTAGCATGATCTATCAGCATGGAAACTCACAAGTTTCTATCTTCTATACTTTAGAAATGCTAGGGGTGGGACTCTAAATTTCCTTAAATAGCTCTTGGGCTATATGAGATATTTCTTAATCAGTGATCGTAGAAAGCAAATTTCATAAAAATCGGTCCAGTCGTTTTGAAACCTATTCATTGCAAAGAAAAAAAAAACAAACAAACAATGAAATCTTTCCTCTTTATTATATTAGTGTAGATTCTGTACTTTTGAACTCCGAATGGAATTAACCATTTAACTTAAATATTGTAATTGACGATTTGTAAATGTAACTCAAGAAAAGAGCTTATTTCTAACTTTTTAAGTTGACCTTAAGTTAGTAAGTTACGGCATAACGTAAATAATGACTAAGTAATGTATGAAAGGAGATTTTTTTAAATTGCCCTTTCCTAAGGTTTACATTCCAAAATGTATTTTTTATTAGCAACACTCGAAAGGTGTAGGTAATAGTACAGTGTGTATTTTGATATTTTTCTAAATACCAACAACGGGATATTTTAGGTAATTTCAGTACCGCCTCGCCTTTTTGAAAGTCGTTTAAAAAATGAAAATAATTAGTTTTATTGCTTAACAAAATTCGAGCTCGAGAGTCGAGATTTCCAACTCATTAAAAACAAAACTAAATTATTTGTTAGTTTTTAGAGTTTAATTTTTGTGGCGGGGGGTTTTTAATTTTAGTTTTATAGACATCGCCTTACAAGTTACATTTTTTTCATTTTTTCAAATATTGAATATATTTGACTTCCTCTACAAGGCTGTTAGATTTTTTTTCGTTGGCTGGCTACTTGACCTCGTGGCCCAAAATGATCACTCCCCTTTAAAAAACTCATATTCGCCTGCATTTAGGTTTGAAACTAATTCGGAAATGGACTGTAGAGCGCAGTAGAAATCTGCTTCATCTAGTAGCGTCAGTGCGTAAAGCTTACTCATTCGTTCCAAAACGGCGAAAAAACAATGTTTCTTGTATGAGAGCCCCCCTTGAATATTCATTTTATTCTGCTTTTAGTATTTGTTGCAACAGAAATACGTCATAATCTGTGAAAATTTCAACTGTCTAGCTATCACGGTTAAGCAGATACAGCCTGGTGACATACGGACAGACGGACGGACAGCGAAGTCTCAGTAATACGGTCCCGTTTTTACCCTTTGTGTACGGAATCCTAATAAAAAGAAGGTTTCATACGAAATAGTAAATTGGACAAATGGCAATGGAACACACTCTATTCGTGTTACGTCGAATAAAGCGCGACATTGGTCATTGAACCAGACACTCCACAAATTCCACAATAGCTAAACAGTAAAACTGTATAGGTATCAATCTAACGACAAGTAGGTATATATACTACTTACATAACATTAAACATATAGCTATTGTGGGAATCGTGGTAGCCCCAAAGGGAGATCTCCGACCGAGCGAGATGGTATGCCCGGTCAGGCCGAAGCCCACTTGTAATCATTTCAGCTGTCGTATATATACTTTCCGAGCTCAGAAACTTCGATAGCGCGATTCAGGACTGTGCGCTGATTGGTCCGCCACACTATAATAACACCAACTATATTGATTCTTTGATTCTTTTGATAAAATTAATTAGTTACTGTAATTTTCCTGTGTTTTTCTGTGGTATTTTTATATGTAGTAATGAAGATAACCTGTTATCTGTCAATATAAACGAATTAGTGTCCGACCGAAAGTTCGGTTTCGGCCAAAAATCAAGTTTCGGCGGAAGATTCGGTTTCGGCCAAAAGTGGCCGAAACTTTTGCCGAAACCGAAACTGATTTCGGAAGTTTTCGTGCACGCTCGCCTAACTTCGTTTCTTGCGGCTATATATTAAAAAAATATTAATTAAAATATAATTAATATTTTTTTAATATTACATTAAATAAATGAATACAACGAGATTAATATACCGTGTTTCCATTTCATGTCCTAATTAATGCAGAATAATGGATAGAATGCACCAAATTCCAGTATTTTAAGGAATTTTCTACTTGACCACGTGAGTTTCGGTTTCGGCCGAAACTGAAGCCACGGCCGAATATTCGGTTTCAGTTTCGGTTTCGGCCGGAAAACCAGTTTCGGTCGGACTCTAAAACGAATCTTATTTACCCGTTAACAAATACCTATTTGCAGGTGAAAAGTGAAAAACATTTCACGGGCCGGGCGCGCGAAAAATGTTACTCAGCACCCACTCTAGAAAATTTCAAAAATCTAAATGTTAAAAAAAGAACAAAGTGACTTGGGATAACGTAATATAACAGGTTTTTATAGTACCTACAGCCTGCTTGGTTGGTTGGTTTAATTTTACGAATATACAATTTAATATTTTCCTACCAAGTCAAGATTCGTAAATGTTTTGTGTTTTTATACTATAATTTTATAAAGAAAACCATGCTCAGCAATTCAAAAAACTAAATCAGCGAAATTAAATAACCAAAATCAGCAACTTAAAGATAGAATTTGAATTTCGTATTAATATTTTCGAGGCGTTGCGTCGCATAGGTAGTAGAGACTTGTAGAGCACTAATCTTTGTCGGTTATAATGCTATTTGCAATAAGAACTTTTGCATAAGCAGTTGGCCTATTTTTACTAACAATAGAAAAACTTGTGACAAGTCGATATGTTATTACTAACTCCATTTTATAAACAATGATACGTAATGATGGGCAGAATCTGGGAGCACGGTAGTGCCCCGCCAAGACGAGCTAAGCGAAGCGCAAGGGCACTACCAGACTACTTTTTCTCGAAGCGTTTCGTCGATATTTTGAACCCTCATAACTTGGGATTAGATTATACCAGATACACAAAATTTTCAGGATATGTTCCCAGTAGCGGACTAATGAAACATGTAAAGTTTTGATTATAAAGGTCTAATAATTTAGGTTTTATTGATATCCAAAAACCCCTGATTTCGTCACTGACTCACTGATGATTAACAAAATTATAGGGTACTTCCGGATGTCATAGAAAGCTGAAATTTGGTAAGTATGTAAGCTAGTTTTAGCACATTACCAACATAAAAATTGACAAACTTGGAACCTTTATCCTCCAACCCCTTAAACTAGGGGATGAAAATTTGTAAGAGACTTACCTATGTAAATGTTTACTCTAGAGGTCTGAAAATTGTCTTTCAAAAAGAAGTGAAATCTCACCAAAAACATTTTCATGTAAAGTGATGCCAAGACGATACCATATAACTCGCACTGTTAAAAAGATATTAGATCTCATGTGAAACCAAGCTTCTGACTCTACCAAACTTCTAACTCTACACGCCTTAACTCTACAAGCCTAACTCTACAAACTCTATACTTTAGTCAAATTATGTGGCTTGGCCATTTCGTTCGTACAATAATAGTATAACAGAAAAACAGTCCGTAAATTTTTCACCTTACGCCTAAGCGAATGTATCGAAATGGCCAGGCCACATATTTTGACTAAGGTGTAGAGTTTGTGGAGTTAGGCTTGTAGAATTATGGCGTATAGAGTTAGAAGTTTGGTAGAGTCAGAAGCTTGGTTTCACATGAGATCTAATATCTTTTTGACAGTGCGAGTTATATGGTATCGTCTTGGCATCACTTTAAATGAAAATGTTTTTGGTGAGATATTTCTTACCTGATTTATGATTACAATTTTGATTCAACTCTATCTTATCGCCAATCGTACAATAACCTACGGCCAACATAAATGTAATAAGGTCAGGCTTTTTGGAATATTTATGGAAGAGATAAGTCACTTTATCTATTAATACCTACTTTTCATTTCAGTAGAGACTAGAGGCACTAGTTATTTACGTAGCTCGTAGGCTAACGTAAAGTACAAGATATTTGTACCTCGCGCGACTCTACATCAGAATATTCACAATTTAATTTTTATCTTTATATAAATAATGTAAACGCGAATTCGCGTAATGTAAATAAAACTTATAAAAACTTAACCATAACTCGCCTTTGTTTTGCGCTCTCTGTTTGTACTATTTGTAGACTCTACGAATTAAATTATATATAAATTACATAATAATAGTATGTCAGTTATCAGTATTACTCGTATTAATAAACTTATTGCTTATTTTATAATATGTTTACCCCCTTACTAATAAACGCTGTATAAGCTTTGAATAGTTACACAGTGCTTTGTCTCCTTCTATCGAATTAAAAATGTCACTTGTGTGATGTCAACAAAACACTCTAGTGTCTACGGCTGCGGGTAAATTATGTTAATTTTAGCATAATTATCGAAACTCACTCGTCATGAATGAAATAAACATCCGTCGAATTAATCCAGAATATAAACTGAACTGTGAGCTGTTGTATTCAGACGTAGCTATTTGTTACCGCAATTATTGGAAAACAATAAGCACGCTCGATGCTCAATGTTCATGCAGCAGCGGCTTTGCGGCGAAGTAGAGTACTTAAACGCAACGAGCTTTAATTCTACGGCTTATGTGTCTATTGTTCTATATTGAATACTAGATATTGCCCGCGACATTTTGTTGCGTTAAAAAGTTGCCTATGTGATATTTTAGGGTCTAGATTCTAGACCCTAAAATACCAAATATTATCAAAATCCCTATAGTAGGTATTATTTGAAAGAGTAACAAACATCCATACATAGAAACTCGTGTTTATAATATTATCTAATTAAAGGACTATAATACCTTAACTCTATTTATTATTATTTGTATAATTTTTTTATGCTTGTTTAAAATTTTTTTTAACTAATAAATAATGATTATTTTAATTAATTTTGTATGGAATATGTAACAGTTGTAACTAAGTAATCAATTTTCCATACGTAATTTAACTAGAGCACCTAGCGTTTTGCTTCTTTATTAACACAAGAGATATTTTGTATAACTAAAGCATATTTTATTGCTTTTCCTTTTACTTGCCCAATTACTAATTCACATAAGTACTTAGGTAGTATAAAGACTTTTTGAGGATTGATTTACTAACTAGCATTTGTAAAGTGGTCCTAGTCCTCATGTTGCGGTATCCTTTTCTAAGTACTAATATTCCCATTTTTCAGTGGCCGGACGCAAACTGACCGCGGGGCGGCGGGTGACGGGCGGCGCGGGGGGCCCGCTCATGAAGTCGCAGACACTGCCTCGGTCCATGGGCCGCTCGGCGTCGCAGCCCAACAGCTCCAACAGCTACAGCCGGTACCCCGTCAAGCCCGCCTCTACCCCGCCCGCTGTTAAGCGACAGCTTTCTGTGAGTGTCGCTCTTGTGTTCCTTTTGTGGTATTTTGCCTTGGATTGCCTGCTTCTATAGGCTATAGCACAATGCTGCGATTAGCGCGAGAGAGTCCAGTAGATGTTAAAGTGAGACACAGACCTTGTAGTGGTGTCAACTGTCAAGTGTGTCGCTTTTTCACATCTGCCGCCTCCGCTACTCTCTTGCTTAGGGCGATGAATTGCAATAGCCCTAGCTGGGCTGTTATAGGACCATCCTCACGCTCCAGCCTGCAAATCTAGCAGCTTGTAAATAGTGTCAAACTGAAGCGGACTTGTAGTCAATAATTAGAAATGATTGACACGATTGACACTAATAGTGGCCATAAGGACTGGATGGTCAGGATGGCCCTTTAGTATAAAAGTGCTCCTTCACCACTGCTCATGGACACCCGCCATGAGCAGTGGTGAAACATTAAATAGTTACGGACGAAAAATCTAAATTAATCATAATGGTTGACCTAGAAAGGTGTTTCTAGAAATACATTTTAGGCTTGCTTACATAATATTATGAAACTGCCAACGAAATAAAATTGACTCAGGCTCTTCAATTATTAGGTACCTTTGTAGGCGCATTTTTTATCTTTTTTCTCTACAAGAGTATCCTTCTAATGTTAATATTAGAGGCAATAACTATGAATTTATAATTTGCATCGTTTTCTGCACACCCTTGGCACATTATTATTATAGTCCATATATTATGTAAAGTATATACGTGTGTCGTGTACATATATTCGCAAGGAAAATAACATGCACATTTTAATAATTAATATTAATAATAATCATATAATTTACCTCGCACTCAAGGTGAATGCCCTTTAATTAATATTCAATTGTTTTATTTTCTTAGAGCAAATAGGTTTATTTTAATTTGATAACTACCTACTTAATTTGATAACTCGAACTCAATACATTCGCAACAACTAAAATGTTTTGAAACTAAACAAGTCTAGTAGTAGTAGGTACAGATTTACCTAACGCTAAATTATGTGTGACCTTTGTAACCACAGTTTGTAACGCTACTGTATTATTCACATGCATTCATATTCATTGCCTTAAAAAGCTAACCTCATCATCATTAACACGCACCACTCCTCCTACAATCAGAACGCGTATCAGGTGCCAGTAAACGGGTCTCCGGTGCGGCGCGCGGTCGGCGGCGGCTCGCAGCGCGGCACGCCCACCAGGAGTAGAACCCCGCAGCCCACCCTCACAGTACGGGGGGTGGACCCCAAGCTGGTCCAGCTTATACTGGACGAGATCGTCGAGGGTGGGCCCAAAGTTCACTGGGACGACATAGCAGGACAGGAGGTGAGAGTAATATAGTTTTGTTTGGACTTGAGTGAGATGCCAAGGTTTTATTTTTCAATTCTAAATAATAAACTGACTCTAAAGGATATTGAAACTCGCTTCTGAGACCTTGCCATAATGGGATGTAATTGAGTATCGATAGGTACTTGCAATAATATCGCCAAATATGTAGATTTTGCATTGAGATTAATAAATAAACAATAAAATATCAAAACATTGCCTTAATTTATTATGATCTTTATCTTGATGAGCATGTAGCATGCAAACTGACCATATGGTCACACTGCACACAATATATCGCAGCAGGGGTCAATTAAATGTAATCAAATACATTAAATAACAGTCACATTGACACTATACTTCTTAAATTGAGGACAGTTGAAAAAGGACAAGGAAAGTGCAAATGCCAAGTTCAAACTTTCAAGGCTTAGGTACATTTTGATCATCTGCAACACCATAAGAAATTCTATTCCTGCTGTTTTTTTTAATTTCCAATTTCACTTTCCAGTCAGCGAAACAAGCATTACAAGAGATGGTCGTACTTCCTTCTCTAAGGCCAGAACTGTTTACTGGTCTAAGATCACCAGCGCGAGGCTTGTTACTGTTCGGACCACCAGGAAATGGTAAGTATGTACAAAATTTGGATACATTTCCGTTTGATGTAGAAAGTGTATAATAACACCAACTCATGTTGGTTGTCCTAGGACTAGATTGTTTAGGTAGCTTATTTGCTTATAGTACATAGGTCTTTCTTTCTCCTTAGTTTAATAAAAGAGATGCGCCTCAAGTTTAGGCATAGACCAACTAAAAAAATATCATTACATTGTAAAGACAAGAAATCTGAGGTTTTTTGTATATAGCAACAAATCTCTTGAACTTCTGGGCCCAATATTAAAGGTCTCCTGTAACTTAATATAAGGTTTCGTAAAATCAATTACGGATACTTCGGGCATATGATCAGTATGCTTATGTTCAGACGTTTAAGCAGAAAAATAATAATTGTCATATAATATGAAAAAAATTTTTTTTTTCTTTATATGGGCAAGTTTGCGTTTTGCGGAGAGTCGCCCATACATGAGATGATTTTTTTGATTTTTTTTAGTTTAAGTATGACAAATATTTTTCTTCCTAAACTTCTTTATAATTTGCACTTTGCAGGTAAGACCCTGCTAGCGCGATGCGCGGCGGCCGAGTGCTCTGCGACTTTCTTCTCTATATCAGCGGCAACGCTCACCAGCAAGTACGTGGGGGACGGGGAGAAAATGGTGCGGGCGCTGTTTCAAGTTGCACGAGAATTACAGGTAGCTGTTTTTAATATTGGTTCACATAAAACAGGAAAAGGTTGTGTGTACGCGTGAAAGCTAATTTTGCCACAAAAAATATATTTAAACAAAGCCACTATCTAGCATACAAATAGATGTTAGAATTAAGTAGAAAATAGATAGTGGTTGATACGAGTTATTATATGTTGTATTTACGAAAACAGTAGAATTAGGGCGTATCGTTCGTTCAATAAATAAGCAACACTGGCGAAGGCTGGTTCTCCGTCAAAGGCATGCCCTATCCTATATTAATATGTTATAGGGATTTGGATGAGGGTCTTCAAAAGGTAAGTGGTTAGTGTAGCGGTGTAGCCGATAGGAATGGGGTAGGAACCCCACGCCACTGATAAGCAATAAAGATTATGAAACATTCCCCCAGCCGTCGATAATATTCGTGGACGAGGTGGACTCGCTGCTGTGCGAGCGGTCGAGCGGCGAGCATGAGGCGTCCCGGCGGCTCAAGACGGAGTTCCTGGTGGAGTTCGACGGGCTGCCCGCCGCCGGCGCCGACCGCCTGCTCGTCATGGCCGCCACCAACCGCCCGCACGAGCTCGACGAGGCCGCGCTCAGGTCAGATGGAATGTTCTAGAACATATTTTTGGGGGCGCACTGTGTTCTTTCCGGTTAAATGTTTGCCTCCAGGTTATTGGTAATTGTGACTACTATGATCCTAGACGAAATAGTTCTTAACCTGACCTATGTATTGATTGATTATTTTTTTTACTTTAATCTCAATCTTCCAGGTTCGGAGACGGTTTGTCGGGCGATGTGGCCTTCTAATAATTTTGCTTATTCATGTTTGATCCATGGCCGCAATTTATCAAGATTGTTTTTTTTTTTCAAAATGGCGTACAATCACTATGCGCAGTAGTCATGAACTCCTAAGCCTTCCATCCATCGTACCGATATTTCTAAATGAATGATAATTTCAGGCGATTTCCGAAGCGCGTGTACGTGTCGCTGCCGGACGCGCGCACGCGGGCGTCGCTGCTGCGGCGCGTGCTGGCGCGCGGGGCGGCGGCGTGCGCGCTCACGGACGACGAGCTGGCGCGCCTGGCCTCGCTCACCGACGGCTACTCGGGCAGCGACCTCACCGCGCTGTGTCGAGATGCCGCGCTCGGCCCGATACGCGGTATATATTATACTAGCGCCATCAGTTGACTAGTATATATTATACTAGTTAACTGATGGCGCAATAATGCATTAATTTCGACCAAATTTGATTAGCATAAAAAAGGTTATAGTGGGTCAATCTTAAAAGATAGACATATACTGTCGCAGATATTTTTTTAGATCATTTAAAGAGGAATAATTCTTTCATACATATTTTTGAGTAACTTCAACTGTTTACGCAGCGCACGCAACGCAATAATAATTTTCCCCGTTTTTCCATATTTTCCCCTGATTCTTCGCTCCTATTGGTCGCAGCGTGATGTTATTGTTACGTGTTAGGGTTCGAGGGATTTGGAGAGAAAGACCTACTGACTCTTTTGAAGACTTTATTCACAAGCACTTAGTCCAACATTAAGCACTAGGTCCAAACACTAAACACTAAGTCCAACACTAAACACTAACGGTGTCCTTAGTCGTAGCCAAGTCGTAAGTTTCACTCACTGGTATCAGTCTTGAGCTTAAAACTGAACTCTTGCTCACTAGTTTCCACTTATCGCCTGTTTCGCTTCGAAGGAAACTCAAACTGAACTCAACTCGTTCGCATCACTCGGGCGTATTTATATAAGCCGACTCGAGTCCCAGACCATTCCAGAAAAGTTCCCGACTCGCGTGACCGAGTTGGAACTATTCCGGAAGATTCGCACAGTAGCGCCATCTAGTATTGAGTAGAGGGTTTCACGTTGTCCCTGTTCACACCAAGTGGTTTCATTGGTTGACGCTAGATGGCGCTAGTCTCTGTGTGTTCGTAACATTATATAGTCTAAAGCCTTCCTCGATAAATGGACTATCCAACACAAAAATAATTCAATTCGAACCAGTAGTTCCTGAGATTAGCGCGTTCAAAGAAACAAACAAACTCTTCAGCTTTATAATATTAGTATAGATAGTAATACTAGCTGTTTCCCGTGGCTCCGCCCGCGTAAAAAAAACGGGAATGCTGTATTTTTTGAGACAAAAAGTAGCCTATGTTTTAATCCAGGCCCTAAACTACTACCATACCAAATTTCATCGAAATAGTAACAAATATCCATCCATCTATCCATCCTCACAAACTTTCACATTCACAAAAAGTGTACAAAAATATCTAGGCAGACAATAATCTCAGCAAGAGTGGGTATCGCTCTGCCCTAAAAAATATGGGTTTTAGTTTATTGTGTACATAAAAATTTCGATGATAGAAGATGGACAGGACAAACCTAGTGTTCTCTTGATTTTAATCTTTATTATAACACAATATTGTTAACAGATATAATCCTAGCCATACGCGTAACGGAGATCCTTCTACAAATACGTTATACCTGATATACCTTGCCTGAAACAATGGTCTAGCTTTAGGTGTGATGAAATAAAATTTATTCTTACTAGTTGGTTTGTATGCGAATTTTAAGTGGACTGTTATAGGTTTAAGAGTAGGAAATTGTTACTTTAAAAGTGCTTGCCAAATGTTTCAGTAAAAGTACAACAATTAAGACATGGGAAGTAGTTCTTACCTTTGAAAGTTGAGGTTTTCTGCGGGCTCAGCTCACAATATATATGTATAATGTATGGGACGAGCGGTAGCCGAAGCGATAGCGGATGCGGGTGCGGTAGCGGGAGCGGTAGCGGGCACCAGAGCGGGCGCCTTTGCGAAGCGCCTGGGCGAGACTCCTTGATGGCGCGAGCAGGCCCCGCGCGTGCGCCGATTCCGGCGAATGCCGCTGGTGGCGCTAGAGTCGCGGTAGCTTCTTGCGCGCGAAGGTTCGAACCGACCTTACCCAATGCCATAACAATGCACAAATACAGCAACAAATGGCTTATATTAGAAGCAGTAACAATTGAAGTCTTTGGCGCCTTCACTAGTACTGTCAAGAGATATCAAAGATAGACTTTCTCATTTTTATAAATATAATTACCTGATTTTGGAAGTAAATGATGTAAATGGAGAAAAGTGTAGTAATAAATATGCATAAAACATAAAAATAACTTAAACATAATAATGTGATACTAGAAAAATAACTTAAAACATAATAATGTGATATTGAAATTTTTCTCGCCTATACTAGGCGAGAAAAATTTCAATATCTGTTGATAAATGAGCAAGATATGAGCGGTCAAAGTTTTGAATCTATATCTTTCTAGCAAAACGAATTTACTTATGAACTTTCTATGAAAGTCGTGTTATATGGTGTCACGTTACACATCCGATTTCTTTGTCTAATAGACTACTTTAAACATTAATATCTTTGTTATTTTTAATGATATCCAAAAACTGATTTTACCATACGGTTTACCAAACAAGATAGATATATATAAAAAAATACGTGCATATTATTGAGAATCTTATTTACAGAACTAGATCCAGAGGAAGTGAAATGTTTGGACTTGTCGCTGGTTCGGAGTATCACGTTCCAAGACTTCATAGACGCGCTGAAACGGATTCGGCCGTCCGTGTCGCCGCACAGTCTCGTCGCGTACGAGAAGTGGTCGGTGCAGTATGGCGAACTCGGAGTTTGAACTGTTATACAGGTACTAGCTTTTGTCCGCGGCTCCGTCCGCGTTAATACATTATCCCACGGTAACACTGTACATTTTCGGGATAAAAATGTAGCCTAGTTTTAATCTCGAGCCTAAAGTACTACCATACCCACCAAAATCCGTTCTGTAGTTTTTGCGTGAAAGAGTAACAAACATCCATCAATTCATCCATCCTCACAAACTTTCACAGTTATAATTGGAGTATGAAGTATGATATACATTATACGTAGTTAAATATATTGACATATTGTGTAAAAACATTTAATGACTATAAAATACGTTGATGGCTATTTAAGTTTGAAGTTTTATGTTACGATAGAAATGTTTTAAAAAAACGCCGATATTTAAATATTCTCAAAAAAAATATTGTTACCTATATCTTAAATTATTTTGTTACAGGTGTTGGTTTTGGTAATATTATAAAATAGACGGTGAGTCATTATGAGATTTTATAAGAAATTTGGGATAGAGCAAGGCGTACGTGACTTTTTGAACTCAAATATTGTTGTTACGCTCAAAAATCTAAAACTATCTAGAATTTACTATTTCTTGACACCTTTTCGACCAGCTTTTGTTCTCACTATTTCTAATGATACCTTATGAAGAGTGAGTGAAGTAAGCGTTTCTATATAATGACTAAATCAACTGAAGTATTCAATTGTGACTTCAAATATTTACTTCAAAAATTTTAAACTATTTACCTGTTATACACGGTGTTATAAGATTTCGATGTATAAGCGAGTAATAACCGTTCTAGTCAAAGTAATCAGGTTTTAACCTTAGCCAAGTATTCGCCACGTACCAGTTACTGGTTAATCTCCTGAGCCCTCGACCCGGTTTCGTGAAGGGTCAGCTTTCGATGTTTAGACATAAGACGCCTGTGCACGTCGCTTCTCTAACGAAACGTGTGACGTTTTCGACCCGTCCAAGAATAATTCCGTTTGGAAATCATCCTTATGATTAAAATTCTACGACTTAAAATCCGATGGCCTTTTCGACTTGCTGAAAATAATTATTACAACTTATTTACAACAATGATTTGACCGCCATTTCTTCGAGACTTCACCAAGGAATTATAATAAATGATTACTAATTTTTGCTCGATAATTTTAGCATTTGATATAGATAAATCTGAACGAGCTAAAACACATATTCCGAATACAAAAATATTTGTTGTACAAATAGATATGTTTAAACCTTTTATACGTAGTTAGTGTATATTTTAATGTTATGTATGAATATATTGCAATTTTAGTGGTAGTTTAATAAAATTTATTGTTTTTATTTTGTAATTTATGCGTTCTTAAATTTCGTCACACAAAAAAATTAATTTTTGCATTTTTTTATGACATTTCAACGATGATTATTAAATTTTAAATGGGTTTAAATAATAATATCCTTTTATATCAATTGAAAGACTTTCTTATTTAATTTTATTCTCAAACTAATAGAAATGACGAAATTTTCAACGTATCATCGACAATCTACGTATTATATTTTAATATATCAAAACGTACAATTTACAACCTCAATAAAGGCATTTTTAAAAAGATAAAACAAAATGTTACTAAAAAGTTAATTCACATATTGTTATTACATATTTGGTTTCTAGATTGTCGATGGATTCTTTGAGGCAGATCAGTATTTGATATTAAAATTTGTTAATTTATAAATAATTATTATGCCATAGTTTTTTCGTCAGAAGAAACAACACAACTTTAGTACATAAATAGTTTTATTGTGTAGTATTTGTTTCACGTCGTGTTCCTTCTTCTGGAGATTTCAATTATTATTTGTGTTGGTAATTTTGTTGATTTTTTGTTCATATAGAAAGTAATTTGTATTGTGCCGTTTTGTAGCTATGTAATTTATTGTAGTGATGTAATATAAAGACATTTGTAACGGGTAGCAGCTTCCATTTAGCAGAAAGCAAAACAACCGCTCAAAATAAGTACCAAATATGTATTAAGTTTATGTTTCTATATCATATTGAGCAGTATATGTCAAGACATGTGATATAACATTTAAAATTATTATTATTATTAATTATTATGGCGTACGCTTTTATAATACAGACATCTGCATTTGTAATAGTACTTATGTATTTATAGTATAGACCATAATTTATTTATTATGTATTTTAATTATAAGATTTTGCTTTCTGTTGAATATATTTGGTCCTTGTAATTACAAGATGTTTTGTTTAGAAAGCTCTTATTTTAAGAGTAAAAATTCTCTGTCTCTATTCTTATAATATTTTATATAGATAGATGGCGCTAGTTTAATCTCTGAAATTTTTAAATTTGTAAACCTTAATTCGTAAAATAATAAAAATATGCCCACCGGCGTACACGCCTATAAAAACAATCAGTACCCTCATAATTTTGATCTTTTTCCAACAAAAAAAAATATTATCGTCCCTATCTGGTTGACAATGACTTATGTATTGCCACTTTTTAGCCATTTCGTTTAAGAATTTTGTGTCTTCACAGTGGTTAAATATACCCCACTTTTATGTAATTATAAAAAATACTTTTCCATCACAATATCTATTATTAATTTTACTCCCGTTTCGTACAAAAATCTGTAAATCTTCCGTAGTTAATAAATTTAGCCTACCAGTCATGTACACTAGATAAAACATATATAGTTATGAAAATCACTAGCCAAATAATATTTTATAAATCAGATAAACCATGTAGATGTAAAAACGTTCACAGATTAGCGATTGAGCGATGTAGGTGTAATGCAGCGAGTAGATATATTTTTACAAATGCTTCGTTTGTAGTAGTCGTGTATCTTTGTATATTGTGGACATGCCACGTGAATAAATAAGGATAATTTTACTTAAGTCCAAGCCGTTGAAAGAAGACCGCTCAAAAAACGTATGCGGAGCGTGTGCGTGTTTTGTTTGCACAACTTTGCGCAGTGGCGTCATGACTCATGACGCAAGAGGTGCGTATGCGCACGCTGATCAATCTTTAAAGCATCGTTTCTCAAACGGTGGGTCGCGACCCTTGGGGGGTCGAGTTTGTTTTTAAAGGGGGTCGCAGTCGCAAATACAAACTACATACAGGTACAAAAGATTCCATCTTTTGTATTGAACGTCGAAAAAATCGTTCGAACTTTCGAACCAGTGGTAGCTAATATGTACAACGTACCAATAGCTGATAAAAATAGAGCGCTATGTCGGTACCTACATCTTATAATTTTGTAGTGATGGGGTCGCAAGGCTTTTTACTAAACTTTTTGGGTTTTTCGTGGGTTGCGACATAAAAATGGTTGAGAAACGATGCTTTAAAGGTACCTAAGTCTCACCCCGGCCTTTAGATGATATACATACAATATTATAATATGAAATCGATTGTATGTAGCGTCGTGCAGTTATTTATCATTTAAAAAAAAATGTAAAACAAAACTTTGAATACAGATTGTTAAACGTCATGTACCTAAAGTTGTCTTAGCTGGGCCGATACGTTTTTGATGAACCTTGTAGTGATTGATATTGCTAAATATTAATTAAATTGTATGCTATGAATTTCTGCAAAGTAACGCTTGATTCTATTAACTTGTACTGACTATTCTTGTTATTATTTCGTGGCATGTCTTCAACTACAGGTTTCATAAAACATTTTTAATTAGATAGTGAATGTAGTGTACGCGCTCAACCAAATGATATATTAAAGTAGAATTGCGGTAATATTCAATTTTTCAACCTTTAAAATAAGTACTTGCTTTCTTTAAAATTATTTCCTGTTGTTTTTTGACTAGTGAGCAGTGACAGGTCTAAACTAAATAAAGTGAACAATTTATAAAGTTATGAATGAAAATAATCAATACAATTACATTATAAAACTGAGCTATAAAATACTGTCGATAGCTCTACTGTTTTTTTTTTTTAATTATTAAAATTATTCTTAACTAGTTCTAAATAATAACATTATTCATCCAAACAAGACAATATTATACGGACATTAGCTACTTTACATCATTTTTTAGCTCAAATTACAACATGAATTTTCTTAGCTTCTAATTCTGCGCAAAATATTATAAGTAATTAACAATTCAACGCATTGCTTAAGGCCCAACTTTACCTAAATTATGTTTTAACGCTTTTTACAATACTTAACAATAACTTGGTTGTGGTTTTTAAATTTTGCGATTTTATGCTAAAATTTTTTGTACTTCATTGACATTTTTACTAAATCCAATCTTCATCCCTTAGAATTTGGAAATAAGTTTTTATCTTTCATTAAATGTATGTTTTCAGTCAAAATGATAAAAAGATGACCAAGAATGTTTTTAAATTGTGTCATAACTCATAACAAATAATTACCTTTCCACTGTCATGTAAATAAATAATTATCATGATTTAAAAATGATACAAAACAAAAAATAAAATTAAGTGATATATACCTTCGAATTTTTATTCATTTACACAAAAATGTTAAATAATACTAAATTAGTACTAATTTAAAACAGGCTGTTTAAGCTTATTGGCGATGTAAAAATAAGGCAGACATTTTCTGCAGCGCTGTGATAATCAAGTTATTGCTTTATTCTGTTGCCAACGTGCTGTATAATGTAAAATTATATGTCAGTGTGCTGAGTTATATTAAGTATTTCTGAAATGAGTATCCAAAATATAGAGACGACTATTTGCGGACATACCTACGAACTGTAATCGTGCGGACAACGTCCATGCTGCATACGTACATACGCCGCGAGTTCGTATGTAGGTATACGCTCTACGTATATTATGTACGCACGCGCGGCGTTTTTTAGAGAACCATGAACATAGAAAAAAGGCGGACGGAAGGTGAGCTAAGCGTTGAGTGAAGCACAACAATGGCGGCGAATTACGTTTGTGTGAGATTACGGATAATTGTCATTGGCGTACTGGCGGCCGATCGTCTAACTTTGCTGTGAATGTGTGCGTGCGGCACGTGTCGCTACGATACGGCCGGCTTACTTAAATTGCTTCACTATTCATATTACTGTAGCGGTGTCTGCCTTTTTTCTATGTCTATGTAGAGTTCTCTATCAGTTACTTTGATAAACATATTTACGGCAACGTACTCGTGTTAAGAATTATAAACTTGCTCTTTACATAACTCAGGCATAGTTTTCAATCTATTAAAATCGAGCGTAAAGGTAAAAAGTTAGAAACAACTTTTCACGAACCATACTTTACATTCGATTGAGTTAAATAATAACAATTAGCTTACCCATCGCTAATCAAAATTCATTTGGCACCGAAAACGTCTAATCTAATGCTGCATATCACAATTGAAATTTTTAAACTAATGAAAACGCAACAGACTGCTAATAAAAAAATTGCCTTGATATACATTAATCCATTATGTAATTAAAATAGTATATATGTCTTAATTATAATTTACATAATGGTAAAAAATAATGTACTTTAAATTAAAAATATTTTTATTATTGATTTATTGCTGAACTTACCATATTTTTTTCAATTATACCTATAATTTCAAAGTTATAACCTTAAATTGTAAGATCTTTTTACTTTAATTGCATTTAAACACTGACTGCAAGCGAAATAATTACTAACAACGGTTGTGTTGATGCATCGCAGTTATGCTTCTTAATGATTGCACGAATTTACTGTCAATATATAGCTACAATATGTGTCGTCGTGTGTTGAATATTAAAATGTGTATTTTTTCATAATTTTTCGTAAAATAAGCACATTGCGCCTAATGTCGTTAATAAATACACCTAATGTGATACACGGTTTATCTATGAATAAACGATTATTTGTGAAAATTGATTTTTTACTTATTTAACACGACCTCTACAGTTTTTCAACCATTAAATTGAGAGCTGTCCGACTCTCAATTTAAGGAACTACGAGATCGACCTATTTTTCTATAGATAAGTACTCTGTTTACAATATTTTAATGTTTTTCCAGTGAGTTTTAAAAGTTACCGGTTTACCTTAACTTTAAAACATTTATCAATTTTAGTGCTATTATCAAACAATTTGTTTTGCCCTAAACTATGATTAGTGCTGTGATTAGTACACAATTGTCGGTTTATATAATATCTAATACAGCTAATGGGCCTTTCGTAACAACATCTATGAGGGCTTATTAAACCCCTATAGATGTTGTTACAAAAGGCCCATTAGCTGTATTTGATTAATAGACATAATATGTAATTGTACCTAATTGTTCTCGTATTGTTTATTTATTATTAGCTTGATTCAATACTGCAAAATAGGAGTATGATGATCGAAGAATCTGAAACAAAATTTACAATATGTACTCTGGATTGGAACTTCTGGATTCTTTTAAAAATAAATCTAAAACTTAATCTGTAGGTACTTACAGACACAAAGGTAGGCCGTGAGAGGGGTATGTAGTGACCAGCTTTGAAAATGATGGGCTTTTTCATGCGCTCCAGTGCAATGATCATTGTACGACGAAACTTGGCGTCCTGTTCATGCCATGGACTTTGGTATAACCACATTCGAAGTTCTTCACTCTACAAAAAATCCATATTTATTTTTCGGGGTACGACTAAGAAGCTTATATTGTAGAATAGGCCAAGAAATGAAATACGCAAGGAAAAGAAAAGAGTTATACCGTAGAAGTAAGTTCATGGCCGCACCAGCAATAAAGCAGCAGTTGAGACATCATCGTCCCCATGTACGTGATCATCGAGTAGAATTGCACGCCGCTTGGCTCAGCCTGAAAACAACAGGAGATAAAGAGAGTAGTGTCCTTAATAGGAGTCATCTAGCGCGGTGAAAATAATATAAGATAGTCTAATCACTTACGTTTAGAAGTCTGTTAGTAAAATCGGGCATAAGGAATTGGACAAACTATTGCAAGCAAGTAGGTAAGTTAAGTTCTTACAATTGTTATCCGAAGACCTATGATACAAATAATCATAGCAGATCCGCTGAGTTGGAAAAATATGTTAGCGTGATATGTATCTTCCAAAACCTGAATGAACCTGAAATGTTACCAATGTGAGTAAAGAAGATGCTTTTACGATCTAGTGCAGGGTTTCTCAAAGTGGGGTACGCGAACCCCTAGGGGTTTGCCATTCGTCGGTAGGGGGCTCGCGGCAAGATTTACATAATGGCGGTTTGATGACTCAAGAGTGGATTTTCAGTTTTCACACTGGTCATGATGCAAACGAAATACAGAAATCAACTTGATGTCGAGTCAGAATTAAGGTTAAAACTAATATTAAGAAATATTTCTTTTGACACTGTTTTTGTTACTTTACATTGAAATAAAAACCTTTTTTTCTTCAACAACCTTGGGGGATATAATTGGTTAGTCAAGGGGTTCGCTGTCATCTGGAAACTTTAACAGGGGTTCGTGGAGCCAAAAGTTTGAGAAACCCTGATCTAGTGAACTGGTAAGAGAGGTTGATGTCATCAAATTGAGATCAACCATGTGAAAATTGTTTTCTTGATCCATTCGTCGGTTCGTCACAAATAACAAGTTTTCCTATTACGGGGATAATGCTGCAAAAAACATGTGAATGCAACTTCGGGCTACACTTGGAAACCAATGCTGTTTCCGCGAAAACCTACCATTTTATTCAAAGGCCGTTAACTATAAGTAGGTAATTCATAAATTAACGACAACACTAAATATCACTGATAGCTTACCTTATAACTAGCTGATGCTGGCCGATGCATTCGTTAAATAATTTGTTATTGTTTAACCTTTTCTCAAATTTTTCTTCCGATTTGTCGAACGTTGATATACTTTTTAACTGCAAAAGAAAGTAAATAGGCGCCTTTATCAAAATATTAATGTAGAGACTACGTACTTACACTCATAGTAACTAATTTTCCCACTCCAGCAAATTTGTGGACTTTTGGAATTTGCTTCTACCGGTTGCCCAGCGCTAATTAGGTACTTACTAAATATTTCTCTATGTACAGGCCTTATTAGTGTTTCAAGGGACAAGGGCTTGCTTAATTATTTTATGAAATTAATAAAATGTTTACCTGTTTAATTTTATCGATTAAGATTTTTAGCTGCGCCCGTCCGAATATAATCATCGACAACGTAGTGCTGTCCACCGCGAAGAACAGAAACGCGCTAATGTATATAGACGCGACTTGATAAAAGTATCCCACTTCGTATTGAGGTGACTTCTGTGTGCCTATTGGCATCCTATTGTTAACAAGTAGACTTATTTATAACAAAGTCATAGAGCAATGCATGCAAGCAATGATTTATAAATGTATAGAGGTAACATTTTTGGTCCTTCGATCTACCTTAAATGATCTCCAAGGGCCCAATGTTAGTAAATTAATATTTATAAACCTAATGTGTTATACAATAAGTAAATAAACATATTTCCTTACCATATTTTAAATGGAAAATGTCTTATTTCTGCCGCATCGAA
Source organism: Glaucopsyche alexis (assembly GCA_905404095.1). NCBI lineage: Eukaryota > Metazoa > Arthropoda > Insecta > Lepidoptera > Lycaenidae > Glaucopsyche > Glaucopsyche alexis. The sequence goes on from FR990045.1 coordinate 18,041,713, forward strand.
CAACGGCATGATGGCCCAAAGAGTACAAGTTGTGGTAGCGCTGGTCAGGAATATCGCACACAACCTCTTTATTTTACCAGCATCGGTATGCAAAATTCTTAAAGAAATTATTAATCAACTAAGTACAAAGTAAAGTAAGCCTAGATAATAATATAATAGTCAATAATATAATAGCCTAATCTATACTAATATTCTATACTAATATAATAAAAGAGGAAAAGTTTGTTTGCTTGTTTGCATCGAATAGGCTCCGAAACTACTGAACCGATTTTGAAGAAATTTGGCACACATGTAGAGTAGGCCACGGGGAATGACATAGGCTACTTTTTGTCGTGGAAAAATGTACGGTTTCTGCAAAATTAACTTTTGTGCGCACGAAGTCGCGGTCAACATCTAGTAATAATATATAGCCTAGATAATAAATATATTTTTGCAAGGTATACGTGACATACCAATCACCCATACTACTTGACCTGTTTGAGGGGGATCTTCAAAGTACTACGCTTGGTCACCGAACCTTACCAAACCCCTCCTGGTTTTGGTTTTTGTCACGTCAATATCTTCTCGGAAAATCTTGCGCGACGGCCATAATAACTGTGTTGGATTTGCAGACTGGACCGTGAGTATGGCTCTTTAACTATGAGCTAATTATTATTATTTTTAAACTACGTGAAAAGAAAGAACCCTTTCCCCTAGAGTCATGGCATATATACGGATACGGTAGAAAATGGTGTAAAAAGTGGTTACGTTATATGGCCCGTACGCGTACGTTACCGTAAACGAAGGCGAGTCCTCTACGAGCTACGTTCTGACTTATAAACTGTGATAAGCAACTAAAAAACGGCATTACATGTTCTTGAAAAAAATTACGTAGGTACCATTTTTAACCGACTTCCAAAAAAAGGAGGCGGTTATACGTTCGGCTGTATATATATATTTTTTTGTCTTTTTTTTTGTATGTTCGCGGATAACTCCGCCGTCTGTTGGCCGATTTTCAAAATTCTTTTTTTTAATGTAAAAGGTATAGTCCGAAGTTGGTCCCATTTTCAGAAAATTGGTGACCTGATGATGGGATCCATGAGGAAACGAGGGAACTTCTCAAAATTTATATGGACACATATGGTGATTTCGACTTTTTCTGAAGTAGTCCAAGCATATGCGACCAAAAAGTAAGATTTTGCTCCAAGGTATACCCTGGATCCAAAAGTACAGAACAGAACTCCTGACTCCTTATAGATACATGTTTGGGGATTATGGCGTTGTTTAAAGAACTGCAAGCATATGCCACTTTGTCAATTAGAGTAATCATCATCATCACCACCACTATCACAGCATACATCATCACATTATGATGATAAAGAAGGTACTTCTCATAATATTTTACACTAACACGGAGATCTTTGAACATTACTCTGCCGTTTATGGACCTATTTGCAAAATTATTTTGTTGTTGTAAAGGGTTTAATTCGAAATTGGTCACTAAAGTGGAAACGTGATGATGCGATCCATGAGGAATTTATATCGACACATATAGTGATTTTGACTTTTACTGAAGTAACACAAGCATATGCTACCAAAGAATAAGACGTTGTACCAAGGTATACCCTGAATCCAAAAGCACTGAACAGAACTCCTCAGTCTTTAAAGATTTGCGTTAGGAAATTTCGGAATTGTTTAAAGAACTGCAAGCATATGCCACTTTGTAACTTACAGTAATCATCATCATCATCTTAATAACAATACCTAATGGAAGCTTGGCGCGTATTCAGTTATACATTCGATCGTTTATTTTAGACGTTTTTAAGAAGTATTAATAATAACTTAACAAGATATATCACTAAAAAGGGTGAAATTATTATTTTTAAACAAAAAATAAACCGACTTCCAAAGTAAAAATACACAAAAAAGTATGAAATAAAACTTATTTTATAAATAATTCCCCTTTTAAATTTGGCTATTTCTCTACTTAATCTTCTTAATTTTGAAGTCGGTGCCAGCAAATATGAACGTGAGTTCTATAAAATATTGTAGGATATCGTTTGGGCTGGTAGCGACTTCAAAATAAAGAAGATTAAGTAGAGACATAGCCAAATTTAAAAGGGGAATTATTTATAAAATAAGTTTTATTTCATACTTTTTTGTGTATTTTTACTTTGGAAGTCGGTTTAATTTTTTGTTTAAAAATAATTTTGTTACCTGTCATGAACTGAAGATTGCGATGAAAACATTTCTATTTCCATAAAATCCAACAATCGTTTTAAGTTGCTTCGGGTAAAAATAAAGACAGTCGTCTTATAACAGACCGAAGCTTGGGTGAAAAGTAAATAAGAAGCCTCGGATACCTCCTCCAAATCTCCCCAAACGACTACGATGTAAATAATTTCGAAAACAATGAAGGAATACTGCGTGAACATAATAAATATAGTATAGATTGTGTGGAGTGTAGCATATTTCGTAGGGGGAAGCCATATTCCTAAATATTTTAAAACCGTTTCGGGTCTCTTTAGAAATATATCGACGTTGCTTTTGGACATGGTGAAATACTGTAGTTTCGTAGCTAACAGATTCTTATAAGGTACAAACGCCGGGTATAGTTTTTCGAACATGTACAGGATGTTCAATTTTAAGGCATATTGTTTTGATTACTGCTTCATTTATATGAAATAAAAACAAGACAAAATAGAAGCGAAGCAGGAGATCTAGAAGGTTTAACTTTAGAACTCTCAATTAAGGAATTTGAAATTCCTTTGAGTTATGTATCAACGCCGATGAATCGTGCGCATGCACACAAAGGTGATCACGTGTAAATACGGACTAATTACCTAATTTCGGACGGAACTAAAGGTAAACGATAAAACACGTCTGCAGTTGATGCGGTTATTTCCTTTGTATTTAAATTCTAAGGCGTCCTAGTGCAAGGAAAATTTTAAGAAACTGGTCGATCAGGAACTGTTCCGATATTGTACCTACATACCAATATACCTACTTACGGCTTACCTTTTTTATGTAATGAACGAGCAGATGGATCGCCGGATAAGCCGGTAAGCGATTAGCGCTGCCCATGGACACTCGCAACACCAGAGGAGTTACTCCTCTGGTGTTGCGACTTGCGTTTCCAGTCCTTAAAATCTCCAACTCACATTAGGCCTCCGGTGACCTCACTCACTCGGCGAAACACAATGCAAGCGTTATTTTACGTCAGTTTTCTATGGGGCTGTGGTATTTACCCGATCGAGCCGGCCCATTCATGCCGAAGCGTGGCTCTCCCACATTTAAAATGTGGTCCCAACTCACGATATGAATACATATTTGTTTACTGGAACGTAGAGTTCCTTGGTCTACCCTGGGCCTCTAGTCAAGATGCATTAGATAATTTCGACGGCGAACTTCGAAATAAAAAATGTATGGGATTTGACATAAGTCATCGTTAAGTGACATGTCGCTTGCGATTCCTTATGTCAAATCCCATCAGTGGCGGACTAACCGGGGGGCGGAAGGGGCGGTCCGCCCCGGGCCCCCGGTCTTGGGGGGCCCCCAAATGCCTCCGCGTCCCCTGATGAAATCCTAAACAAGCCTTAAAAAATGTGCTTGATACCTACATAATTTCATCAAGATCAAAACACTACAGCTATCTAGACTTTTTACGCGGTACTAATACTCATTTAACTTTACTGAACGCGACCAATACGCTGGGGGAATTCCCGTCTTTGTAGCGGGTACTTCCTCAGCAGAAGCGTAGCGTGCCTCGGCGGGGCCCCGTATAAAAATTTGTTTGGGGCCCCTTAGGAAGGGTAAAGATTGCTCACAAAATAAAAAAAAATTGCATAAAATTAAAAGAAATATTTATTCGTCATAATTATTAGCTATCTGTCACTTTTTCCAAAATTTTTACAATTTAAATATACACTCTCCTTGCCTTTTTTTTTCGGCAAGGTGATTTATTAAATCATTTTTATAGTTGATGATGAAATGAAGATGAAATTTGGGAAATTTTTATTAATTTTTGCACGTTGGGGGCCCCCGTGCCCCGGGGGTCCCGTATAATTGATACGGCAGATACGGCGGTAGCTACGCCCCTGTTCCTCAGGTATCCCTGAAAGAATGGAGTGCAAATAATTCCCTCTTTTACGCCTACATTTACATTCACTACATTCTATTTACGTAGAAAAATAAACATTGGCCTCATTTAAAATATAGGTATTACATTTCTTTACGTTGATATTTAATAGTTTATTAGTGTGTTCCGATATTTTTGCGAACATATAAGCCGTTTTTTTAATTGTAAAGTAATAAACGCGATCTTATCCGTTCAAAGTAATTTCATTAAAAAGCGTAATAGTATTTTTGATTTTTGGTGCGGAATAAAAGTAAAATGAGTTCAGAGTTGAGTAAGTGCATTTTCGAGTATTTGGAAAAAGTAACTAATTCTTCGTATAATTTAGCTTAGAAATAATTTCTAGGCTAAATTATACGAAGAATTTTATGATCCGTAGTTTCCTATCCAGGTATTCAAAAATTCTATTGAGGTTTCTAATATCATTTTCTTCTAAACTGAATAGTTTACGTGAGAGACACTTCCAAAGTGGTAAAATGTGTGTCCTGTAAAATAAGAGAATGATAAAACTAAAAAACATATATGATGTACATTACCATGCAAACTTCCACCAAAAATTGGTTTGAACGAGATCTAGTAAGTAGTTTTTTTTTAATACGTCATAAATCGTAAACCGTAAAATCGTAAAAAAGAATAAAAGTAGACACGGAGTTTGTAAACAATTTAAAATTTGCTAACGATATCATTATTTTTGCAAAAACATCAAAAGAACTACAAATAATGATAAGTGAGTTAGATTATGAGAGCAGAAAAATTGGTTTACGAATGAACACTTCAAAAACAAAAGTAGCGACAAATAGTGTAAAAAACGACATATACGTAAACAATGCACAAACTCAATATGTGGACAGCTATATATACCTCGGAAAACAAATGGACGCTGATAAGCAATAATGACGTGTCAACCCACTAGATCGTCATTTTGAGAAAATCGTGTGTAATTAAATTTATTTTCATAGAACTTCGACTATGTGTCCAAAGTTTGTATCAGTTTTTCAGTATTTAAATGATTTAATTAATTTAACACTATTTTAAAAATTATAGTTTATCGCCTGAGAAAGCGATTAGTATCAACATATTGATCTTAGTAATTTTGTGGGTTGGCACATTATTGCTATCAGCATCCAAATATCCTTTGAGAAGACGCGCCACGAAGATGAATTAGAACGCCGTATTAATATGATTTGGAGAAAGTACTGGAGTTTCAAAGAAATTTTAAAAGCCAAATTCCCTATGAAACCCAAAAAGAAGGTAATGGACTCCTGCTTATTGCCATGCCTGTTATATGGAGCACAAACGTGGCTATTTCAAGAAAAAACAAAAAAGAAAATTCGGACATGTCAGCGCGCAAAAGAAAGAAGCATACTGGGTATCAAACTTATCGACAAACAAAATAGTAATGTTATTCGTAAAAATACAAAACTCATAGATGCAGAACGACATGCACAACAACTTAAATGGAGATGGGCTGGCCACGTTGCCCGTATGACAGACAAAGAGAGTCACCAAGTGGAAAGGCGCAGGTGGAAAGAGAAGCAAAGGAAGACCTAAAGATAGATGGGTCGACGAAATCATAAACATAACGGGCGAGGAATGGATGACAAAGACAACAGACCGAAAACAATGGGAAAAATTCGAGGAGGCCTTTATCCGAAGAGGAGCCATGCCAAAAAAAAACTAATACATAAGAAACATTTTATAAGTAATTCAATATGTACCGACTAATTTAAAAATAAAATTTTCTAAGCTTGTAAAAATTTTAAAACTAAAAAAACTATGTAAAGCATGGAAATAAAGGGCTATATTAATAAATCGTTAACCGCAATTTACCTTTCATTCAATCAACTCAAATATAAAAAAAACATTTAATTTCATAAAATATATATAAACCTTATGCTTAAACCGTGAACCATTATTTTTTATTACAAGTTTGTACGAAACCCTCGGTGCGCGAGTCCGACTCGCACTTGACCGGTTTTTTAAGCGCGGGGGGGGGGGGCTCATTTGGCTTTGCCGCCCCGGGCCCCTGTCGGGCTTTGTCCGCCACTGAATCCCATACATTTAGTTTTCGTAGTTCGCCGTTGAAATTATCGAATGCATCTTGACTAAATCCTCTGGTTCTAGATTTTAATATTCCTCTTAAAACTTTTTCATTGCAGCAATTTTATTTTTCTTTGCATTTTGAAACACCTTTTTTAATTTTAAAAGTTTTAACACTTTCTAGGAAGGTAATGACTTTTGTTGACAAACTTTCATACGTGAAATTAGCACTTAATTATTGTGCTGGCTTGGTAACAATTAAAGAAATTAAAACAACAATTTATTTACGCTTTGTCATATAATTGATTTAAGACTTAAATTACACAGTAGGTAAACTTGCAGCTTAGACCTAGCAATACCTAAATAAGTATTGAGCAGGTATTTTATTCAGATAGTTTTGAGGTTTTGATACAAATACTATTAAATGAATAAGCTTGTTTTCTTCTTAAGCCCAAATTCGTTCTATTCCAATGACATGTGCACTTCTTACATCGGCTATGAATATGACTAAGTCAAAGGACTATTCCTAGACTTTAAGTTGTTTGATTGAGTACTGCAAAATATGAGTAAGACATTCGCAAGATCTGCAAATATTAAAAGTAAGGTATGAACAAACTACAAAGGCATGTTTTTGTAAGTCACTAGTTTTTGCCCGCCTCTTCGCCTGCGTCAAAACCGAATAATAGTCTTACGGAACCGTATTTTTCCCGCGATGAAAAGTAGCTCTACTCTACTGCCGTCCTCAAACTAAAAGGCGGCTAAATGACAAAAATAGTTTTTGAGGTAGAGCTAAAAAAACGTGGGATTATTTTGAAATTCATGCTAGTGATTTTGTATAAACAATTGTTAATGTTTTCGTGAATGTCGTATGACAACATTAACAATTGATTATAGAAAATAACTAGGTAGCATCAATTTCAAAATAATCCCATGTTTTTAGCTTTACCTCAAAAACTCTTTTTGTCATTTAGCCGCCTTTTAGTTTGAGGACGGCAGTCTAGTTATACCTATCTATGCCAAATTTCATGATGATCAGTTAAGTAGTTTTTACGTGAAAGCTTAACAACCCAACAAACAAACTCACATTCACATCTATACTAATATAATAAAGAGGAAAAGTTTGGTTGTTTGTTTGTTGGTTTGTTTCTTTGTTTGCATCGAATAGGCTCCGAAACTAGTGGACCTATATTGATGAAATTCGGCACAGATATAGAATAGACCAAGGGGAAGAACATAGACTACTTTTTATCGCGGCAAAATGTACGGTTACTGCGGATTTCCTTTTGTCGCGCAAGAAGTCGCGCGCAACATCTAGTTTATAATATTAGTGATAATAATATTATAATCATTACTCACGGAAACAAAAGTTGGTCTGGATAGGCTGATGTAGTGGCCAGCACGCAACACCAGGGGTCGCTCCATTCGCATCATGGCGACCAGTAAAATCTTTTTGAATTCCGAGCTTTGCTCGTACCACGCACAATCATAAAGCGCGCTGTGTAAACGTTCGCTCTAAAATTTAATCAAGATTTATATCTTTATAAAATTTGTTGTAAATTGTAATAGGTAGGTAGGTAGGTAGGTAGGTACAGTATTGAGGTGTCATGGTAGGTACTTACAGTAGCTGTAAGCTCATGTCCACACCAGCAGCTCACGAACAACTGGCTGATCATTACGGAGAGGTACAGGAATATGGACAGGAACTGCATACTCCGCCAGTCGATCTACAATAAAGTACAAACAAGACTAGATATATAGACTATAGTAGATAGATTTGGGCACTAAAGCATTGCTAGCTTCCTACAATCAGGTTTTACTTACCAACAAAATCCTAAGGGCTGACATACAAATAATGCCTACGCTCCCGCTCAGTTGAAATAACAGAAATGTGTGGTACGCGTTTTCCACCATCTCTGTAAACCTGAAAAGACCAACGTCGCTGCAATTTACACAGTATGTAAGTACCTAAGTACCGCCGTACCCATGGAGGTACCTGACCCGCGAGCTTCGTTCGGAGTTCAAGTATATCTAATATGTATTTAAAATTGTTATTTTTAAACAAAAAATTAAAACTCACTGCCAAAGTAAAAACACACGAAGAAGTATGAAATAACCGTTCTAAATAACCGGTTTAATTAAATTTTCTAAATAATTCCCATTTTAAATTCGGCTAAAAGTTTAACTATTTCTCTACTCCATCTTCATAATTTTGAAGTCGGTTAAAATACTTTACGAAAATCAAATCCCTATAGATGTCCTTATAAATTTTGAGGAGTTGCCTCGACTCCTCATGGATGCTATCATCAAGTATCCACTTTGGTGACTAAAGGACCAATTTGGGATTATACCCTATACCTAAGTACATCAAAAAAGAATTTTTAAAATCGACTCACAGACGGCGGAGTACCTAATCGTTGAACATACAATATACCTATATAACCGCCTCCTTTTTTGAACGTCGGTTAAAAAATCAATCTGACCGGAATTAGAACCCGAGACACCAATTTGCTAACAAAGCAAAAATCATACTGAATACCAAAATGCCATTTGAATTTTGGACAGATATTAAAAGACAACAATATTGATTTATATTTTATACACAAGAGTACTCTCTCTTCCTTTACTCTCATAATCCAGTCCCAGTAACCGACACGACTGACGAAAGATCAGGCGCAGGTCCGACTTCTTACAGGCCCATCTGACGCATGGATCATCTTTTTTGTCAGACAATCAGCTGATCAGCCTGCGTTGTCCTAACTAAACTTGGAAACAACATTTTTTTTTGTTGTTCCAATGCGGGAATCGAACCTACGACCTCCGAGTCGAGAGCCAATGCTGTAACAACTAGACCACGGATGCTGTTAAGATATAAAAAATATCAATTTGTATTCACTTACGTAATGATACCCTGATGTTGTTTAACACATTCTTTTAATTTCATTAAATTGTCTTCCAAGTATGACTTGTTGAAGTGCTGTCTTGGTGGTGATTGTTCAGAAATATTCGATTTTATCTGAAACATAAAAAACTGCCACGGTGAACCTCACTTTTGCTTTTACCTTCAGTGGTCCGGTGTACCATATTTGAACTTCATTGCCAGTAATAAGGTTAAAAAGTGGTACACCAGATCTGTCGGCGTCCGGTGACCGTACATTTAAAATCTTGTCCTTGATGATATCTAGCTGAGCGCAGGCGAATATAACCATGGATAGAGCGATGCTGTCGACTCCGAAGTAGATGAAGGCACTCATGCTTATCGTCAGAAGTTGGAAGGCGTATCCAAACTCGTATTGAGGAGAGCTCTCTGGATTCACAGGCATCCTGTGAAAAGTAGGTACAGTCATTTTAGTCTGAAACAGCAAGCCTGAAGCTTGCTAGCTTTGTAAATTGTAATTTCTTTAGCTAGATTTACACGCTAGGCAAACAAACCATTTCCTTTGTTCCCCAGTGTCCCCCCTCGAGCCATATTACTTGCTTCTTATTCCTTATTTTTAAAACTTAAAATGTTGTCTAAAATTTATTTCAAAAAAAACCTATTCAAGAGCGTGTCAGGACTTCAGGAGTCAGGACACAGGACACGGCACAGAAAGGGTTCCGTGCGTATCAATCCGAAATTGTTTTTATTTTTTTCAAATAGTTTTAAAAGTTACTGTATTTTCCTCGGGGTTTATAATTATTTTAATATGAACCATTGTCCATGATTATTAATATTAGGTACTTATATGTATTTAATATGAACCATGAGAATGAAAAGTAATAAGTTTCTACCTTTTATTTCTTAACGGTTAAGAGTATCTACTTAGTACTTTGTACTACCACAGCCTATAGAACTATTACCTACAGTCGTCCAACGGACACGTCTAGACAGAGCAATCGTGCGGGGCGTGCGGGGTGAGAGAGGGGCGGTAGCGAGCCCAAGCTGCCATACACTCGCTTGGGACACGTCAGCCGGGGTTGACGCTTTTTAATTTGATTGTTTTAAGTGGTTTACGACAGTGTTTCGTTTGAGTTGTATGTAAGTAGGTACTTATTTACAATGGTCAATTATATGAACAGCTAAAGAAGATTAATTTTAATACAAAACCATGCGCCTGTTTCCCGTCAGAATTTTTAATAAAATTGTATCTACGTATGAGAATTTACTAACTACATCGTCAAATTCAACAATCGCAATCTAAAAACTAGTAAATCCAAATGTCGAAAATACCTATCAGTTTCGCATTTGTAGCTTTTGCAGGGTTAGTAAATATCCGATATTTATAATAAATATCAAAATATCAGATATCTTTGATTATAATATATATCCGATATTTTTGATTTTTTGATATTTTCAAAATTACATACAAATCTCATAGGTACTCTGATATGTTTTTTCGTAATACCTAGTTGAATCGAAATAATTTGTATGTCTGATAATTTGAAGATAGGGAAGTAAAATTAAACTCATTTATTTATTATTGATATTAAAAGTTTTCAAATCAATTAAAAATCAACGATAGATACTTTTGAGTATCAATTTAAATAAACCATAAAACCATAAAATGACTTTTGTTTATAACCAGAAGAAAAAAAGTGTATTAATTTTATCAGTCGAATTAATTTGACACATGGTATAAATGGTATAACAATAGTATAATAACAAACAAGGAATTTTCTTCCGAAAAACAGGGGGTCACGTGGGTGTCATATGCCGTTACAAGCCGCGTCGACGGCTATGATTAGTTAATGTCGTGTCAAATAGCAAGTTTTTGATGACCTAGGCTTGTGAAACTCTCGGAAAATAAGACCTGTGCTGATGTAAGATTTTTTACATTTAAAACATTCTTTTACATTTTTAAACATAAATATCAATTTTGATATAATATATCAAGCATAAATATCAATTGATATATATCATGATATATATACGATATATATGATATATATACGATATATATCATGCTAACCCTGAGCTTTTGTATACGCATTTGTATTTTTTATAATAAAAGTCTTCATTAATACTTCTATATATATTTTTTTTGTTTTATTCCTAGTACTCTACATATACATACTACGAATACCTACACAAAATGTAGAACAGATTATAATAAAACACATCCCACCAAAAACATTCTGTAAAAAACTAGCCAAGTCTCGATGGAGCTGCTTGTTTATCTCTAAAAAGTAATGAAATCTAGACAAAGTCGTGCCAAGTCTAAGGATCCTTACTGCGATTTATTTATTATTATAGTTAATGTTGTGTGACTTGGCCGTTGAAAATTCTTTATACGTTAGTGGGTACAAGTCAATTTTGTTTACACGTAATGTTATATCAGATTCTGTTGTAACTACCTATGTTTGTTAAGCGAGATAATAGCCCATACTGGTATTGGTAATTGGACGCTAGTGTCTTATTTTAGGCGTTGTTGATTGTATAACACATGTATTGGAGCAATGGTGTCATGGAGCCCCTTTTGTACCCTTGTGTACTCTTCAACGGCCAAGTCACACAACATTAACTATAATAATAAATAAATCGCAGTAAGGATCCTTAGACTTGGCACGACTTTGTCTAGATTTCATTACTTTTTAGAGATAAACAAGCAGCTCCATCGAGACTTGGCTAGTTTTTTACAGAATGTTTTTGGTGGGATTTCACTTCTTTTTGTAGAAACGTAGGAATATTGATTTATTTTACTAGATTTTAGTGTAATTTGTTTATTTAATTTGTGTAATGTTCGAGTAGAATAAAGTTAATTGTTCGACTATTTCTTCTTGTAAACTTGTAAGTATAAGTATAAAAGCCAGTCCAGTCTTAACCAGAGTTTTCCTTTAATTTCATTTATATGCGTATTAAAAGCAGAAGGGGAGGCATTCGCCCAGCAGTGGGACGCTAGGGCTAGATTAAATTAAAAGATGTGTCCTACTTCACTGGATTTTTGCAATGACAGTCGATTTTTTTATGTACCAATAGTAGAAGGGGGCATTACCATATCTCTAATCAGCTGAGACCAGCTGAGGGTTCTTCATCAGATACTTCAGACCTTCGATTTTTGACATCAAATGAAGTGGCCCACCAAGTTGAATATTTTTTGTAAAGGCAGTATGTCGATCTCTAATAGTTTGGTTGGGCTCTTGTGTTTTCTAATAAGGGTCACCAGGTACTCCAGATCTTCGATTATCCTAGTTTTTACAGTTTTCCCTTTATGTGGCCATTAAACCTTACCTCTGTACCAAATTTCAGCTCTCTGAGTTTATGGGAAGTACTAGTTCTATTCTGATGATCATGAGTGAGTGACTGGGTGAGTGTCATAAATGCGAAACTTTGCTGTCGTTTAACTTCGGAACTAAATGACCTACAGACTTAAAATTTTGGATTTTAAGAATGTGATTATACTTTACTGGATGACGAAAATTTCTGCGTTCTGGTCTTATCCAGAGGTTCTCAAATAAGGGCCTGAAAATGCGGCGAAATGGTTCCAGTAAATAATGGTACGGCAGTGTTTGCTTCGCGCTCGACTTGGCGGGGGCACTGCCGTGCCCCCAGATCGACGTTCTGGTCTTATCCAGAGGTTCTCAAATAGAGGCCTGATAATGCGGCGAAATGGTTCCCGTAAATAATGGTACGGCAGTGTTTGCTTCGCGCTTGACTTGGCGGGGGCACTGCCGTGCCCCCAGATCGATTATCCTAGTTCTTATAGTTTTCCCTTTATGTGGCCATTAAACCCTAACTCTGTACCAAATTTCAGCTCTCTGAGTTTATGGGAAGTACTAGTTCTATTTTGATGATCATGAGTGAGTGTATAAGTGAGTGAGTGAGTGTCGTAAATGCGAAACTTTGCTTTCGCTTAACTTCGGAACTAAATGACCTACAGACTTGAAATTTTGGATTTTAAGTATGTGATTATAGCTTACTGGATGACGAAAATTTCTGCGTTCTGGTCTTATCCAGAGGTTCTTAAATAGGGGCCTGAAAATGCGGCGAAATGGTTCCAGTAAAGGATGGTACGGCAGTGTTTGCTTCGCGCTCGACTTTGGCGGGTGCACTGCCGTGCCCCCAGATTATTGTGACAACCCTGCAGCAATGACGAATACCTACACAAAAGCGGCATTTCGCGCGACTTCAAACGCGTTGGACCACTGTATCTCTTTATTACACTGTGGTACTACATTGTTCCAACGGAACCCTTAAAATATATACGTATACTTGCCACATATCGAACGGAAACTTCTTGGAGCCAGCATCATCGAACAAAGGCTTAAGCGCCCAAAGGCAACAAGTAGTCTGAGAGCTGATCATAAATGCAAACAGCAGTTTCTTTATTCTTTCCGATTGATTTTTGAGAATCCTGTGTAGAATCCATATACAATTAGAAAGGAATATTATGTTACGTACAATACTGTAAAAATTAGCGCCTAGTGATAATAATAATAATAGTTAGTTTTTTAATATTATATATCTATGATAATATTAACTAATAAGTAGCTGTAGGCACTAGGCACTTACTAAGGGACATTTTTATGTATTTTTGACAGGATTTGACTATAGTACAAATATTTGCATCATGGATAGTTAGGTACGCAATCCGTGTTGCTGTCTGTCTGATACGTTGGAAATCCGCGTATCCGTGGTCTTAATATTTTTTATTAATAAGGGGGTTAAAGAGGAGTACCTAACTAGACTCATTAGGGAATAGGGATCTTATTGTTATCTGTCTATTAGAATAAGGAGCTCCGTAGCCTAGTGGGTAGACCGTTTGGTTCGCACTCGAGAGAGTGCAGGTTCGAATCCCAGGTTGTGGCGTGTACCAATGAGACTTTTTCAGATCTCAAGTACATTATACGGACGCTCTAACGGTGAAGGAAAACATCGTGAGGAAACCCGCATATAGTTGGCCCCAGACGTATTGACTAGTTCATTCCTCTGGACTAGGCTGACTATGTTGTGAGAATGCCGTATGTGCTTGGGCAACCATACGACATTTAAAAACCAATTGTCCTAGGCACTACAGTATTTCAAGAGTGGTTACTTCACTCGGAGAATACTGTATAAATCATGGATGCAAAGGCCTAAGTTTTTTTTTATTAGAATAAATACCAGGTTTAATTGTTAACGGACTATTATCTAAGCTATCATATCCGACCAAAGAACATAATTGAGATTGGTAAATGGTAATTCTCCATTATGTTCCTAGCAAAAAAAAAGCTCTCAAGAGTGAAAAAGATAGCGATTTGGATTGGATTATTTCTGGATTTTCGTAGATAGCGATTTCAGACGCCTCCGTGACCTCTCAGTAAGTATAGTAAAACCATGTTGCTAATGGACCTCGGCAATCTTCGTTTTTCTATCGAAAAAAACCGGCCAATTGTGAGTCGGAGTCGCACATGTAAGGTTCCTCGTGAGGTACTTTCCTAGATAGTAGGCACCTACATATAGTACCAACCAAACTTACCTTGTCTGCTCCTGGTTTTGCGGCTTAAAAATGTCACTATTCATTTGATTCAATAAATCCCTGACTAACTCAATGTTAATTTGCAGAACAGTGACCTTAAAACACAGGCTGGCCTGCGTGAAAAGCAAATACGAAGCCTGCGACACAGCTTCCAAGTCACCCCATACCTGGATTATATAAATTAATTGAAACAATAAAAATAAATACTGCAACGACATTATGAAGTAACGGTGAAACTTTTGAATTTGGTTTTCGTTACGAGGCGGAACCCAGACCCCTAAAAACTTCATTACATTTCTTGCCCTGTTCAAATACAAGTCTTCTGATGATACTTCCGCCATACTGACGAATTGACGATACCAAATGGTAGTGAGTACTGAGTAGATATACCTATTAAAATAACCGTTTAAAGTAAATAACGACATACGGTAGGTACGTAATTTCATTAAATAAATAATGATGCTTAAATGTCTTGTTAAATATTCGGATCATATTATAGCCAACTAAATATACTTACATAATATGCCTGTTAAAAATAATTAATCTGGTCCAGTTAAAGTGTATTATCATAAGTTAACACAATATTTACCGACTGCCTATCAGCTTGCCTTATAAATTATAATGTTACTCCTAGAGTCTATTCTCAATGTTTCAAGGGATTGTGAAAAAAATACTTTTGAATGGGTCTACCCATGGACCTAGGAATGACACGATTCACGAAGTTACATACCACACCTAGACGTGACCTAACCCAAGATATCTAGTTAAAGAACCCGGGCGGCACTTTTAAGGGGACGGCAAAACCTAAGTAGCCGCCGGGCGGCAGACACCCACGCTACGCCATTGCAGGTCCGGTGCTAATTTATATCAATCCAAAGTATCCGAACGGAGTTTTGCCGGGAATGTGACCAATCAACGACTTTGTGTGTATTTGTGTCATGAGCGTAGCCAGGTTTTAGTTTCGGGGGGGGGCCCCCCCCTGAACCTGGTTCAAGAAAATAAAATCCCACCAAAAACATTCTGTAAAAAACTAGCCAAGTCTCGATGGAGCTGCTTGTTTATCTCTAAAAAGTAATGAAATCTAGACAAAGTCGTGCCAAGTCTAAGGATCCTTACTGCGATTTATTTATTATTATAGTTAATGTTGTGTGACTTGGCCGTTGAAAATTCTTTATACGTTAGTGGGTACAAGTCAATTTTGTTTACACGTAATGTTATATCAGATTCTGTTGTAACTACCTATGTTTGTTAAGCGAGATAATAGCCCATACTGGTATTGGTAATTGGACGCTAGTGTCTTATTTTAGGCGTTGTTGATTGTATAACACATGTATTGGAGCAATGGTGTCATGGAGCCCCTTTTGTACCCTTGTGTACTCTTCAACGGCCAAGTCACACAACATTAACTATAATAATAAATAAATCGCAGTAAGGATCCTTAGACTTGGCACGACTTTGTCTAGATTTCATTACTTTTTAGAGATAAACAAGCAGCTCCATCGAGACTTGGCTAGTTTTTTACAGAATGTTTTTGGTGGGATTTCACTTCTTTTTGTAGAAACGTAGGAATATTGATTTATTTTACTAGATTTTAGTGTAATTTGTTTATTTAATTTGTGTAATGTTCGAGTAGAATAAAGTTAATTGTTCGACTATTTCTTCTTGTAAACTTGTAAGTATAAGTATAAAAGCCAGTCCAGTCTTAACCAGAGTTTTCCTTTAATTTCATTTATATGCGTATTAAAAGCAGAAGGGGAGGCATTCGCCCAGCAGTGGGACGCTAGGGCTAGATTAAATTAAAAGATGTGTCCTACTTCACTGGATTTTTGCAATGACAGTCGATTTTTTTATGTACCAATAGTAGAAGGGGGCATTACCATATCTCTAATCAGCTGAGACCAGCTGAGGGTTCTTCATCAGATACTTCAGACCTTCGATTTTTGACATCAAATGAAGTGGCCCACCAAGTTGAATATTTTTTGTAAAGGCAGTATGTCGATCTCTAATAGTTTGGTTGGGCTCTTGTGTTTTCTAATAAGGGTCACCAGGTACTCCAGATCTTCGATTATCCTAGTTTTTACAGTTTTCCCTTTATGTGGCCATTAAACCTTACCTCTGTACCAAATTTCAGCTCTCTGAGTTTATGGGAAGTACTAGTTCTATTCTGATGATCATGAGTGAGTGACTGGGTGAGTGTCATAAATACGAAACTTTGCTGTCGTTTAACTTCGGAACTAAATGACCTACAGACTTAAAATTTTGGATTTTAAGTATGTGATTATACTTTACTGGATGACGAAAATTTCTGCGTTCTGGTCTTATCCAGAGGTTCTCAAATAAGGGCCTGAAAATGCAGCGAAATGGTTCCAGTAAATAATGGTACGGCAGTGTTTGCTTCGCGCTCGACTTGGCGGGGGCACTGCCGTGCCCCCAGATCGACGTTCTGGTCTTATCCAGAGGTTCTCAAATAGAGGCCTGATAATGCGGCGAAATGGTTCCCGTAAATAATGGTACGGCAGTGTTTGCTTCGCGCTTGACTTGGCGGGGGCACTGCCGTGCCCCCAGATCGATTATCCTAGTTCTTATAGTTTTCCCTTTATGTGGCCATTAAACCCTAACTCTGTACCAAATTTCAGCTCTCTGAGTTTATGGGAAGTACTAGTTCTATTTTGATGATCATGAGTGAGTGTATAAGTGAGTGAGTGAGTGTCGTAAATGCGAAACTTTGCTTTCGCTTAACTTCGGAACTAAATGACCTACAGACTTGAAATTTTGGATTTTAAGTATGTGATTATAGCTTACTGGATGACGAAAATTTCTGCGTTCTGGTCTTATCCAGAGGTTCTTAAATAGGGGCCTGAAAATGCGGCGAAATGGTTCCAGTAAAGGATGGTACGGCAGTGTTTGCTTCGCGCTCGACTTTGGCGGGTGCACTGCCGTGCCCCCAGATGACTAAAAGTACGTTTCTTTCGGAGGGGGGGGGGGGGGGGGTCAAGAACAAACGACTAATAGTACATTAAATACATTAGCCCTGGGCACATTTGAATAATGTAAAGTACAACAGTATTTCAGGGTTTAAAGTTTAAAAAGATTTAACAGGCAAAGGAGTAAAAAACGTTCGTCGCTTTCTCAGTTTGCAACTTTGCACCCATTTAACATAAACCATAGATATATAATATTAAAAAGTGGTAGAGTGGTAGATATGTTATAAACGCGTAAAAATGAAGACACCAATTTTGGTTAGTATGCGACCAGCTGGTCCATAGATAATACAGATATATATTAGTATAGATGCGCAACTCTAAAATTGAAACTGAGTCTTGCAAAAGTTTCGGAATGTCGTTTTTAAGCTGCGCGTCCACTGCATCGGAATCGGAGCGGACGGAGCGGACGGAGCGTCGGCATTTACAAAATGCCGATGGGGTGCGTCCACTGCATCCGGATTCAGCATCGGCAATTTAGTTATTTTTAGTCCGTCAGCCTGACCGTGCACTTGCATTATGGAGGATAGTGACGAGATATATTGTTGTAATCTCAGACCGAATAGGTTGTAATTAGCTTATTTTATCAGAAGAGGAAAAGAAAAACAAGAGGAAACGAAAGATATGGGTTCATAAATCATAATATAAATTAAAAAAGAATAATTTTTGGAGAATTTCATACATTATATTCTGATTTATTAGAAGATGAAAATAGATTTTTTGGGTACATTCATATGACTCGAAAAAAGTTTTTTGAACTTCACTATATTCTACAATTTTTATTTATTATTTGCCCAATTTCATCCCATATATCGTCTCTCCTCAGTTGGTTAAGATAATGTTGATGTTTTAGATTGTAAAGTTCATCATATTTTTCCACTACAGTAATTAAAATATCGTCATTCGTCGTGAATAAGTATTTATGTATAGCCGTCGCGTCGTCGCAAACACGTCAGAACTTGAAACGTTCGGAATCCGAATGACGGGTTCACTGCCGATGACGTCATCGGCAAAAATACCGGTCGCGGGCGCAGAAATGCCGATCCAGTGGACGCAGTACCATAGAAATCCATACAAAGCAACAAATCCGTCCGCTCCGTCCGCTCCGATTCCGATGCAGTGGACGCGCAGCTTTAGATGGCGTTGTACCGTTTTAGTTACTATCAAACCCGCTAGATGGAAGTAGTACCGCCTGATAATTTTTATTGAACTGAATTATGGACAGAAATTAAGTTTTATCGAAAGTCGTAGACACAACAACGACCAGGTTCCTCTTTAATAGTGGGACATGGTTGCTGCATAGTAAAATGTTCGCGAGCCCTTATACATACGCCTTGTGTTAGCGATAGCGCGATGTAGAAGTCGCTTAGTGGCATCTGTTGTGACTATCCGAAAACTTTCAAACTGTTAGTACCGGATATTCATTTTTAGATGTCTCTGTTCTCTGTTAATTTGTGCATGTATGAGAGTTTCACCCCCCTGAGCTGGTCGACGCGCAGCACGTACTATGCGTCCCGTGCGCATTGCACAAAATTTCATCGTGTGTCAAGTACTTTGTTAAAAATATATTTTTCAACAATAAATAATTTCAGTAATTCATTGACATTTTATGTCATAAGAAAAATGGAAAGCAATGTCAATATATACTTTTTTTGTAAATCTAATACGGATGCATGCATTTCTGGCATAGAGTAAATAGTACAGAAGCGAATATCGTTAGTTGTCTTTGAGTATCCAATATAGTTGGATACTCAAAGTTAGTTGTAGGTACAGAATTACAGACCGTTCACTTATTTTATATTTTATCTAGCTTGAAATATATGTTGATAGGATTGACGAAAATAATGTAATTATATTGCTCAATCAGTTAAATTAATATCATTAACTTTTTTTTAATTGTTAAACTACAAAAAAAAATAGTTGTGAGATGATAACGAAGTAATTTGGAACGATCTGAGGGCCTAGCTGTAACAGTAAAGTAACTGCTGCTTTTATTTGATTTAAGTTTATCAATCTTAATTTTTAAGAGATACAGATTAGTTTTTTTTTTTTTGCTTTTTATTGAGCGACAGACAGAACTTCCGGATGCGCTATTCGTCACTTAATAGGCGATTGTGAATCGTGAAACAGATCCTTAATATAAAAATTCCCATCACATTTCTGACTTAGTGAAATGGTTTGTACAACAGAGATATATTTATTACTAGCTTTTGCCCGCGACTTCGTCCGCGTGGAATAGTTACTTTCGGATATCGCAAAAATTTGCCCGTGGCTTCATTTACCCGCCCGCCGCGCACCGTACATTTATTATTGAGCGCTAGATTATTTTATTACTGCAACATCTTCTAAAATACTTATTGAAATCAAATGATGTAAACGGCAGATTTCTTCTAAATTAAACGCTTGCAATTAATAACGTATTTACTTGGATAAGGATTAATATCATCTTTATGAAAACACTCTCACAAATAATGCTTAATTTTAGAACAAATTTTAGTTCGCATAAAAAAATTATTTTAAGGTTTAAAAGATAGACATATACAGTCGCGGACTTTTTTTATATCTTTTAAAGGGAAAAAATTGTGTCATACACAATTTTAGCGAAACTTTAACCGTTTCCGCAGCGTACGCAGCGAAATCTCTCAAAAGGAAAAAAAATATCCCCGATTTTGAAACATTTTTAATTGGTACTCCGCTCGTATTGAGCTTAGCGTGATGTTATATAGCCTAAAGCCTTCCTCGATAAATGATCTATTCAACAGAAAAATAATTTTTCAATTCGAACGCGTAGTTTCTGAGATAAGCGCGTTCAAACAAACAAACAAACTCTTCTGCTTTATAATATTAGTATAGATACATTAGCTGTATGTACTTAACAGACGTTGTTAGATGGAAATATAAATTTAAATATGATTTTAAATAATTATACCTCCTATATAAAACTAAATTTTTTTACACCAACAACTACACATACTGCCTATACCCTACAGTCTATATCTTATAATTTTCACTGTAATAATTTCGAACTTAGTATTCCGTTGTTTAAAATTCTTACAGATTGAGGCGCAGTGCAATTTGTTTTTTTTTTTGTGACGTTTCGGCTACTTTCCACAAATCGTACACACACGAAACAATCCGTAAGTGTTTAAAACAACGAACAATATTCGCGTAAAAATAAGAAATCAATATTATATATATTCGAATAGTGCCCATAAAAAAACGAATAACTATTCGAATGTCTAAATTGTAGATTAAATATTTGCAAGCTCTAATTCTTATCCTTTACCTTTTCCCAAGGCTGGGAAATTCTGAGCATTGAAAATATAATTCGGCGCTAATACAATAGAGTTGAAAATTTCAACATATGAGTGTCAAGTCAAATTTCAATGTCTTAAATGATAGCTCGACGATCAAAACTTCCATTTTAAACTCTATTGTAGTTAGGTATTAGCGCAGAGTTCTATTTTTAACTTTATAAATTTTCACCGGATAAGCTAACTTTTAAACATACTACTTTTTTGACGTGATTTTTTATAAAATCAAGGAGTATTTTTATAAAAATAAGTTCTTTCTTCATCTGTACCGTTCTTTATTACTTTGCAGAATTTGTGCCCTAACATCTATTATAAAAGAGTGCAATAATACAAACAAATATCAAGTTTCGATTCCTGTTTCACATTGATAAAAAAAAACTAAATATTATTATCTAAATAATAGTAGGAGTTAATGCCATTTTTATATAGATGAATCTTACATAAAATTATTATTTTCGTTCATAGTTATAAGAGGTAATTTAAATAAATTACCTCTTAATAGTAGGTACCTAACTATGAAAGAAATAGAATTTATACGCATTCTGTACCTTCTGCGTCGTTAAATATTCTTTGGCAGAGATTCCAAACTTTAAATGTAGAATCGTGTGTAGTTGGTATAGGTGTACCAGAATCTCATGGCAAATAGGGGAAAAAAATTTTGTAGTGTGCAATACTGGGGAAATTGGATTAAACGATCTTGATACTGGTTAATATTTAATTATGTCTAGTATTATTGAACATGAATTATAATAAGACTGTATGAAGAATGTTCGGTGTATAATATAGAAAACTAGCTTTTGCCTGCGGCTTCGCCCGCGTGGAATAGTGTTCTTGGAGAAAAAACTACTTCGGCGAATAATTCTCTACCTACTTACAGCAATATACTACTGATACAATATTGAACATGTTTTTAGGTTTGCCCAATGCAAATTGTTAAAAATGGGACCCTATCACCTCGATACGACATGCGCGACCACTTGATAATATACTTACCTACACAATAAGTACTTGAATATAAATTTTAACATAATCTTATAATATCATAAAGACTATTAAATACTTAAAGACTATTATTTTAAAAACTCGCATCAAAATCCGTTGCGTAGTTTTAAAGATTTAAGCATATTATAGAGGACAGACAAAAAAGGGACTTTGTTTTATACTATGTAATATAATGATATTTCATGAAAAATAAATCAATCGTGAATTACTTTATATACTTATTTATTACGAATAACATACAATTAAATTGGCAACAGTTTATTTAATGTTGGAATTTCCTTCCGAACTGTATAGAACTCGTTTACTTTATTCCTAATCAACTATAAATCGAAACTGTCTTATGTTGATTTTCTTTTTTCCTCCTCTCCTCATTTTACCAGGCATGGAAAACAAACCATCATTCGATGTGCCATCAGCTACGATTCACCTTATAGTAGTACTGGAAACACATTTAAAGAAGTCACAATAATTACCTAAGAAAATATAAAAAAACTAAAAGTATCAAAACAACTCACTCTAACTTACCGGTCAACTCTACCACGAACTTTAAATTATAAGATTGAGTTCGATTTACACCTTCTTCTTTCTGTATTTTACTATAGACATAGAAAACAATATTTCTCGCTTGAGATCGAATTGCCTTTTTGGATATTTTCACAAAAACAACAAATTCCAAGAACATAATCACAAAATTTTAGCAGCGGTTGACAGATCACGTACTTTGATTTGACGGGTCATACTTGACATTGCCATATGAAAATCACATTTTTTATTTTTTTTAAAATGCCATCAGATTCTGGTAGAGCTATAGTGACAAATACTAGTCATCTTTATCTTTGCTATTGAATTAGGAATGCCATCCTTGTCACGAATTTTTGCTATGAGTGAAATGTGTCAAAAATAAAAAGTGTCAATTGACACTTTTTATTTTTGACACATTTCACTGATGTGTATTGATGTGTATCGCGGCAGTATCAAAGTTCTGTTTTAGGCTGTTGTTTTTTTTTTTTTCTAAAGTAACTTCAAAAAATCATCTTTCAGATAGGGTAAATGGGGCGGCAAAACATGTTAATTGGCCTGGGGCGCAAAATTTCTAAATACGCTTCTATATATGGGTCAGCTGTATATACCAGCCGGCCCATTTCGGGTGGGGGGGGGGGGTTTGAACCCCCTAAACCACCCCCCTGGCTACGCCCATGATTTGTGTAATTGTAATATTGGTATAGCTCTACCAGAATCTGATGGCATTTTAAAAAAAATAAAAAATGTGATTTTCATATGGCAATGTCAAGTATGACCCGTCAAATCAAAGTACGTGATCTGTCAACCGCTGCTAAAATTTTGTGATTATGTTCTTGGAATTTGTTTGTTTTTGTGAAAATATCCAAAAAGGCAATTCGATCTCAAGCGAGAAATATTGTTTTCTATGTCTATAGTAAAATACAGAAAGAAGAAGGTGTAAATCGAACTCAATCTTATAATTTAAAGTTCGTGGTAGAGTTGACCGGTAAGTTAGAGTGAGTTGTTTTGATACTTTTAGTTTTTTTATATTTTCTTAGGTAATTATTGTGACTTCTTTAAATGTGTTTCCAGTACTACTATAAGGTGAATCGTAGCTGATGGCACATCGAATGATGGTTTGTTTTCCATGCCTGGTAAAAGGAGGAGAGGAGGAAAAAAGAAAATCAACATAAGACAGTTTCGATTTATAGTTGATTAGGAATAAAGTAAACGAGTTCTATACAGTTCGGAAGGAAATTCCAACATTAAATAAACTGTTGCCAATTTAATTGTATGTTATTCGTAATAAATAAGTATATAAAGTAATTCACGATTGAGTTATTTTTCATGAAATATCATTATATTACATAGTATAAAACAAAGTCCCTTTTTTGTCTGTCCCTATGTATGCTTAAATCTTTAAAACTACGCAACGGATTTTGATGCGAGTTTTTAAAATAATAGTCTTTATGTATTTAATAGTCTTTAAGATATTATAAGATTATGGTAAAATTTATATTCAAGTGCGATAAATAAAATACTTATTATGTAAGTATATTATCAAGTGGTCGCGCATGTCGTATCGAGGTGATAGGGTCCCATTTTTAACAATTTGCATTGGGCAAACCTAAAAACATGTTCAATATTGTATCAGTAGTATATTCCTGTAAGTAGGTAGAGAATTATTCGCCGAAGTAGTTTTTTCTCCAAGAACACTATTCCACGCGGGCGAAGCCGCGGGCAAAAGCTAGTTTTCTATATTATACACCGAACATTCTTCATACAGTCTTATTATAATTCATGTTCAATAATACTAAAGACATAATTAAATATTAACCAGTACCAAGATCGTTTAATCCAATTTCCCCAGTATTGCACACTACAATTTTTTTTCCCCTATTTGCCATGAGATTCTGGTACACCCATAGAGTATAAAGAGTAAAGGCTATTAGCAAGAGCAAAATTATATATCGTACCTTATCCCCCTATATGACACATGCCAATGAGAAAGAAAGAGATATCTAGTTGTTCGTTAGTTTCGTTTTTTGTAGACGGTTACAGGTTTTGAACATATGTAACCAACTTCAGACAGATCAGCTGTCTGAAGTTGGTTACAAGTTGCATTGCTCGTATTTATCAGCAACTTCATATGTAAATATATTCCCGTCCGCCAGTGAAGTCCCTAGTCGGCATTTTGTGTCGATAAAAATCAAAATAATGATGAAAATGTTAATCTTTTCATAGCATAAAATGAAGTCTTTTATTCCGCTTTATGGTTTCTTAGATCTTAACTATTAAATGAATTTAAATGCAGTTTGCAGCCAATAGATAGAATGATTAAAGTGGAAGATTTATGCGTAATGATCTATGCACCTTTGTGATTTATAAATAATTATCAGTCGATCAAAAACGAATCTATGCAGTATTGTCTACAACAAACAGAAGTATGTTGGGGAAGCTAGTCTCTTGAACTATACACCCACACACTATGCAGGCTATCGTCCGATCGACTTGTCAGTTCTATATCCTACTACTATTATAAACATGAAAGTTCGTGAGGATGGCTGGATGTATGGATGGATGTTTGTTACTCTTTCACGCAAAAACTATTGACCAGATTTCAATGACATTAGGTATGGCAGTAGTTTAAGCTCTGGATTAAAACATAGGATACTTTTCCCTTGGATACAGCTGGTAAATATATAAACAGTAGATGTATAGACTTTTTATGTCTTTATGCATTTCTCCCTTGAGTTGGGGTACCTACGTGGAAAGACAAATGAAAAAAGGAAATTTTAATAGATATATTTATTATTTATTAACAATTGGACATCATTTATTAGCTTACACGTTACGACAACACCAAAAACCTCTCAGATTGTCAGCATGGAGCTAAATATGTGAAGAAAATAGAGCACAGCAGTCCGTTTACGTGGGAGAGCCATGCTTTGGCACGAACGGTCCACCTGGACCAGATAAATACCACGGCCTCCGGGTACTCAAGGAGTAGTTGCGGATTTTAAGACCGGGATCGTACTTGTGACTCCTCCTTTTGCGAGTATGTATAGGTGGCGATAATCGCTCTCCATCTGGCGATCAGTCTGCCCGTTTTCTGGTCAATTAAAAAAGTACATAGAAGTATCCTTGCAAAAGGCCACCTAATTCCCTGCAAAACCAAAAAGCAAAGCTAAATTTGAAAATTTGTGACATGTTTTTGTGATTATGTACAACCGTAACTCCATTATAATATACAGGAATTATTAATTAATAATTATAATAATTAAAAAATACACCACACTATTTTATATTATATATTATCACTTAGTTTATATTTTGGATCTTACTAATTTGTATAATTGTATGGTGTTTGGTAAACATAAAGTAGGCAAAACATTTTTCTTTCAGATTAACATATTTTCTCTTTCGAAGGTTTATCGATATCCAAAACATCACTATGTAAATACACAACCTCTGAAATTTATACAAAATTTCTATTATATATTGTTGAAATCCGCATATAATGGACAATAAACACATTTATCTACAAGAATATAATAACTTCAGTGTAATTGCTTGTATTTATATAACCTGAAACAATTCTCAACATACTGGTGAAAAGTTAACACTTCTTCACGATTTTCTTTCCTCGCAGAGTGTGATTTACAGCACTCCACCAAACGGGCCATATTAATTTGAGCACAGCTTTGTTTTCTAATAAGACTTTTTAATATAAACTGAGATTTTTACCAAATAACACACTATAAATTCATGATTTGCTTCTTCTTCTTCTTGTATCATAATGCACACGTAAACAAATGACATTAGCTGTCAGTGGCTAACTTCAGGCCACATCTACTGCTACTAATTCAAAATGTCACTTATTGTTAAAGCAATAAAGTCGTAATTCCAACGTCTAAAATTGGACTCCAATTTGGACTCCAAATTGGAGCAACCTTCGAAAAAAACGTATAGACATAGAGATGGCTTTCTCTTTCACTCTTATTGGTTTTGCCTTTGATGTTTTGTGAGACAAATAGCTGCCTACGGCTTCGATTTTTGTTTTAGTTCTATGAAACTCCAATTTCTTTGGGTACACCTATAGAATATTAACCAATATATACTTGTTGACGTGCACAAGTGTGAGCTAGTGATACAACTACAAATGCTATTTTGGGTTTTTCCGCCAAAACTCCCTAGGAAATTTCAGTAAAGCGTCTACCACTTTACTGAATCGACTGACTTGACTCCTTGACTACCCTGGCTATTTGACTTTCACTAAACTTTAGAAATATGATTTTAAAGAATATTCTATTTCCCGCCTTTTTAACTTAACACTGGCAAATGGTTATAAGCCGACGCCATTTATTTAGATTGAAAAAAAAAACAACCATTGACGTGTAAAATGTCAAAATACGTCAAATGATCAAATCAATTGTCAAAAATGATTTCAACTGGGGTTGATTTTTACAGATAGATTAAAATTTATTAATTTTATTTTCTTATGGTGCCTTAGAAGTATTGAAAAATAATTATAATTGATAAAAATGGAAAATGATGCTAGTGATTTCATATTGCCACCAGCCCCAAGGGGTTTATGTTTTGACCGCAATGATTTTGTCAAGGTATAATAACATTTTTATGATATATTTTAATATTATTAGTATTATTTTAACGTTATACAAAAATATTGTCTTGTTTGTTGTCTTTCAGACTAACTTTTTGGTAGATAGCTTTTTAGCAGACCACAATGAAGTCGCTTCATTAGAAACTATGAGAGATGACCTAGGTGTTTACTTAAAAGTTCTCAGATTGGCAATGATAGAACTAATCAACAAAGATTATGCCAACTTTGTTAATTTGTGTGCAACTTTGATAGGCTTCGATAAAGCCATATTAAAAATCCAAGTGCCTCTAAGCCAATTAAATGAAGAAGTATTGGTAAGAACTTTTTAAATAATTTAATTCAAAGAGCAAATCAAGTTATATTTAATATTATGAGCACTGCATTTACTTTTGTATTTTAATTACAGAATGTTAAACAGTCACTCGAAGATGCTATGAGAGAATTATCTATGTGGTTAAATCAAAGGCACACTCTTCTAAAGAATAAACAGCTACTGAGATATTATAGTCACACCAAAAAATGTCTCAACATATTAGACAGTATACTCGCAGATATTTCAGAAAAAAGAATCCAGGAGCAAATTGTTATTGTTGATAGAGCTGCAATGCAATTTAATCAGCTTAAATTTTCAGTTTCAAAATGTGAAAGTATTATTAAGCCAGAGCAAAATAAACAATATAATGAAGTTGGTGGGAAACTGATAAATATACTGAATGAATTAATGTTTAAATTCTGGAATGATAATAATGAAGACAGTTTACTGAAAACATTAATAATTCTGACCTCATTAGACAGAGTGTCTGAAACTGAAATGCTAATTAGAAAACAAGCCATTGCACCTTTACTTCAAGATATAATAAATGAACCAGTCCTACAAAAAAGTAAAGATGGTCTTGAAGGAATTTACAAAAAGATCCTTTCACTACTTGATCAGGAACTCAAATTGCTTGTTATAGTAACACAACATTCCAAGCTTACACATCTATCAAAAAAATATAGAATTTTGGTCAATTGTTTTTGGTGTGAAGTAGAAAATCGCCTTGAAGTTAATATGGCCTCAATTTTTGCACCAGGAAATCCACAGTTGTTCTACAAGAGATACAAAGAGAGTATGCATTTTGTTAAGAAAATTGAAGAACTTTGTGTCAATAATGAGTCTGTAAATGTGTTGCGCCAAACTATAGAGTATAAAAACTTCATTAGGAGGTGGAATCTTCCTGTGTATTTTCAGATCAGATTTCAAGAAATTGCTGGTATGCTGTCTTTATCAATAAGTCTTCTTTTTTCTAGTTGTAGTATAGGTCGCGCAACGAATTAAGATCTTTCGACAAAAGTAGAGGGGGTATGCGCATAAGTCAGTTTTTGGGTGTGTTTGGCGGTAGCGGGCTCGGGGGTGTAGGTGTGGATGCGCCGAACGCATGCCGAACGTGGCTGCCGACATGCTATTGGTACGTTAGTAATATATATTCTTTGCTATTGGTCACATGCGCGAACGATCCCCTCCACTTTCACTGAGCGCTCATAAACCGTTGCTCGACCTGTATGATGTTTGTTGTGTCAATTGTTTATTATTTCAGGCGGCTTTGAGTCCTGTTTGAAAAGAACACCTACAACTCAAAACAATTCTGACTTCATCCTGGCAGAAACACTTAAATGTTGGAACAGTTTGCAAGATTGTTGGTCTGATGGTATTTTTATTGAGTCACTGACACATAAGTTTTGGAAATTATCACTTCAATTATTATCAAGATATGCAACATGGGTATCTAGTCTATGCTCCCAAGTAAGTAAAAAAATAATTGTATTTTAAACTATTACATTGATTTTAAGACATAAATACCTAATTAATTTCTCATTTGCAGCGAAATAGCCAAGTAAGATTAGAATCTACATATGTAAATAAAATTTTACTAGAAACCTGCATAAACCTTTACATGGATATTGAAAACCTAATAAAAAAATTACCACAGTTTTTGGATCATGTTGAGAATAAAATACCAAATGACAGAAAGAAAATTATAATAAGGGAAAGTATAAAACCCACTGAAGATATATTGCAAAGCACAAAAACAAAAATAAATCAATGTATCGTTGATGAGCTGTATGATTATTTCAATATACTATTAAAACAAGTTAGTGACATACCTCGATTGTATAGAAAGACAAATAGAAGCATTCCTTCAAAGCCTTGTACATATATTGATGTTATAGCTAAAGCTTTAGATGAATTTGATAGGGGTGCCTCAAAGAAATTGGACAGGTCTTTTCTCATTGGTATTTACCAGTCATTATTTGCCACAATGACAAACTCGTAAGTGTTAATTAATATAAGAACAATTAACAATATATTTGAGAAGAAATCTTACCTCTGATAATCCAATTTTTTCAATTTTCAGCTACTATAAGTATGTGGAAGATGTCTTGACGTCAGTGCAAAAAACTGAAGAATCCCTGAGAAGACTAAAACAAATACGAGAAATGTCATCACAACAGTCACATGACGTTACAGGTGTAACGGATGGAGACAAAATCCGTCTACAGCTTAACGTAGATGTTGTGTCATATGCCAATATAGCCCAGTCACTAGGCATCAGCAAGGAAAATGTTGATAAGTTAACAGAACTATTAACAATGGTCACAGATGCTGTAAAAACTATAGATATTAAATAATATATCCTATTGTATATTTTAGTTTTTGTATATAAAATTAAAGGTATGGAATAAAAAAAGTTTTATAACATAAACATGTATTTGATCAGTTGAATAAAAATTTTATGATTTGAAAAAATAGAAACCATTCACTTATCATTTAAAATAATTAACAAGATAAAATCTTACTAATACTATTTGTTTGGAACAAAGTATTTCAAAAGAGTGTTTGACTTTGATTTGTTCATGTTTCTTGGACTACTTCTGGGCAACTCTGAATTGGAGGGATTTTTCCACATAGCTTTCAACTCATGTTGCATGTTTTCAGGAAGGGCACTAAACACTTCCTTGTCAACGTAACTTGGACAGTCTCCACAGTTTCCACCTTCTGCAACATCTTTCATAGCCTCCAAATTATCTGACATATCTCTAGCAGGACTCGCTCGAGGGGTTAATGACCTGTCTCTTGAGTTCAATCTTAGCTCAGATACTTTCTCCAATTCCTTTGAATTTAAACGAAGCTCACCGACTTTCAGTTTACTTGGTGATGCAATTTCTTCCTTCGACAAACATCTTCGTTTTGCAATCCATGTTACCTTTTTTGGTTTTTTGGGTGAAGGCTCAACTTCTGCATCAGACAAGTCAGTGGTGGTGCTACTACTCGGAGACACTGCCGAATAATCCATTGATGCTGAGGTGTCACAGTCGTTTTGAATATTTAGAACTGATTGTACTGATATATCATTCATCAAATAATTAACAATGGAACTTCTACCAGTCATTCTCTGTTGAAATTTTGTAAATGCCAATCCTACAAGAGTTAAATGGAATGGTTTTGAGAGATCAATTAATTTGGTGAATAATCTCATTATTATACTCATTAGCTTTTGCTGACCCGCTTCTGTGACAGTAAGGGCACCATTGTTAACTGTAAATATTGAGGGTGACACTTGACACTGCCTGGACTCTCTATGGCTACTCAATCTCTTGACATCTTTCTTTCTAAGTGTGACTCTCAAAGAAACTGGAATGCGTCCATCTTCCCTAACTAAAATCAGTAACCTCTGGAGCAATGCAGCAAACCTTTCTTCCACTTCACTTTTAACGCTAACTGTTTTAAAGCTATCTTCTAAACCTATGCTTTGAGGCCTGCCTGTTTGTTTCACTGGAGTATTATCTTCACCTAAACTTAAAGTCTTCAGTCTTACAGCCATGTCTGCACTAAAGTGTTTTTTCAACAGTTCTATAGATACCTGTTGCAGGTCACTCACTGTGATGATTTTTTGTGAAATGAGAGCTTCTGTGGTTTTCAAACCGATACTTGGTATAGAACGAACACTTTGTAAAGTAGACATAAAATTAACACCATCTTCTGGGAAGATTGTAGTTTGGTCATTAGGTTTGTGAAGGGGACATATTAGTTTTGCCAGTAGCTTATTGTGAGCGATACCTGCACAAGTGGTAAATCCTAATTCATCATATATTTTGTATCTCATTTCCTTGGCAATTTGGGATGCTAATTTTAATCTTGAATGACAGCCACAAGTACACTCTACACTTGGTTCATTATAAACATGACCTATTATTGTGATGCTATTGTTTGTGTTTTTTAATTTTTCTTTAACTAAATTTGTGACATCAATATAGTTCTCATCTAATCCTAGTTTCTCTACAGGACACTTCCAACTTTGTAGAACTGTAAAAATTTTACTGGACGCTGTTCTATACTCTCGCAAATCCTCACCATTAACTAATTTTAAATTCGGACACGCTTTTAAAGCATCACAAACCAGCATACACTTCTGAACGCCGAATTTTCGCGCTTCGTAATTACTGGTTACAACTATATTTTTCTGTTGAATTCCCAAAGGTTGAGACCGCAACTCTGGATTTCGTATCATTTCTACTTGCGCATAAAAACAATCGACATCAATGTGAATTATACTTTTTAGATGTTCATTCGGACTTCCCATATAACTTGAGCTGCTTGATTCCATGTTTCTGTAAAATATTTACATAGTTTGACCAAATTTTACTTTATTACAAGCAAGTTTCTAGAAGTGAAATCATTGAACAATTTTATTTCATTGTAAACTTTACCTGTCGTTCATAATTTGAATTATTTTAAAATATAATAATTTATGCAATAAATAAATTCAAGAATATTAATAAAATTTACTGCTTTTCTCTCATTTATGTTAAAAATATTGATATTTTAGATTAGAGAATCACGACACATCAACAGACACAGTGTTGCTCTATACAAATTATTGTAACCAAAAATGTTTTTTTTTTAATTATTATTAGCTGAATACGAGTACTTTACTTCCAATAAATCATATTTTTAATGATTTGGCTTTTGGAATGAAACAAAAATATAGGTAATTTACATGATGTAGCCCACGACTTTGTACGCGCAAAAGAAACTTTCGCGTGAACTGTACATTTTGCCGCGATCAAAAGTAGCCCGTGTCCTTTGCCATCTTTGTTTGCCATAGTCTAAACCAGCGATACTCAACCTTTTATAGAGGCCACAAACATGACGTTTCAGTCACGGTGTTGTCACTTAAAACTGTTTAGGTTTTGATTGAAATCACGAAGTATAGAAACCAGGTGTCCGAACGTAATGTTAAAATAATGGTCTCAATTACGGGGACAGATTTTTGCCGGTAGAGCGCGCGACGGTCCGACATGCACTCGTTTGAAATTACGCGGGAAGTTTAAAGTTGCTGTTGACAGCTCTGGAAAGATTGAAATCTTATTATATAAAAGTTTTAGGAAATTCTTAGAAACTGTTCTCGAAAAATAGATACCGTAGAACACGGTAATTGCCTAACGGTAATTTAAAAATAATTGTAATAAATAATAGTATTGGCAACACTTGGTACTCGTCAGTCTCGCACCGCACCGGCCACTCGGCCTCGGCCTAGCGGCAGAAAAGAGAACTAAGATCTGGTCCTATTGTGTACATAATTATTATTAAAAAGCCTATACCGTTCGGACTCCTGGTATCTATGCTTCATGATTGAAATGTAATTCCATGAAGCATAGATACCAGGAGTCCGAACGGTATAGGCTTTTTAATAATAATTATGTACACAATAATAGGACCAGATCTTAGTTCTCTTTTCTGCCGCTAGGCGTGCAAGACCGACGAGTACCGCGTGTTGCCAATACTATTATACCGAGTGTTGCCAATACTATTATTTATTACAATTATTTTTAAATTACCGTTAGGCAATTACCGTGTTCTACGGTATCTATTTTTCGAGAACAGTTTCTAAGAATTTCCTAAAACTTTTATTTATCCTGTCAAGCGTCACTTGCTGCCTTGCAGCAAGTGACAGCATGACTCTCACGCGTCGCTTGCTGCCTGGTGGCAAGGTGGGCACGCCCATAGAATAAATTTCTAATTTATAAGTGGTTTGTTTGTACCACATAATTTATACATTTATGTAATTAATATTAAGTTTTTTATGCATATACGAAGTATTTTCCATAAATCTACTACAAATTACTTCAGAAAATCGAATGAAAAATATACGTTTTTATTGCTATTTTATTTCATAGTGAGTTTATGATTTTCTTGTGAAATGCATTTTGAATTGAACATTTTAGTAGAAATTTTATTAGAACGGTATTTATTCTAGAGTCTACGAATAGAATATATGGATAAGAATAAGTAAATTTATTACTATGATTGTTTTTGTAAGACATTACCGTCAAAATAGGCCTAGTTTCGGAGGGTTCAATGAGGGAGTTCCCTTATTGTACATTGTAAAAAAATAATGAGTTACTGTAATATTTAACATCCTGAAATGTATAAAAATATAAAAATATGTATTTAATTATGTCCCAGTTACAGTTTATTGAGCAATCAAAATATGTACTATGTCAGATATTTTTCATAGTAATTGTAATTAGTTTTGCTCCAATCCTTGTTAGTACAACTGTTTTTGTATTAAATTTTTATATATAATATATCCAATTACGTAAATAAAGCAACAATCACTGTATAGAAACATACATTTTATATTTATTTGAGTTTTAAAACAAAATATTAAAAAAGACGAAGTTTATGTGTTTGTATCAAGATTCCATTTATTAAATGAGTATTTTTCTAAATTCCATTTACGTCATCACTTAGGAAATCTATTCTACTTTTTAAATATATATCACATGCATAGGTAGTACATAAATTATAACAATATAATTTGGAGAAATAAAAATCGCGGGAATCGAAATTAGACTGACAATTTTATAGTAGGTAACTGTAACTTATTTTATATCGGTTTTTGAATTAAAATTTTATATATAATGTGTGCACCTACGTAAATTAAGCAAATTTTACTATATAGAAACATAAATTTGGCCTTAGTTTAGATTTGCAATAAAAATATAAGAAAAAGTCGTGTGTTGTGTTTGGATCAAGATTTCTTTTATTAAACTAGTATTTTTCTTAATTCCAATTATATTATCAATTAGGAAATTTAATCACCTTTCTAAATATATATAACATGCATATGTTTTATTCACATTAAAACATTATAATCTTGAAGAAAAACACGACGGGAAACGTCATATGATTTATAGAGGTCGGTACTCCGTGCGTCTGTCATGAGGGAATGAGGTCGTCCTCCTCCTTCCTCTCCGTAATGTGTGTGATGAGGTATCATTTGGCATGTTCCCACTTGAGTGTCAATAACGAAGTCAAAAGTAAACAATCAGTGCAAGTGTTTACGTTATTTGAAATGTTTACTTTCAAGTGGATAGGTACTTAATTATACTGAATCTAATAACTGTAATTTATAAATCTGTTTCTATATTACGTAATCACTTAGGAAATTAATTATATTTTTAAATATATACATCATCCATAGGTTTTATTTACTTATTAACATTAAAATTGCGAAAAAAAATCGCGAAAAAAATTGCGGGAGAATGTAAGGAAAATTAATTTTTGGTGGCAAAAAGGCCCGACGCTTGTCTGCATAATCTGTCAAAGAGTGTCAAGGCGCTTGACAGGTTAATAAGATTTCAATCTTTCCAGAGCTGTCAATAGCAACTTTAAACTTCCCGCGTAATTTCAAACGAGTGCATGTCGGACCGTCGCGCGCTCTACCGGCAAAAATCTGTCCCCGTAATTGAGACCATTATTTTAACATTACGTTCGGACTCCTTGTTATCTATACTTCGTGTGTAATTCCAAGTTATCATAAAAAAAATCACTGTCTTGACCATGAAGCATAGATACCAGGAGTCCGAACGGTATAGGCTTTTTAATAATAATTATGTATACAATAATAGGACCAGATCTTAGTTCTCTTTTCTGCCGCTAGGCGTGCGAGACCGACGAGTACCGAGTGTTGCCAATACTATTATACCGAGTGTTGCCAATACTATTATTTATTACAATTATTTTTAAATTACCGTTAGGCAATTACCGTGTTCTACGGTATCTATTTTTCGAGAACAGTTTCTAGGAATTTCCTAAAACTTTTAAATAATAAGATTTCAATCTTTCCAGAGCTGTCAATAGCAACTTTAAACTTCCCGCGTAATTTCAAACGAGTGCATGTCGGACCGTCGCGCGCTCTACCGGCAAAAATCTGTCCCCGTAATTGAGACCATTATTTTAACCATGAAGCATAGATACCAAGAGTCCGAACGGTATAGGCTTTTTAATAATAATTATGTACACAATAATAGGACCAGATCTTAGTTCTCTTTTCTGCCGCTAGGCGTGCGAGACCGACGAGTACCGAGTGTTGCCAATACTATTATACCGAGTGTTGCCAATACTATTATTAATTACAATTATTTTTTAATTACCGTTAGGCAATTACCGTGTTCTACGGTATCTATTTTTCGAGAACAGTTTCTAAGAATTTCCGAAAACTTTTATATAATAAGATTTCAATCTTTCCAGAGCTGTCAATAGCAACTTTAAACTTCCCGCGTAATTTCAAACGAGTGCACGTCGGACCGTCGCGCGCTCTACCGGCAAAAATCTGTCCCCGTAATTGAGACCATTATTTTAACATTACGTTCGGACTCCTTGTTATCTATACTTCGTGATTTTAACATTACGTTCGGACTCCTTGTTATCTATACTTCGTGGTCTTGACACTTGGCTATGTCTATTGTATAACGATGAATTTGCTTTGATGAAAAGTTTTTTCAAGATGTGTAAAATAATTAGGTATAATGTTTTAATCCGATTTTTGAAATTATTTAAACTTTGTCATAATTTAAAAAACACCACACGGTTCCCACGATCTTATTAGGTAAAATTTTAAATGGTTTTATATTTACGTATTATTTTACACACAATTTTATTTATACACCTATTTACAAACTTAAAAATTACACATATTTACTATATTTATAACAATAAAATATTTACATGATTATTCTACAACTAAAAAGTACATAACTTTGACAAGGCATCAGGTGCCCGGTCAGCTCATTTAAAATATTTCAGTTAAATAGTTGTTTACGCTAAACTGTATCGGACGCTCGCGCGCCGACCGGTTTTCTATCATAGGCGAGTACCTAATGCCTACGCGGTGTATTGCTATGCGCCGCGCGGCCGCTCGCCAGTTCGATTACTTATTTGATACGTGAAACTAGTGACGCTCGCGCGCCGAAATTTAAGGTCGCGACCCTGCTATCGCGATCTGCTGTACTGTCTTATTACGTACTTTTTGTTACTGTGAACTCTCACACTCTCCTTCTATTTAAATATAGGTTTTTGTGGCGTGAATAGGCAAGCGGACTGATTTTTTTTAATTACATAGATGAATAGTACTCTTAAATATGAGTAACTTCTCAGAAGAAACCGTATATCAAAAGTCAATATTTTCAAAGGTACAGCGATTTGTATACAAAATTTCTTCGAGTCTTTATACCAAAAAAAAATTTTTTTTTTTTGCGAAATTGGTAAACAAAACCTACATCATTAGTTTACTCACATCATATACAAAAACATTCATTACGGTAAGTATGAACTTAAACGCACAAATATCGGAGATATTTACAAATATATTCCTGCGGCCATATACTTCATATACTACTTCACACTACTTCATATTCAAGTGACGTCATGTGTATATCGATTTTAGTATGGAGCGTTTTTAGGAGGCTCGCGAAATTTTTTATACAAATCGCTGTACCTTTGAAAATATTGACTTTTGATATACGGTTTCTTCTGAGAAGTTACTCATATTTAAGAGTACTATTCATTTATGCAATAAAAAAAAAATTGTCCGATTGCCTATTGTGTTATAACTATTGTGACCGTGAATATAAACTTCAGACTTTATTTCATGGTTATCATTACTAACTTTTTTCTATTACACTCACTACCACACCATCATCTCAACCCCATAGGTTGAATAAGGCTGGTATAAACTATGAACTAGCTGTGTCAAATTTCATGAAAATAGGTCTATTACTCTATTACTTTCGGAGTCTATTCAATGCAAACAAACAAACAAATCTTTTTTTTGTTATCTTATTAAAATCATCTAATACAGTACAGTCTAGACTAGACAACGCTAGACAACCATAAGTGTGACTGCCACGAAGTATGGTATCTATACTTCGTGCGTTGGACTTTGAATAAACCTTACAATAAAGCAAATAAATATTACATACAAATTACTCTGAGCAGTAAAGGGCCATACTGACCACCCAGTTTGCAAGCCCAAGGCCGTGGATTTGTAGACAAAAATTATAAATGATTGACACTAAGGCTGGGACTATATGCAACGGAATCCGGTAGGCCGTAGAGAATTATGAGCACTGAAAATAGGACTCTGTGCTAATACAATACAGTTGAAAATGGAAGTTTCGAGTGTCGAGCTGTCATATATGACATTGACATTTGACTCGACACTCGGATGTTCGATTTTCAACTCTATTGCATTAGCATAGCTTTCTATTTCCAATGATCAGAATTCTCTACGGCCTTCCGGATTCCGGTGCGTATATCTCTACCCTAATGACGCGGACGGTGCATTAGTACCTGTGCTGGATTTGCTGGATGCGCCGTGCCGTATGGCCCACCCACAGTATAGACATAACATTGCGCTCAAAACGTGAGGTACGTACAGGTCGCGCAACGGTTTATGAGCGCTCAGTGAAAGTGGAGGGGATCGTTCGCGCATGTGACCAATAGCAAAGAATATATATTACTAACGTACCAATAGCGTGTCGGCAGCCACGTTCGGCATGCGTTCGGCACATCCACACCTCCCCGCCCGAGCCCGCTACCGCCAAACACACCCAAAAAATAACTTCTGCGCATACCCCCTCTACTTTTGTCGAAAGATCTTAATTCGTTGCGCGACCTATAATATGAAGACGATTCGGCGATATGAAGACGGCCGCGCGGTAGTCTGCCGCGAGTGACCGAGAGCGCGAGACGTAGTTTTAGTGGAATAATAATTGCGAAATTATGGCGTCCTGCGTCATAAACTGCTGCAAAAACAATTCATGTTTTCAGAAAAAGTCGTCTGAGATTACTTTTCACAAGTAAGTATCCGATTTGGTGTGTAATTTAAACAAAATCGTAAAATGTTTGTCATCATTTCTCGGAACACGAATTATTCTAGACCAGTGGTCCCCAACCATTTTTTTACGCGGGCCACAAACCCGTTGTACTCCTGGTGTCGCGGGCCGCAACTAAAATTTTTAGGGGCAAAAAATACGTTGTTTAAATTTAACGATTTAATAATAGAAAAACACAAAGTAGTTAAAAGAGTGAAACTAAACATTTAAGATGAGATTACGACACAAATACAATATAAGCAAACAGACGATCGAAATTGATTCGGGGCTCGGGCCGAACCACGACCTAGGTGCGTTCCGAACCAAATTCGATCGTCTGTTTGTAATTGGGCACGACGGACGTTCTCTCATCATATCTATGAAGTTTAACGTACCCAAAGGGCAAAAATAGGGCCGCATTACTAAGACTTCGCTGTCTATCTGCCCGCGCCACCAGGCTGTATTTCAAAAACTAGATAAAGTGAGCTAGAAAGCTGATATTTTCATAAGTCACTTAATTCTGATGCCGCTTTAACAACATAATATCATATCCAAAAAACAAAACAAAACAAATAATATAAGGAGAAGCCCTTTTTATGAGCACAAAACGCGATTTTTGTCCTTTCCTTGGTCGATGTTAATAATAGAAATACTTTAAATATTCACAAGATACTAAATTGATTTCTACTCCAATATATAATTCAAAATAAAAATTAATATAACAGGGGTTTTCATAAAAAATACAATTTTTGTCTTCCTAAAATGGTACGGAACCATTCCTGCGCAAGTCCACTCGTACTTGACAGATTTTTAAGTTACAGATTTCACTCGGGCCGCAGATAAAGGCCCGGCGGGCCGCATGCGGCCCGCGGGCCGCGGGTTGGGGATAGCGGTTCTAGACGCTATTGTGTCAGTGTTGCAAGTTTATTTATATTATCTTTTCCCAAAAGTAAAGGAAGATGTGATTTTTCGGAGACTTTACAATTAAGTGTGTTTTAGGAAATGTTACTATTGCATATTTAGTTTTGGAGTATATTAGGTTATACATGTCACCGTAAAATTACGTTAATCTATACATCTAT
Source organism: Glaucopsyche alexis (assembly GCA_905404095.1). Lineage (NCBI taxonomy): Eukaryota > Metazoa > Arthropoda > Insecta > Lepidoptera > Lycaenidae > Glaucopsyche > Glaucopsyche alexis. The sequence goes on from FR990045.1 coordinate 18,081,005, forward strand.
ACAGATAAATAAAATTGAAGTGTCTGTTTGTAACTTCAAATTAACAGCTTTTCACTTAATTAATCTGAAAGTATATTCGGTACTTACAATAAAATACCAATTTTTTTAAATTTTTGTCTGTCCGTCTTCTGTCTGTCTGTCGGTCTGTCTGTCTGTTTGTTCCAGCTAATCTCTGAAACTGCTGGACCGATTTTCACGGGACTTTCACTATATACCAGATAGCTGATGTTATAAGGTCTAACATAGGCTACTTTTATTTTAGGGTTCTGTTTAAAAAAATAGGGTTCCGCTTTCGATAGTTCTGCGCAAACGAAGTTGCGGGCATCAGCTAGTTTTAAAATAAATGACTCATCATGTAAGTTAATTGTCTTTCATTTCAGTCAACCAATACAAATGAAACACAGTACTCCATTTTCTTTTATGTAATGAACCATGAAACGAGCAGACGGATCGCCTGATCTATACAGATAAATAAAATTGAAGTGTATGTTTGTATGTAACTTCAAATTAACAGCTTTTCACATAATTAATCTGAAAGTATATTCGGTACTTACAATAAAATATACAATTTCTGTCTGTCCGTCTATCTGTCGGTCTGTCTGTTTGTTCCGGCTAATCTCTGAAACGATTGGACCGATTTTCACGGGACTTTCACTAGCAAACAGCTGATTTTATAAGGTCTAACATAGGCTACTTTTATTTTAGGGTTCCGTTTTAAAAAATAGGGTTCTGCTTTCGTTAGTACTGCGCAAACGAAGTTACGGGCATCAGCTAGTTACTTAAACTTAGTTAATAAAATATGACTCTCATTGTGTAAGTTAAAATTTGACTTTCATTTCAGTCAACCAATACAAATAAAACACAATATTCCTTTTTTTTTTGTAATGAACTAGGAAACGAGCAGACGGATCGCCTGATCGCCGCCCATGAACTCGCAACACCAGAGTAGTTACACTTGTAGCTCCTCTGGTGTTGCGTTCCTGGTCCTTAAAATCCCCAATCCCCCCCATAGGCCTCCGGTAACCTCACTCACTCGGCGAAACACAACGCAAGCGTTATTTCACACCGGTTTTCTGTGAGGTCGTGGTATTTATAACCGGTCGAGCCGGCCCATTCATGCCGAAGCGTGGCTCTCCTACAGTTAAATAATATAACTTAATATAACTTTACCAAAGTATATATCTCGCACTTGGGAGTTGGGAGTCGCAGCACAATGCTTGCAACATTTTTCTCTAGCACACATGCGCAAATCTACGATATCTTACACCGAGTTACGCACACAAAGCCGAAACTTTGCCTCATTTATTTCGCCCCGATTGTTTACGACGGCTCCGTCTATACTTTTATTCGGTCTGAGGGCCCACCGCCCAATACAAAAGTGTAGATTAACTCTATTTTTCTGCTATAACAACTTGACGCTGGCAATACTTGTAGCATAGAGTATAGTATGAGTATAGTAATTGTAAGCTTTATTGCCAAAACATAAAGAAAAAAAAACGTCAATTGTCAATCTCAGAAAAGTGGGTGTTCATGGTGCACTTTTACCAATGACTTTTACACAAATAAACATTTGCTAAAGAAATTAAAATTTGTTCGTGCTTCGTGGTAATGACGTTATAAAAAGATAATAAAATGGAAGGGTTGCCTTCCGGCGATATTCAAGCCAAGTATCAGAAACTAGCAGCAGAATATTCCAAGGTAAACCATAATTTGAGTGTGCAATACGTACTGGGATGAAATAAGTATATATTAAATCTATAATTTCCGCTTACAGTTGAAAGTTCATGTGAAGGTGCTCAAGAAAGGCGTCTTGGACGAGCAGGCAAAATCGAATGAACTGCGGGAATTGGTAAAAGACAAGGAAAAAACATTGCGTAAAGGTGAACTTGAAATAGATTCATTAACATTTAGAAATCAACAATTGACACGCCGTGTATCCGTACTACAAGAAGAGCTCGAAAACATTCAAGTAAGTGATATTCTAGTTATTTGCTACTATACATAACTGTACTATTTAGATATATTATGTATACTGTATATAAATATTGATTAGCAAATGAAGCACTATTTTTAACCGACTTCTTACCAACTAAACTTAATTCATACTTATATTAATAAGAAGTTCTTTAAGGCTAAACTTACAAAAAAATCAAAATGCAAAGCTGAAGAAAAACAGCGGCCAACAAACAACCCTTCAACATTTGATTCTGGGCTACTTCAAGAAGAGTTACAAAAGAAAATCATTGAAAATGCTCAGTTTGCTTCACAGGTAACTTGAACAGTTGTACCTACTGGGTGATTTTTTATTCAGTCTGAGTAAAACTAGGGTATAAAAATGTAGGCCTTTTCATTAGTTAATGGATGATTTATACAGTATTCTCCGAGTGAAGTAACCACTCTTGAAGTACTGTAGTGCCTGGGACAGTTGAATTTTAAATGTTGTATGGTTGCCCAAGCAAATACAGCATTCTCACAACATAGTCAGCCTAGTCCAGAGAAATGACTGGTCAATACGTTTTGGGGGCAACCATGTGCGGGTTTCCTCACGATGTTTTCCTTTATTGTTAGAGTGTCCGTATAATGTACTTGATATCTGAAAAAGTCTCATTGGTGCACATAACCTGGAATTCGAACCTGCACTCTCTCAACTGTGTACCAAAAGGTCTACCCACTAGGCCACGGAGCTCTAAATTAATTAATAATATGTGCATGAAATAGAATACTATGGCATACTTAGTTTACTTTTTTTCTTCATACAGAATAAAAAGTCACATGTTATTAACAAAAATATTTTTTTTTGTTTGAAAAACTCATAATTCTTAAAAAACTGTTATATAGCTTTCAGATAAAATTTTTGAAATATCTCAACTCCAAGCTACAATAGAGGATTACCATAGGCAGATATGTGAAAGTGATAATAAATACAAATGTGAAATTGCCAAGTTGAAAAACAAAAATCAAGAGCTACAGTTTGCATTAGAAGAAGCACAAAAGGATAGAACAGGAAATACATCTAGAACACACTTATGTAGTCAAGCTGCTAGTTGCAATGGAGATTTTCTCTCTGAAGTTGGAAGCCTGGTAATTTTACTTTTTAATTACAGTGGACCCCCGTTAATCTCACAAACATTTGAAGGGCAGTGTCGCACTATCGAATTTGGTCCGGGTTTTTCTTACAAAAGAGTAATTTGTAATCCAACAAATTACAGATCCAATGATAAGATTCTATATGTTATAAATGTCACAGTAAAATTGTAAAAACTGTTTGATTGTAATTTAACTAGTGAAATTGTAAAATGTTCCAAGGCGAATATTCTGCCTATAATTTAACACATTCCAAGGCAATTCATTCTGCCTATAATTTAACGCATTATTGTTAGATTATAAACATATAGTAATGAATCGTTAGTTATTTTACAATCTGTACTCTGAAGTACAAATCATACTTCATTATGTATGTCAAATTTAGTAAATTAAACAACACAATAGAGAGATAAATTTAAACTATATATATAGAGAGTCAAATTCAAACCAAGCGATCAGAAGCAAAGTTTAACTATAAGTAATAGTTTTTTACTTATAGTTAAACTTTCGCTGTGCAGTAAGTTACATGTAAAATTGTGCACCAAAGTTTCTGTTAAGTATAATGTTATACTTATAGTTTCTGTTAAGTATATGTTGTTTTGATTCCTGCAAATGCTTTGTCTTATTTCAGATGGGCAGCGAGGATGCCTTGAGTTCTGTAGATGATTTACATGTTAATGATCAACTTATAAATAAAGTTCATACATTAGAACAGGTATTTTATTATGTTTTATATTATAGAGCAGTGTTTTTCAACCTGTGGGTCGCGACCCCCTGGGGGTCGCGAAGCTTCTGTAGGGGGGGTCGCTGGAGGTCAAGAGAACTTTAGTAAAAAAAAACAATAAAGATTAAAAAGATTGATTTATTAAGTCTCTTACTTAACAAATCAATCTTTTTAATCTTTTATCTTATTATCTATCTATTTTCTCTATTTTAACAAAAAAGGATATACTCATAAATCGATCATCGATATCATCGATGTATGTAATTGTAAAATAATGTGTTTGACGTTACTATATTATGCACGTATATCCGAATCCTAATTATGGAGACACATAAAAACGTCGTATGGAATGAATATTTGTAACACTGTAACATACACATACATACGTGATTAAAAAGCGAAGGGTCGGGCGGTCGCGAAATTTTTTTTCATACAAGGGGGGTCGCATCATGAAAAAGGTTGAAAAACACTGTTATAGAGAATCAAAATCGATAGAGAAGATGCATTTTTTTTAAATATTGTCATTGCAATAGCATGTCTACGATCAATCGTTAACGAAATACAGTCATCACAAAAGTGAGACTGTTGGAGTGCATTAAATACGCTCTATACAAAAAATGTAGCAGGAGTGACGTCACAGCTGTTGTGTCACGACAAAAATGTATGAAGATAATGATAAATAAATACAAAATTTATTTTATTAACTTAAATACTGCATTTATACTGCATATCATTGTAATAACAAAAAATGACGCAAATAACATAAGAGTTTGAACCATACTTTTTGTTTTGCGATCAAAGAAAAAAAAAATTTGGTGTTTTTTTTTAATCCTGTAACTTTTTAATTTAGCACTAATTACTGTACTTTTTGGATTTTTCGGACCATATTTATATTGCCTTTGGAAAATATAAGAATTTTGCTAATTTACAACGAATGCATCTTCTCTGTTTGGTAAAAAAAATGTTTGTCACATCACATGCCTTTTTTTATAGGAAAATCAAAAACTTCGAATGGAATATGAATTGTTACAAATGGAAAATGAAAGTTTGAAATTAGAAATAGCAAAACATGTATCAGCATCACAAAAACGTAGAGGAGAAATGCATGACTCTGGAGATTTTAATAGTTTTAATGAAACATCAGCAGGTATTTTTTTTTTAATTCATGCAAACCAACAAATTTTGAAGTTAAGTTATTAAGGGTAAAAATTATTGAGAACTTTAAAACATTACAAGAATATAATTGTTACAGATGCAGAAGGCAGAGTTACAGGACTTTTAGGCAGTTTGGAAGTTCCATTCCTGGTGAATCACGAACTTCAAGTGCGGGAAGAACGCATGCAGACTTACTTTAGGAACAAAATCAGGGATCTCAACCAACAAAAAGATGAATTGAGGAGCAAGACTGAACATTACATTAAAGAGGTAATGATAGTTGCTTATTAGTTATGTCATCGTAAAATTGTAAAAACCGTTACATTGTAATATAACTACTGAAATTGTAAAATGTTTTTTTCTGCCTATAATTTTCTGCTTATTCTGCCTATAATTTAACACATTATTTTTCGTTATATTATAAACATATAATAATGAATCTTTCGACATATTTTTACAATCTCGTTAGTTATTTTACAATTTAACGGTTTTTACAATTTTACGATGACAGTTATACAAAATACTCATTATGTAAGATGTTAATTAATATCAATTAATAATGCATTTTTTAATATATTTTTATTTATTTTAGTGTGAGATGCTTCGACTTAGGTTTGATGAAATGGAGCTGGAGAAAGAGACTGACAACCGAACAATACAGGAAAAACATAACACTATAAGTAGACTTGTGAGTATTCATATGTTTAGGGCTACATACCCAAAGGGTAAAAACAGGACCCTGTTACTGATACTGTAGTCTGTCTGTCTGTCCATCTATCTGTCTGTCATCAGGCTGTATCTCCTTAACCGTTATAGCTAGACATTTGAAAATTTCACAGATGATGTATTTCTGTTTCCGCTATAACAACAAATAATAAAAACAATAAAATAAATATTTATTTATAATAGGATTGCACCCAAACAATAAACATGACTTTTTATTTTTATTTATTTATATATTTATTCTTCATGTAATCTAACTCTCGTTACCTACTTCGCGATTTGATTTAGGTATAACGAGATAGTCGTTTCGTGAATTGGGCTAAGCTTAAAGTATTTAAGATCCGTTGTACATAATAATATAGCTGTTTTACAATAAACAATTGTAAATATTATAGTGCTTTTTCGTGTTTCGCTCGCAACACAGATTTGTATAGATAAACTACTAAGCGGCAGTAAATCAAAAGCATGTTAGGACATGTCTAAGGAGAGTTCTGTAACTATCAACGCGCAATAGGCCTTCTTTGAATTACTTAAAAAGTTGTAGTCCGATTGCGCTCAAAATAAATTCTCTAAAAGGTTTTTAGCATGATCTATCAGCATACAAACTTTCCAGTTTCTATCTCCTATAGTTTAAAAATGCCAGCGGGGGACCAAATTATAAAACCACTTTGGAAGCCGATTACTCGAAAATGGTTCTTTGTAAAAAAGTTATGTATGAAACCACGCCTTTATTTTAGATCTTTTCGACGATATCTCACACGATGGAGTAGAATGAAACAATATTTTTCATGCCTATTTCACATGTATGGAGGAGCCACCCTTCCAAAATATGAAATTATTATTATTTTATGATGTAGAACACGGATCTATACACAATATATAACTTTACAAAATCTCTCCCATTTATGTTTAAAATTACAGTAGCTAGGGGGGCAGACAGAAAGAAAGACTAACTGACGAAGCAAAACTATAAGGGTTCCTTGAATACTATGGAACCCTAAAAAGACTGACTGATTAAACTAATGTTTCCTTTATTTTTCTCTCAAAACATGATCCTTGTACCTACGGAAGTTTCGGTTGTGGCCGAAACTGAGACCGTTGCCGAAATTCGTTTTCGGTTTCGGTCGTACAAACCAGCTTCAGTCAGACACTATTTTAAAATAAGATGATGATGATGATTACTGTAACGTACATAGTGGCATATGCTTGCAGTTCTTAAAACAATAATGCCAAAATTTCCAAACGCATATCTTTAAAGACTGAGGAGTTTTGTTCAGTTCTTATGGATCCAGGGAATACCTTCTTATTATACAGGGTATAATCTTATTTTTTTGGTAGCATAATATGCTTAAGTTACTTCAGGAAAAGTCTAAATCACTATATTATATGTCTATATAAATTTTGAGGAGTTCACTCGATTCCTCACGGATCCCATCATCAAGTTTCCATGTTGATGACAACAACAAAATAATTTTACAAAATATAAGTCCATAGAAGGTAGAGTAACGTTTAAAGATCACCGTGTTGGTGAAAAATACTAGGAGAAGTACCTTTTGTATCATCATAATGTAATGATGTATGGTGTAATGGTGGTGGTGATAATGATGATCACTTAATTGCCATGGAAGCATATGCTTGCAGTTCTTTAAACAACGCTGAAATCCCCAAACATGTATCTATAAGAAGTCAGGAGTTCTGTTCTGTACTTTTGGATCCAGGGTATACCTTGGCGCAAAATCTTAATTTTTTGGTAGCATAATATGCTTAGACTACTTCAGAAAAAGCCGAAATCGCCATAAGTATCCATATAAATTTTGATTCCTCATGGATCCCATCATCAGGTCACCACTTTTTTTTAAAACGGGACTTTGGGGTTATACCCTTTAGATCAAAAAAAGAATTTTGAAAATCGGTCCATAGACGGCTGAATTATCGTCTAACATACAAAATAATAATAAAATATTATACAGCCGAATACATAACCGCCTCCTTTTTTGGAAGTCGGTTAACAAAATATGCGATGCGACCGCGCTGCTGGCACTGACGACCGGCTCGCTTCCCGCCCCCCGCGCGCCCCACACCCGTGCACCCTAAAAGGCCCCAGTAGGATCAAGGCGGTGTCCTGATATAAGAAAAATTCTGGACGCAAGATGATGCTCGTGGAGAACTGAAAAAAACTTTTTGTGTATATTCGGGGAGACGCAATATAATCGGTGAACTAAACGCTCAATATACGGTACAAAATATACGCTTCTCAGTAGCGCCCTCGAAATTCCACGCGGCCGATGGCTGAACTACGAAATACGCTGAAAATCATTCTAGTGATGAAATTGAGTCCATGCCAATTTTTTGCCTATGCATTCTAATGATGAAAAGACACCCTTGGACGAAAAATGAGGGTCGGTTAATCTTGCGTCCGTATACCGGACGCAACAAGTCGGTCGGACGCGGCATCATTCGTAAAAATCGCCATGTAGGACGCAACATGATTCGCAAGATGTATATATATATATATTTTAGTGACCCACTCCAGCTTTGCACGGTTACAATGTATCATACATAAAAAATAACTGCATTAAAAGGAGGAGGCAGGAGTTATTTTTTATGTATGATACATTGTAACCGTGCAAAGCTGGAGTGGGTCACTAAAATATATATATATATACATCTTGCGAATCATGTTGCGTCCTACATGGCGATTTTTACGAATGATGCCGCGTCCGACCGACTTGTTGCGTCCGGTATACGGACGCAAGATTAACCGACCCTCATTTTTCGTCCAAGGGTGTCTTTTCATCATTAGAATGCATAGGCAAAAAATTGGCATGGACTCAATTTCATCACTAGAATGATTTTCAGCGTATTTCGTAGTTCAGCCATCGGCCGCGTGGAATTTCGAGGGCGCTACTGAGAAGCGTATATTTTGTACCGTATATTGAGCGTTTAGTTCACCGATTATATTGCGTCTCCCCGAATATACACAAAAAGTTTTTTTCAGTTCTCCACGAGCATCATCTTGCGTCCAGAATTTTTCTTATATCAGGACACCGCCTTGATCCTACTGGGGCCTTTTAGGGTGCACGGGTGTGGGGCGCGCGGGGGGCGGGAAGCGAGCCGGTCGTCAGTGCCAGCAGCGCGGTCGCATCGCATATTTTGTTAACCGACTTCCAAAAAAGGAGGCGGTTATGTATTCGGCTGTATAATATTTTATTATTATTTTGTATGTTAGACGATAATTCAGCCGTCTATGGACCGATTTTCAAAATTCTTTTTTTGATCTAAAGGGTATAACCCCAAAGTCCCGTTTTAAAAAAAAGTGGTGACCTGATGATGGGATCCATGAGGAATCAAAATTTATATGGATACTTATGGCGATTTCGGCTTTTTCTGAAGTAGTCTAAGCATATTATGCTACCAAAAAATTAAGATTTTGCGCCAAGGTATACCCTGGATCCAAAAGTACAGAACAGAACTCCTGACTTCTTATAGATACATGTTTGGGGATTTCAGCGTTGTTTAAAGAACTGCAAGCATATGCTTCCATGGCAATTAAGTGATCATCATTATCACCACCACCATTACACCATACATCATTACATTATGATGATACAAAAGGTACTTCTCCTAGTATTTTTCACCAACACGGTGATCTTTAAACGTTACTCTACCTTCTATGGACTTATATTTTGTAAAATTATTTTGTTGTTGTCATCAACATGGAAACTTGATGATGGGATCCGTGAGGAATCGAGTGAACTCCTCAAAATTTATATAGACATATAATATAGTGATTTAGACTTTTCCTGAAGTAACTTAAGCATATTATGCTACCAAAAAAATAAGATTATACCCTGTATAATAAGAAGGTATTCCCTGGATCCATAAGAACTGAACAAAACTCCTCAGTCTTTAAAGATATGCGTTTGGAAATTTTGGCATTATTGTTTTAAGAACTGCAAGCATATGCCACTATGTACGTTACAGTAATCATCATCATCATCTTATTTTAAAATAGTGTCTGACTGAAGCTGGTTTGTACGACCGAAACCGAAAACGAATTTCGGCAACGGTCTCAGTTTCGGCCACAACCGAAACTTCCGTAGGTACAAGGATCATGTTTTGAGAGAAAAATAAAGGAAACATTAGTTTAATCAGTCAGTCTTTTTAGGGTTCCATAGTATTCAAGGAACCCTTATAGTTTTGCTTCGTCAGTTAGTCTTTCTTTCTGTCTGCCCCCCTAGCTACTGTAATTTTAAACATAAATGGGAGAGATTTTGTAAAGTTATATATTGTGTATAGATCCGTGTTCTACATCATAAAATAATAATAATTTCATATTTTGGAAGGGTGGCTCCTCCATACATGTGAAATAGGCATGAAAAATATTGTTTCATTCTACTCCATCGTGTGAGATATCGTCGAAAAGATCTAAAATAAAGGCGTGGTTTCATACATAACTTTTTTACAAAGAACCATTTTCGAGTAATCGGCTTCCAAAGTGGTTTTATAATTTGGTCCCCCGCTGGCATTTTTAAACTATAGGAGATAGAAACTGGAAAGTTTGTATGCTGATAGATCATGCTAAAAACCTTTTAGAGAATTTATTTTGAGCGCAATCGGACTACAACTTTTTAAGTAATTCAAAGAAGGCCTATTGCGCGTTGATAGTTACAGAACTCTCCTTAGACATGTCCTAACATGCTTTTGATTTACTGCCGCTTAGTAGTTTATCTATACAAATCTGTGTTGCGAGCGAAACACGAAAAAGCACTATAATATTTACAATTGTTTATTGTAAAACAGCTATATTATTATGTACAACGGATCTTAAATACTTTAAGCTTAGCCCAATTCACGAAACGACTATCTCGTTATACCTAAATCAAATCGCGAAGTAGGTAACGAGAGTTAGCCTTATTAACTAAGCATGGCTTTCTCATAATTATGAGAAAATATAATATCGCAAAAGTGTCATTGTCGTGTACGGTCAACGGTGTGACAGTTAAATATGGTCAAACGTTCCATCATTCTAATCTATGAACAAAATTTCAGGCTTAAATTATTGAAGTCGTTCTTAAGCGAATTAGGCACAATGCAAGCTAGTCAAACACCTCGTAAGCCTAATAGACTAGTGCTTTTACCTTTGAAAATGGTCAAAAGTGAAAAAAAAAACTTATAGTAGGATGAAACCCATTGGAAAAGGAAGAGAATTTAACAAAAATAAAAGGAAAAAGTATTTTACGGGCAATTTGAGGTTGGGAAGTGTAAGGTAGTGAGTTTTTAAGGATAGAAAACGGTTTATCTCGATTTCTGGCAAAACTACAAGTCCTATGGAAAAAGTCAAATGGCAAATTTGTAGGTACCTAATAGAAAGATCTACACCTTTAAGCACGCCTCGGGTGTGCTCTACTCTCGAAAGGCCGCGTTGTGACAAGTTCACAACATAAATCTGTTGAAATACCCGAAATTCAATAATAAACTTATAGAAAAATTGATGTTTCTACAACTAGGAACTTCAAACATGACTGTAGACTGTTTTGATTTTTACTTATTTAATTTAATTTATATAATAGAAAATGAAATAATAAAAAAAAACTAAAGCTGTCCGTAGGTCTGTTTGTTCCATAAATTAAGAAAAATATGGGCAATGAAATGAGTTGAATCTTTTTTTAAACGTTTCCGTTTATCATAAGGATGAGCCCTGTTGCTTGGCGTTATTAAATTCTAAATGGTTAAAAATATATTAATTAACATTTTTTGATAGAATAACCAGTTTTATTCGTTCCCCGTTCTCTTTTATTATTTTCCCATTTCTCAGTACCGCTTGCCGATATTTTTTTATATTGTTTGTTACATATTTGTTACATAATATTGTTCATTTAATGCATATTATATATTTTATGTGCAACGGATGCAAGAAAAAAAACGTAAATAAATATATAAAAAATGACAAAGCACTAAGAAATATTTATTGTAGTCACCATACCTTGTTTTATTGTAAAATCATCAAAATACGGTATTAATGGGGGCAAGAGGGATCACATGCTGATGTATCATACTCGTAATGCATACATAAATTATTTTGTACTAGATGATAATGATAGAGATGTAAAAAAAATATCAATATTCCAAATAAACTGTTTATAATTTACTGTAATATAATATTATTGGCTCTATTTAAGGTTATGTATTGACGCTGTGGTACATCAGTCATTGTTTAAGCGATGATTTTTCATCTTACGGTATCCTGATTATAGTATAAAACGCGTGTGAGGCGTGCAAACTTTATATTTATATTTTTTTCACATAACCTAGACCCGCCTAGCCTCAATTCTTATTGAAGCTAGGCACAAAATATTTTAGTAGAAGATATCTACAAAATATTGTAGATGTCTTCATCTACAATATTTTGTGTAAGTTGTCCAATCGTCTTTAAATTATATCCATAGATGCTTATTTATTGCTATTTTAAGATAGCTTAAATATATGAGTGACCTACGGATAATTTTAGCCCATCAAAAGGTATTTCAGAGAGAAGTGGGGAACGGGCTAAGCGGGTCTGGGCCTTACTACCTGTTCTTTTCTTTGCATTTTTTTGAGAACTTTTACTGTGGTAATGTATTTTTTTACATTATCAGAAAAGAGAGATTTCAACGAATAAAAAGCCCACAAAAAAAATATATTTTGACGTGAGAGTTTTCGACTGAAAATTAAAAGGAAAATTAGGGTTAATTTTTTGATATTAAGTCAAAATAAGGTGAAAAAATAAATATTTTAAATAAAAAAATTACAATATATTTGAAACACACGGGTACGTTTTCACCAAATGTCGTGATTTTTTTTGTAATAACATAAATATAAAAAAAGAACAAACACTTGGTTAGTTGAATTTTTCACATAAATTATGAAGTTATGTGAAAAAACTGTAAATAAGTACAAACGTTGTAGATCTTTTTATCACCTATAACTTTGCTATTTTACTTTTTTCCATAGGACTCGTAGTTTTGCCGAAAATCGAGATAAGCAAAAACACTAACTCGCGCATTGTCTAAACGTCATTTTAAGGGGGTGAGTTACAAGGGGTAAAAACACCCCTTGTAACTCACCCCCTTACACTTCCCAACCTCAAATCGCCCGTAATTTATTTTTCCCTTATTTTTTGTTATATTTTTTTCCTTTTCCAGTGGGTTTCATCCTACTATACTTTTTTTTTGTTTCAAAAACTATCGGCATTGGTCTACAATAGCTATTTCAAAATGACGTTTAGACAATGCGCGAGTTAGTGTTTTTTATGTATACCAACTGTAAATGTGTAAAATCAAATACTTTTATTATTTTTACCCCATCTCAAGTAAATGCAACGGAGTTAAATAAATCATGTCCTGTAACAAAACCTTATAAAATGTCATCGTCGCGTCGCGCGTCGCTTAGTTGGAATTTAAAAAAGCGTCGAACATTACCGATCATAGCTCGAGAACTCCATGCACATGCAGAATGCAGTTTCGGTTTCGGTCGTAGTTTCGGCAAAACCAAAACTAAACCGAAACACGTTTTTTTGCTGAAACTCGACCGAAACCGAAACCGAACACTCGGTCGGACACTAATTTATAATACCTAATGGAAGCTTGGCGCGTATTCGATAATTACAAACGTCACAAAAAATTGTAAAATTATTATTTTTAAACAAAAATTAAACAGACTTCCAAAGTAATCATACACAAAAAAATTATGAAGTGTCGGTCGTCAATCGGGTTGTTTTTATTTTTTTAAATTAGTTATTTTATTTTACATTTTTAAATTTAACCAACACACACTTGGTCGATTTAAATCAAAAAGACGAATATTTAACATACATACATATATACAAGATACGCGCGAAAAACATAACGCTTCTTACAAAAATACAAAAACAGTAATTCGGAATCACAATCTCATAAAAGATTGAAGGGTGTAGCTTTATCTGCATAATGTTGGTAATATATGTAGGGCATTATACGGAGTTGATTTGAACAAATTGATGGGAGGTAAGAGCATCCATGCAGTGTATAGAAGTATACGGATATATACTGTGTGCTGGATAGCTTTGGTGATGAACGGAAGTACTAGCATCCATGCAGTGTATAGAAGTATACGGATATATACTGTGTGCTGGATAGCTTTGGCGGTGAACGGAAGTACTAAATGACCTGGAAATTTCCAAAACTGAATATTAATATTCCATTAAATAACGGGATACCACGTCGACTCTCGATATCATACTGATAAAAACTACACATATACGCATTAATAACATGTAAAATCTTGCCACATACAGTGGACGCTACAGGGTGGTAGTTTGTAAGGACGCAAGAAGTCTTCGTCGATTTAAATATATATATATATATATATATATATATATATATATATATATATATATATATATATATATATATATATATTTATCCAATTTCTGTCAAAACCCCACTCTTGAGGTGAATGTCGCTATACTAAATGATTATCAGCGTGGCAAGAGCTATTAACTGAGATAAGGTTTGAAATCTGTTGTGGGTGGGTACACTGCCCGAACAGTTTTTCCATGGTCCTTTAGAATTACAAAACTGTAAATCTAATCTCCAGGAGGAGGAGTTGCACTCGACGTCGCGGAACTACGAGCAGCAGCTGTCGGTCCTGTCCGACCACGTGGCGGGGCTGCACGAGCAGATCGCGGCGCAGCACGAGGCCATCCAGCAGCAGGCACACAGAAGGAAATAGCACCTGATGTAGGTTATGCCCCAGCAAATTTTTATCAAAGTGAAAAATTTCTATTGGCGCACCGGTATTTTTTGGTAGGCAGTATGTGAGACTGATCCGTCACGCTCCGAGGTGAAAGGCTCGATCGGGTGAACTCGGGACCGCCGAGTGCACCCGAGCGAGAAAGCACCGTACACACATTTCTTCGTAGGCCGTGAGTGAGGCTGATCCGTCACGCTCTAAGGTATTATTTACGTGTATATATACGATTATATGATTACGATTGCCAATGAAGTTTTCACTTCTGGTGTGCGGTCTGAAGCACACACTGTACTTTTTTTTTTATTGATTATCGCTTTTGTCTCAAGCCACGAGACGAGAAGGCGACGACCACTTACTTCACTTACACAGTAATGAGAACACTACCTGCTTACGAAGTGGATTCCACAATAGCACAATCATGGGTTGTTATTAAAGCTGATTGTCTCGTCGCTGCCAATTCAATGTGGCTTGAGCCTTAAGCTATTGGCATCAAAAAATATTTAATATTTATTAAAATAATACTATGTAATTTAAAATTGCCTTTTTTAAATTGACATAATATATATATATATATATATATATATATATATATATATATATATATATATATATATATATATATATATATATATATATATATATATATATATATATATATATATATATACTATTACTGTATGTTTTACCGCATTTTTTTTTGTTTAAAAAAGTGGCAAGCTTAAGTATGTATGTGTATACATACATTAATTTAATATATTTTGTTAATACATTCATTCTTCTCAACTACATTTAAAGAAAATAATGGCGTTAAGGAGATAACACATTCCGTCTCATTTTTCGCTATGATATATTATATTCTTTATATTCTTATATAAATGGCTGTATTATTTGCTGTGACGTCAAAACATGATTTTTACTTTGTTAAAGTAAGTGTTCTTGTCAATATGTACATAGAAAATGTTCTATATTGTCCAGTAATTCGTAAAATTTAATAATATAAATGAACACATTTCTGTTGATATAATAGTTAGTTTTAATGTAATATATAATAAAATAACATGTAAAACATTAAGTTACATAATAGACGTATAAGACAGTTTTATCAAAGGACATTCACTGAATCTGAAAATTGCATAGTATTTGTTTTTTTGCATCTCAAATTAATTATCTGATGACGAATAACTACACTTACTTTAGATTCATATAAGGTCTACATAGGATTTGAAAACTACCTAATTATAATGAAAATCTTAGTTGATGGCAAATCTTAGGATTTTCGGTAGATAAATAAATAAAATTATTTATGCAAAAACACTGTTAAATAATGTTTTTGATTGAGAAAATATGCTTAGAACGTAAAACTTTGCGGTGCTTTATGTTTATTTAGTTTAAATATAATTTACTAAGAAGCATTCCTCAGTACTAAGTCAGGCCTAATTTTATGCTAAACTACCCTTTGTGTATTATTTAATTGGCTAGTGATTATCACGTAGTTCTTAAATTTAATAAAATATACACGCTTGTATTTTAATATTGCTTATTTCGATTACGTACTTTGTTTTGCTTTTGTCGGCTGTGTGTAAGGAAACATTGATTTCTTTAGAACGAAAATTCTAATGCATCACTTAAATATTTGAATAGAACATCAAAATTGTAACAATAATCTTTTTAACTGTTTATAATGTACCTATGTTGTATATCGGATCTATATACAACATAAGTGTATATAGATCCGATATACAACATAGATAAGTGTAGTATTAGTAATCCAGTGTGCCGAAAAAAGGTAAATAGGTTGGAGCATATTTTCTTTAACCTCCTAAGCCTGGATTATATCAAATTTCTTTAAACGCGCTTATCACCAAACTCGGATTTGATCTCTCTCTCTCTCATTCAATGTTAGAACGGGACAGACAGATCTTAAACCAAAGCTAAGAGTTAAACGTCGTTTCATTATGTACGTTGTTGAAATTGGGGCTTAGTTATTAGTATCTGAAATTCAAAACATCTTGGGTAAAGTTTGTCTTTCTTTATATCTTAAGTTTAAATGTCGCTTCTTACTACCGGCCTCTGCGTCGTAATCTTTACGGCATTATAAATATTTAGGATAATCAATCCGCAAACAGAATTGTATGTTCTAGTAGAAATTCAGATTTTATTGTGTATAAATAATAACTTTTACATGTTGAATCATAAATGAACTATATTATACATTGTTTATTTATAACTATTAATAAAAATAAATGAATTTCATGTAAATGATTTGTGTTTATATTATATTCTTACCTTCCTCCCCCCTAGGTTACGGAGGTGCCTTAACACATTTTCATTCTGAGAGAATATTTTTTTCAAAAAAGGTCCGCCGTACCAAATCCGTGCGTGTGTAGCGACACCGGAATCGATCCGCAGAATTATGGTCTCCGGACCAAGTTCGAGTTTCTGTAGATACCATATCAAATTACAGAAAAAAAAAGACTAACTCATGCTATCTCTAGTGAGATTATAAATAAGGAGTTGCAGATATGGTGAGAGTGGTGTATAGGGTATGGTGTATGTATATGAACGTGAGTGGGTGTATGCATGTGTGTCTGTGTGTGTGAGAGAGAGTGTGTGTGAAGCACCCTAGCCCTACGGGCTACGACAAGTCTTGGAAAAGTCTCAAAAACAATTAATTCACATTCTGATTCTCATCAACTGCAGATTGAGGTTCACTTACCACCTGCACCACTACCTTCGAAGCGTGTTCTACAAAGTAGTATATACCGATGTTACTGTTAGTTACTTGCCGATGTTACGATGTAGTTGTAGGTGTAGACTATAGGTGTAGATGTTGTTATTTATTTATTCCAGTTCACATTAAGGACTACTGACTAGATATAAAAGATAAGTATCAAGAGAGAGAGAGACCCTTAGTATATTTTATTTAGTAAAAACTCGTTTAAAAATTACCTACATAAAATAACTTTATTTTTGTTTATTATTATTTGTATATATAAACAAGGTCTTGACTGTGATCATATATTATCTGGTGGAAGTGGGTCCTATTTATTTATTATCTTTTAGGCTAGCCCAAGTCTTAAAAAGAAGATTCTCAAATGAAACCACAAATTATATGCACAACTTTGTATTATAACGATAATCATAAAGCACCTTACAATATGTCATCTGTTACAATTTTCAACAGTTACATTATCGTTATAAATATTTATACAAATTTTAACAGCTTTGCAAATTATTTACTAACGTGTTCCATCGTTTCGCTTTCTCTGCAGTAGGTTACGGAACCGAGCGCACAAACACATCTGTACACTCACGCACACAACGATACATTTACGTTCACACATATAGCTCTTAGTAGCGCGTACGGAACATCAATATGCACATAATACTAAAGTAGCCCTTTTCAAAATAGGCTACATTATCGACACAACACATGCACACTTTGGGTCATCCGATAACATTAATTTAGGTGTTTCTAACTTTGCCACACTAAAACAAATTTCATAAACTAGTAGAAATCAAATAGGGTACCAACATTAATTGACATAATGTACATAACTAAATACTGTAGGTGTGTATGTAATCAATAATAATATTTATATTTATTTAGTTTTTACTAATAAGTTTATGGTACTTGTCAGTGTAGAAAAAGTTTAATAATAATTTAATATTAGTATAATATGTATTATTATTATTATTATTAAGGCCCGGCACCGTAACCTGCTGACTAAAATCAGGCAAATCAACATAATTGCACAAAAACATAATATTAAAAACACAAATATTGCGCACATTATATTAGGTACTTTATGGACATAAATTATACATACAAAAATACATTACAATTTTAAAAAACGTTCAGATAGCGTATGTAGTATTAATACTTAAAATTTTATGACTTTTTGAAAATAAAATATAATCAGTAAAATAATCGAAGTTAACAACGGATCAGTAATATTTCACCTTTAATTTATCATTGTCAAATTTCTTTCTTTACCTGTAGACGGACCTTTACAGGTCACAAAATTTAAACAAACTGAGTTTTAGCCGCACTCTTCCTAACTGATTGTGTTGTCAACGATTGTAAACTACTATTGTTAGTACAATACTGATATTTACATTGCGTGTAGCCGTAGGCACTTGTACTATTACTATTTTTAGTTGATTTGATTTAAAACATACAGTCCTAAGTCGCCGCGTTTGAAACTCAGTCTATTAATTATTTTATGGACGTGGAAAGTACATTTAATTTTAATGTGCCGTTCTACTCATAATACGCAGCATACAATTTGGTACTCGTAAATTTTAAAAGTGCTTTCAACTGTCAAACGCTAGGCCTTAACCAAAATATTTGGAGCACTATGAAAAAATAAAAAATGCTGTATACCATGCCCATATTTTAGTGTTTCATAGATTACGCGTAGGTTATAAATAAAACTATAACTAAACACCCTAATTACGACTCCTCTTTCACACCGCCTCCTTCTTATATTTATTTTATGTACTATATTTATCCCAATATCAAAATTTATACAAAACCACACCTTTGTAAAGTGTACCAGTCGTTAATCTGAAAGGACTTCATGGCGGTAGTTTTTTAAAATCAGATTGTGCTGCATTTTTCTTACTTCAAATATACAGGGTGAATTTTTCAAGTGGACATGGTAGGCCAAATCCGAAACTATAAAGAATAGTAAAAAATAGTGAAAGAGTTGAAATAAAAACCTACCTATAAAACAAATGGAAAAAAAAGTTTGCCGCACGTTATTTACTTTACAAAATATTTTGTTCCTTATTACCAACACTATCGAATGGCATTATTAAAATAGGTGTGTATTTTTCCCACGATTTGTCGGTTCGATTGGAAATTGATCAAAAATCTAATGATGAAGTTTTAGTTTTTATCCAAATCGGGATTGATACTCCTTTCAGCATTTTCTGCTATTCCTTGTAGCTTCAGATTTCGGCTACCATGTCCAGTTGAAAAATGTACTTGTATAGCTAAGGATACTCTAATATTTTAACTAACCATTAATGGTTTTGGAAATGCTGCAAACATTTCACATATTCCTTCAAGCAAACAACTAAAATACAAATAAAAAAATGTGAAGTTAAGCGACAAAAATATTGAAACAAAAGATAGCCCTGCCACATTAACGACTTTAATTATTATTATACAAATCCTTTAAAAACATTAGCGCTACACATTTGTTCCAATATGCTGATCTACAAATAGACAACGACTGCAGTATAACAGTTAAACAATTTGTACCAACCGCCGATTTGAAAAATTCAGCCAAACTGTGTTGCCATTTACATGATAGTATAAGGAGTTTAAATTTTTTTCTTTTAAAAGGAATATACCAATAGACAGAAGAAAACGTTTATAGTAGAAACAAAGGGAAAGGAAGAGAATAATATGGTCGTAAAAACCAAGTTCTTGTCTATGTAAACAAGAGCCCTGATGTTTCAATTTAATACTTTGATATTATTATACTCCGCAACTGGTAAATTATTTACAATACTAGATTAAACATGCTGGTGGGTTGTGTACATCTTAATATTTGTATAATATACAAGGACCAAGGTGGCGTGAAAAAAAAACTGAAAATTGATAAAAATAAAATGTAGAAGCTAAGATAACATATATTTATTTAGGTCGTAAAGTCAACTTATAGAATATTTTTTCACACCATCTTGTCATGGTTTCTTTTGAATGTGCTACCTACTTTATACAAGTCGTTATTCATAAATGCGGTGTGCTCGAATCTGTCAATACTTATACTGTGGATATCAAGCGATTTAACAACGACATAGCGATTTGGAATATGGGTAATGTTATTTTAAATTACTTCCTAATAAGTCTTGTCCAGCAATGCCATGAAATAATTATTTTTTTAAATAATTTAATAAATTAACTACTCACAAATAAAATGTTGAACATTTATTATATAATATAGGTATAATCAATTTTGTAATATATGTATAATGTATTTTATTATATTTAAAATCATCAGAGAAACTCAGAATACTTACATGTTTTGCTCCCACTCAAACGACAACGATACCTGTATTTTTACATGACGGTATAACATTTATAATAGGTTATAATATTGTTGTATATAATCCCACTTGCAGTGATAATTTTGAATGTCATTCAAAGTCTCATTTCAGTGACTAGCGATCAACAATATTTCGCTAGGAGAATGTATCTACTTGCTTTAGGTACAAATTCACTATACAACCCGCCATTTTATGATTTTTTTCAGTTTTTGTAAAGTATTCGTTATGCGTGGTAAGCTATTCTAGAACGGCTTTGGTACGGGTGGGCCGTAACAGTTGACGGGAGTGTGACATGTGCTAGTAGCGGCTATGTCCATGAGCGCTCTAGTATCGCTAGTATCGGTAGTGAAGTATCAAGCGCTAGCAGCTGTATTATTGTAACCGCAGATCTCGGATTGAGACTGGCACCAGCGGCGGTCGGGATGTGGCTGGCATAAACGGCTAGCAAGGCTGTGGTGGGGTCGGGACTGGAGAACCGGCGAGCACTAGCAGCAGGTGTACGAGCGCTAGCAGTCGGGTCGTGGCTGGCGGCACGGGGTTTAGTGGTCGGGGTATAGCGGGTGCTAGTAGTTGTTGTAGCGAGCGCTAGCAGTCGGGGCGTGGCTGGCTGCGCGGGACGGGCGGGCGCTAGCAGCGGTCGGGGTGTAGCGGGTGCTAGTAGTTGTAGCGAGCGCTAGCAGTCGGGGCGTGGCTGGCGGCGCGGGACGGGCGGGCGCTAGCAGCGGTCGGGGTCGGGGGGCGCGGGCAGGAATGGGTCGGCGCGCTTGTGCTCCAGCAGCGCCTTCACTGTCGACGTGTCGGCGGGCAGCTCGGACTTCTTCCGCAACAGAGGTTTCGTGGCGTTGTTGTAGCTTTGTTTCCTCGTCGCCTGAAGAAACATTAATTTAATATTAATTTCAATAACGTCTTAATTAAATAGTAACAATTTGTTTATATTTGACATAAAACCGTCAAAAGTGCGGACCAGATATACTCAGCCGCTAAAAGACCATAAATATGATCGATTAATAATAAATTCATTTTCACCTCAGCAGCTCAAACATGCCGCTTTTGCTGCGAGACAACAGTGAACAAAACGCGATTTTGATTCGAGCGTGGGTCAAAGTAGCTTTTTAATTTTTCAATCTTCGGTGCCACGAATTGACATTGTTCAGCCATAAATTTGAAACATTCGATTTTCGAATCCTTTAATAATTAGAATAATATTTAATAAATAGATAAGAAAAACCAATTACTTTCAATAATTGTACCTTTAATAGTTGTAACTTTTAAAATGTTTAGCATGATTTTTAATTCATATTAAATAATAACCTTAATTCAATCTATTCCTGTTCATTTCTATGTCTCCTAAGTAATATGTGTTCTCTGCTGCTGCTGAAGTAAAAAGTTATGTGTGCTACACGAGACCAAAGTTTTTTGCATCTCGTGCTGTTGAGTCCCTCACTACGCTCAGGATTCTAACTTTGAATCATAGAATCCTTCGCTTGCTTAGGACTCAAAATCAGCACTCGAAACAAAAAACAACTTTGATCTCTTGTTGCACAAATAATTATTGTCAAGGCTTCAACACCTCATCAGCGCGCTCACCTCGTCGGGCTCGATGCGCGGCAGCGTCATGTCAGGCGGCGAGACGGGCTCGCGCGGCGCATCACCGCCGCCGGTGCCCAGGCGCAGCACGTCGCGCGCCGCGGGGTTGGCGGCCGCACGCGCCTCCAGCCGCTGCCACATCTCCTCGCGCTGTTGTAGGCGCTCGTGCTCCCTGTAATATTGAGTAGGTTCATGTTTAGACGTGCGTTGGGTAGAATAAACATCATAATATACT
The DNA here is from genome assembly GCA_905404095.1 of Glaucopsyche alexis. Taxonomy (NCBI): domain Eukaryota; kingdom Metazoa; phylum Arthropoda; class Insecta; order Lepidoptera; family Lycaenidae; genus Glaucopsyche; species Glaucopsyche alexis. The sequence goes on from FR990045.1 coordinate 18,103,348, forward strand.
GCTGTATTATGTAAAACGAATAGAGTTAATACAGGATTTAGTTAAATGTTTAAGAAAATATTAAAAATGTAAACGGTTTATACACGTTTAGATAATCTTGTATACATTAAGGTGGTTCGTTTCCTATACAAAAAAACAATGGACATTATTTAGGTAATTTCATACTATTACTACATAAATTTATATGCACATCTATTTATTCTGCAATACAATTGTCGCAAAATATATTTAAAATACTTTATTTCACACAGAAGTCACATTTTTATTGAATTTTCGACAAAAAGTGACATTTGTAACTTATGTCACTTTTTGTCGAAAATTCAATAAAAATGTGACTTCTGTGTGAAATAAAGTATTTTAAATACATTTTGCGACAATTGTATTGCAGAATTAATAGATGTGCATATAAATTTATGTAGTAATAGTATGAAATTACCTAAATAATATCCATTGTTTTTTTGTATAGGAAACGAACCACCTTAAGCCGTAAACTTGTTACATATAAACTGAGCGATTATTACTAAATGCATTTTAATTTATTTTTTAATTTATTTAAATTAATTTATACTTTTAAATTATTACTAAAACAAGATTTCTCAATCTATTTCTCTCACTTCTGTTTCTCCTGCTTGTACTGCTGCGTGCATTCGTCGAACAGTTTCTGGTTCATCTCCATGAAGAGTTTGAGGGCGTTGTAGACGAGGCCGTGTATCGTCTTGTTCCAGTGGCTCTTGGTGTTGCGGTACAGAGACGGGAACATGATCGGCAGGATGTGCGTCGCGTTGTCCGTGATAAGTGACATTATGTACTCGTTGTTCCAGTAGTATAGCGCGCGCTCCGCCACCTGTGGATCATTCGAAGTGTGAGGTCGGAATCGCATTACTTGGAGGTAGTATCTTCTAACTATAAATATGGAAAAATATGTACAACTTAACCAAGAGCATGTCAGGACATGTCTAAGGAGGGTTCCGTAACAAAAAATCTATTACACAAGGTTTTTTTTTTATTATTTCAAAAGTTACTGTCCGATTTCGTCCAAAATAATTTTTAATTATTTTTTAAAATTTTCTTTAATCATCATTTTTTAGCATGATCTATCAGCATGGAAAATAGCAAATAACATCTCATAGTAATGCCATGGGGAATCAACTTATATCGATTAATCGAAAATGGTTGACGTAAAATGTCATGTATTACATGTCCTTTATTTTAAAACACCTATTCAAAGATACCCCACACGATGGTAGAATTAAGGCCCGTATTAAGGTGGTTCGTTTCCTATACAAAAATACAATGGACATTAATTAGGTAATTTCATACAATACTACATAAATTTATATGCACATCTATTTATTTTGCAATACAATTGTCGCAAAATATATTTAAAATACTTTATTTCACACAGAAGTCACATTTTTATTGAATTTTCGACAAAAAGTGACATAAGTTACAAATGTCACTTTTTGACGAAAATTCAATAAAAATGTGACTTCTGTGTGAAATAAAGTATTTTAAATATATTTTGCGACAATTGTATTGCAAAATAAATAGATGTGCATATAAATTTATGTAGTAATAGTATGAAATTACCTAATTAATGTCCATTGTATTTTTGTATAGGAAACGAACCACCTTAATGAACCGTTTTCATAGTTGAGTAAATTCTCAAGAATGTTCTCAAGATTTTGTTTTAATTAATAGATCGTACTTAACTACAGCTGTAGGTATGGCGTCTCAAGTGAGTGAGAACGTATTAATAATCGAAACTCGTTCTCAAGTAAGCTGTCAAAACTGTTTCTTGAGACGCGGTTTCGTGAGTATGGTCAAACCTTGACTTGAGAACGGCTTGGGATACAGTAGAAAATTATTTGATGTGTTTTTAGTTGTTTTACAACTATGTAAATTATAATCTAAATACTTACGATTAGTCAAACTCGAATTTACGCTACATACTGAACACAAAACAAAGTTATGAATAAAAAGACTTTTGTTGATACCTCTTCTTCTTTTTTTTGGCAATCGCGGTTGAAAAGGTTTTGCACCATTCTGCCAGCGTCGAGTATTTAATTTTTTTTAAATATATTTTATGGACGCTTCACACCACGTCAATCTGATCCCGTGGTAAGTTCTCGAAGAACTTGTGTTACGGGTACCAGATAACGGAAATATATTTAATACTTTTATACTATCCACATATTTAAGATTTTTATTATATTACACACATATTTAATACACATCCATGACCCAGGAACACAGAAAAACTTTTTGTTCCTTCGGCGGGATTTGAACCCGCGACCCCCCGGCTTGAGCACCAACACGCTCAACCAACTGAGCCACAGAGGTCGTCAAAAAAGGTCGTCGTATTTATAGAAATATTTTCGATTTTATTTATTTATTTACATTAAACCTATTTGATTTATAAATCATAGCACTCCACCAAAGACAAACATTAAAACAAAAGTGACTGATGATTTGACACTTGACAGCAGAACTTGTTTTTCGGTGTAAAAAAACCAATCTTCATTAAATCAATTCCCTCCTCCTGCTACAATTCCTCGCACTATCGCCCTTATCGTATCTTATCTGTTCTGCATTTTGTAAATACTGCTTTTATTGAAACTTTATATACATAATAATATATTGTTACTAACAAAATAAAACAGTGTTAAGTGCTAACCCTAAATGTTTGTGTTTGTTCAAGATTTTAGATTATAATTCAACAGACTTCATTCAGTACGCCATATCCTTGTTAATTCATTAAACCCACTTAGCAAAGTTTTCGTCAACACACTCTGATATTGGCGAATCACTAAGGAAGTAAGGAGCCATTTTAAAGAAAAAGAAGAAGTAGAACATTTTCGAATATCTGTGATCCGCATTCCGTTTTACCTAGTTGTTATAAAAATATATATATGTCAAAGACTCCATTAGGATAAGATGGCAAACGGTTGAAATATTCCAAGTTTAGATATTTATTACAATATTATCGAATAGCCCAAATGCTGAACGATCAGAAACGTGACAAGTTCGATGAAAACGACGTCGTATTTCACGACTTCCGTATTTTATCCTGATTCCTGAGCTTTTCTAATCCAGTCATTCCCAAATTCAGGCAAATAATACCCCAGTCTCCATGACAACCATTATTTTTCTATGACATCTGTCAATACTGGCATCGACCAAGTCCAAATAGTAAAACTACTTGACGTTTCCAATCAGAGACAATCTTAGCTTTAACACGCTCCGACACGGCCATTCTGACAATTCGCACGTCCCTGTGCGAAACAAATCCGTTGACACTCCGACAAGATCACCCTGGCGATTCTGAGATCCTTGTGTGAAGAATATTTATGTGCATCAACGCTCCGACACGGCTATTCTGTCCATGCACACGTCCTCGTGTGAAGCGTCTCACGTCTTCGTTTCAAGGTTCTGAAAAAAACATTTGACAGCACAGTAAAAGGTTCTCACTCGGTCAACCTGACCTCGGAAAATTAATAAGAACTGCTTTAATCCATGGACATAACATTTAATTTTCTCATATTCTAACACATCAATACCTCCCTCCTGTGTCAATTACACTCTAATTAACATCCTTCATCTAACCTCTATGTAGTGTTCTCAGAGTTAAGTTCTAATTCACATTTTATACTCTCAGATTAAACACACATGAAGTATACAGATACAACACAATATCAACCATAATCTTGCTACCAAATAAATCATGACATGCTTTACCACACACTTCACACTTTACATGTACCAATCTCAATATCGAAAAACGATGCTGTTTCGATATTCCTATCCGGTAGGCAGCTAAAGAGCCGACTCCATCCGGGCTAACTATATTCAACCACTGCAGCATTGTTACAATACAAGGCCACCTCCTTCCGGTGCACCTCACTACAAAAAAACACTGGGTTGCCTCCATCCGACACCCAGTCACAAGGCCACCTCTATCCGGTGCCTACTCTCGTCAAGCACTGGGCTGACTCCATCCGGCATCCACTCACAAGGCCACCTCTCTCCGGTGCCTACTCTCGTCAAGTAATGGGATGCCTCCACCCGGCACCCAATCACAATCCTCGCTCGCAATCCGCAGTCACAATTCACATTCGCAATCTACAGTTGCAATTAACAGGTGCAAAAATATTCTCAGTTTACATTTTAACAAACAGTTTACAATGTACTTCAAAATCTTAATGTCTTTTGGACCGCTTAGATTATTACCGGATTGAGCGCGCCGAACATCTTGGTGAAATAACTAAACCTACTATTAAACCAAAAGCTAATATCATTTTACTTTAGTGCTAAACAGAGCCGTCGTATTGCATACACGTCACGAACTTTTAACAAAATATTTTTGCATTTAACTTTTTTAATAAATACATCCAGAAGCAGAGACGGGCGAGCAAAAAAAAACATTGACCGAACCGGTAGCACATTTACAAGAAATAAATAAAGATTTAGTGCCTCACATGACTATCGAGTACTTTAAAAATTATTCCACATAATTCGAAAAAAAAAATACTGTCGCAAAAATGTTAGACCGGGCAACCCGATCGTCTTTGTTTTAGGCTCAAATTGTAGCTGACTAAATTGTCCAGAGGAATTTTTCGCAAATTTTGAAATAATTCTCCGTTTCCAAATTATCGCGCTCCAAAAAATATAAAAAAATGTGAATAAAATTTAATTTTTATTTCACTGTTTCAGCCATAACTTTTTTCGTTTTTTTTTTTCGTGAATACGCGTCCTTTGAGCTTTTTTTGAATATCATATCCTTCACAACTCTCCGAGATATAAGGGAATCTTAGTTTTTCATGAAATCGGAGCTTGCACTGGAGCGAACGAAAAGAAAGTTACAATGTCAAAAGTATTTCGTATTTTTTCTAGCTATACACACTGCAATTAATGTTGAAGGGTCAGGTGTTTCACAATACTCCCGCCGAATGTAAGCAGTTGTAACTTGTTACACTAAGTTAACATAACACATATTAGGACGATTACGCTAAAGATTGATATCAATATAAAACTTTTGAATTTTCAAAGTTTCTGATGGAAATTATACGTTTCTTTCTCATAAATTTAATAATCGTTTGGTCGTAAGCAACTTTGGTGCGTTTATAACGAACGACAAGGGTATTCAACTCGAGGTTCATTTTCACGTTTACAGATGAGCAATCGGACTGTTGATGGAAAATAACCATAGCCGTCGCTTTTATTACCATACCAAAAGAGTCATAAATGCGTTGCTAGTCGTTAAGATAATCTTAGGTCTCCTGTCGCACAATTTTTAAGTATTTTTGGTTTTACCTAAGTACCACAATATTCTAGGCAATTTGATTTTAGCATGTGTAGCAATATACATTCGAAGCCCACAAAGTAAACCAAAAGGTCGATTCTACTAATCAAATTCCGTAACAGTACAGTTACGATCCAGTCCTGATAATATATTAAAACTGCAAATAGCACTCTCACAAACGTCTAACCAACGTCAAACCCGTTTTGATTGGGCACAACTCCAAAAATCAGTTCATGACGTCAAGACTAGTCATCCACAACTCAACAAAAGCAAACTAAAAGTGTAAGTCAACTACGAGAATTGGGGTTCAGAATAACTGATAGTTGACACAGAGATGACTGAATATACCAGTAGTGATAAACCTCCTCCTGACATTTCATAAGCTTACTTCTACATCTGTTACTTTCTGGTCGATATCCTTTAACTTCATTGGAAGTAACTGCAATTTTAAGTCCACGGTTTTAATATGCGCAAGTAAAATTCAGGCTTCTGAAACTTTGCCATTACTTTCTACTTAAAACCTTACCGATCAATAATTAATTGACAATATTTATAAGATCAAATAGCTCATAAATATCAAAAAAAGTAAGATCAGGACAAAGATTGGTAATTTGCTTTGATGTCCGTTTTCGCAAACTAGAGTATGTATGTTGTGTCTATATGATGACGTTGCCATAGGTTGACATTTCCAGTTAGGTTCAAGTAGTTCATTTTTCTGAAGGTTTGGGGGCCGTTATACCAAATACTCCATAGACCACAGTTATTGAGTGTCCAAGTTGGAATCTTTATGCCCAATATATTATCATTTACCAAGTTAAGAGAGCAAAACTGCATCTGCCACGTAATTTATCGTCAATTCCCTCCAAGTATGTCAATACATAGTGTCCTTGTCTCCCGCTGTAAAATAAAAATAAACAATACATGACATATCTCAGAATTGCTATTAAACTAGCTTTGATGTTCTGATGCAGCTAAACGTCTTTAACAAAACTTTTCCTCATGCAGGACAATCAATTGACTTGTGTCCCTATCAACCACAAAGCATTTGCGAGCAGTGTGTTGACCACAGGATCTTATATTCTCTAGTTTTGGCTTTCCATCTCTTATGTTTGTTATTATTATATTTTTAGCGATCAATACAATTCAACTTCAACTCAAGAATCTTGTGTTCTAAGTCTCCGCTACGGATTAAGTGTACCCAATATCCTTTGTAATTGGAATGTGAATGCAGTCTGATTATTTCATCTTGCTTTTACACCATGAAGATTCACCCATGCTAAATGCATGTAATACACTCTTCTGACTCTAGTGTCATTCTGATCGGTTTCGATCTATTAATCTAGGTATTACTTTCGTCGGACAACTTTGTTTTCTCCACGTTTTAGGCTCTACGCATTTGTTCATTTGCGATTTAAGCAATTTGCTCATCCTGCGTGTCATGCTCATTCTGCCCTTTGCACGTTATGCTCCGAAGGGTCTTTCTATGTGGGTCGTGATGTTCATCCCACTTCTGATGTCAAAGACTCCATTAGGATAAGATGGCGAACGGTTGAAATATTCCAAGTTTAGATATTTATTACAATATTATCGAATAGCCCAAATGCTGAACGATCAGAAACGTGACAAGTTCGATGAAAACGACGTCGTATTTCACGACTTCCGTATTTTATCCTGATTCCTGAGCTTTTCTAATCCAGTCATTCCCAAATTCAGGCAAATAATACCCCAGTCTCCATGACAACCATTATTTTTCTATGACATCTGTCAATACTGGCATCGACCAAGTCCAAATAGTAAAACTACTTGACGTTTCCAATCAGAGACAATCTTAGCTTTAACACGCTCCGACATATATATATTAATATGTAAAAGATTATTAAACATTAATATCTACGTGAAAATTAATGAAAATCAGGTCTTTAAATATAAAAAATACAGATTAAACTTTTTTTGGTATTTATATTATTAGATATTACATTTTTAAAAGTAAATATTGAAGGAATGTTTATTCAATAAATCCGATCTTTGCAGAAGTGTAAACGAAACGTAATTTCATTCGTTCATTGTCGTGTAAATGACGCTTAAAAGTTTAGTAAGTAATCTCAATAACGTTATCAACTGAGACGGTCTTGAGATCATACTATGAATTAAAGACCTTCTTGAGAAGCTAATCGCTACTTGAGACCGTCTCAGCCAAGAAAGGTCTTGAGAACGAGTTTGAGAACGGTTCATTAATACGGGCCTTAAAAATACTTCACATGTACCACCGACAAAGTTCCCGCTCGACCAGCCTCTAAACATTCACCTTTGCACTAGGACGCCTCAAAATATTTAAACGCGAAGGAAGTAACCGCAACGACTGCAGACGAGGCTGAACTACGTATTTACACGTGAGTATGTTTGCGAGCCCACTATTAAACGGCGCTGTTGAGCGATTTTCATCTTATGCCTGGTCGAGCGGGAACTTGTTCGGTAGTACCTACCACACGAGAGCCACTCCTAAAATATAAAATTATAATAATTGTATGACTCTAAAACCGAGATTTTTTTTTCCAAATTTCATCAATTTATATTCATAATTACAGAAGCTAGAAGAGTGGACAGACAGACAGACGGACGGGTAGAGCGAAACTTAAGGGTTCCTAGAGTACGACGGAATCCTAAAAATGAATAAGTCACGCCTACCTGGAAGTGCGGGCTGGAGACGCACTTGGCGAGCTGGCGGAACAGCGGGTCCATGATCTTCTGGAACTCGGCCGGCTCTATCACGTCTAGTATCTCCTCCATTTCGTTCAGGAACATGACTTCTTTCGGGGAGTGTGTTTTCGGCCAGTATTTTAGTAGTGCCCTGAAATTATTTATGACGATAAGAGAAAGTTATTGCTGGCCTGTTGGGACTTTGATTGCTGGTTTTAAAAGTTAAGGTTACTATACGATTCTTACGATTCTGAATAATAGCCGAGTGTTTTATATAATATGTGTGAGTTTATTGTTATATTTACTTATAATATTTTTATTCAGCTAACCAATACCACTAATGTATATGTAATAGTAATTTATGACATTAGAACTTTTAAAATAAAATAAAAAAATATTTCGTTGCAGGCTAAGATAGAATTAGCATGTCCCTCGGACACCCCTGAGATCATATCAAAGAGTTTTTGTGGTTGGTTACCACTGTCGATCCTGGCTACACAGGAGTTGCAGTGGTGGGTAAGTGTGGTGGGCCAATTGCCCATTTAAAAATATAATAAACAAATATTGAATTAAGTAGTAGATTAATGTTAAATAGTATATCGACCTATTTTTAAGTCTGTGTTAAGAAATAAGGGATATATTAACCTAACAACGGGCTGCGTGAGCGAGGGGTCCTTCTCCAGGAACTGCACGACGCAGTAGGCCAGCTGCGGGTGGTACACCGACAGCGACTTCACTTTGTGCAGCGGCAGCAGTACCTGCACACGCCGAACACAAACAGATTATTTATTATTTTTTAAATATCTATGCTTCACACCATGTCAATTTGGTCCCGTGGTAAGTTATTAAAGCACTTGTGTTACGGGTACCAGACAACGGAAATATATTTAATCCTTTTATATTATACACATATTTAAGATTTTTATTATATTATTATACACATATTTAATTCACATCCATGACCCAGGAACACAGAAAAACTATTTGTTCCTTCGGCGGGATTCGAACCCTCGACCTCCGGCATGAGCACCAACACGCTCAATCAATGAGTCACACAGGTCGTCAATATTATGTGCGCCACGTCTATCTGACTATTTACAATCGTCTCGAGCCGGTAATTCGATTTGTGCACTTGTTTTTGGTTTGCGTGACGTAACCTATCCAATATCGATATACGATTCGAGTCCCAGAAGTACCTATTATATACCACGAAAACGTCTGATTTTTTAAATTTATTTTAGACCTTGGTTCTTTTTAGGTTAACAAACATTTTAGCTATGTTCAACAGCTTTGATATCACCTTTACAAGAGGAAACAAACGTCAAACCCTCCAAAACAAGTGTTTACCGCAAACTCAACATCTTTTTTATCCAAAAATTTGTGAGTTTACGAAACTGTAGACTATCCACTGGATCGTATTTCTTGCTGATTATTGCATTATCTGCTAGACGAGGATATTTTTCGGATTTTGATGTGACACATAATATATTAAATATATTATTATGATCCTAATTGCCAAAATCTAAACGCTATAGGTACATGTAGCTACTAAACGAATGCTAGTTTTTATGTTTAATAGTCATTTTTAGTATTTTCCTCGCACCTTTTCCAATATTTCTATCATAAGCCTTCCCTGAACTTCCACAATTATTTCAAGGCCAAAATTAGCTAAATCGGTCCAATCGTTCTCAAGTTTTAGCGAGACACAGGTTTAGCAATTAATTTTTATATATGTTACGGGTAATACTAGAAGATAAACCTAGGTCTACTTGGGTTTACCTAGGATTACCCAAGCTTTGTGGATAAAGTCCGAATATTTATTTATATTCGGCGTTTACCCGTATATAACTAAGTTTACCCAACACTGGTTGGGTAATGTTTGGTGTTGGTCGTAATAATAATGTTCATAGAGGAAGAGGACATTTTCGAAACGTGCTTATGGCAGTTATAGAAATTACTGATGCTCTTTACAAGCTAGGAAACGCACGTGGAACTATCGAAGAAATGTTCTCAAGGAACCAGTTTTCTGTGTGTCATAAACTGATCAACATTAAAAATATATCACCAATATATAAAAAAGCAATAATTATTGTTTTGTGTACGTTTTTTCAATTAAACTATAAATGCACATGGTTTTTAATTTCATTAATTATTCTAACATTACCCAGCCTGTCTTGGGTAGACCTAGGTGAGTATGGGTAAATTTCGAATTAAAATTTATATTCAGACCAACACCGAATATTACCCAACCAGTGTTGGGTAAACTTAGTTGTATACGGGTAAACGCCGAATATAAATAAATATTCGGACTTTATCCACAAAGCTTGGGTAATCCTAGGTAAACCCAAATAAACCTAGGTTTACTCTATCTTCTAGCATTACCCGTAACATATACATATCAGAAGAAGATTTACCCTAAGTAAAAATTGTTTGTGTTCCTCTTTGAGCGGCAGCGCGAACCCGTTGATGATGGAGCCCAGGATCTCCAGCAATTCCGCGATGCCGTTGTGATGCTCCGTCTCGTATATAAACCTGAAATAAATCAAATCAAATCAAAAATGACCACCGACTGAATGTGAAACCATCAAACTCTATGAGGTAGGCAGAGCCTATTGGGCAAGTCTGTAGGATAGAGAAAAGAACACATTTGTATTGTATTTAACATTTTATTAACCGACTACGTCGAAGCCAAAAGAAAGGGTAATGATTTTAGCAATCTATGTATGTATTCTTGTTACACGGTCCACCGTAGCGCCTAAACTACTAATCCAATTTTAATTAGTGAGGTGTCAATAAATATGTAATACTTACTTAATGGCCAGAGTATCTAAGAGTAAATTGCGTAGTCGGGTTAGTTATTAACTTTTCATTAATTTTATTATATTAGCTCTTTCTATAAAATGTTATATTGGCCGATGCCTCTTTGGTCCAGTGGTAGGCTTGGCTCTCGACTCCAGAGGTCGTGAGTTCGATCCCCTAGTTGGAACAACAAAAAATGTTGTTTTCAAGTCTGGTCAGAACAATGCAGGCTGATAATAACCTGATTATTTGACAAGAGATCAATGCGTTGGATGGGCATGTAATAGTCGGTCTTGGGCCTGATCTCTCGTCAGTCGTGTCGGTTTTCCGTAGTGTTGCCCAAATCAGTCTTGGTCTTGGTCTTGCAGCAAGAGTCTCGCAAGAGTCTCGCAAGTCTCGCAATTACCTTTTAGCCTATTGCTATTTATTAAACGTTATTTTAGATATTAGAACAACTTAATATAACAACGTAACGTAATACCTACTCTATAACGTTGTTCTGAGATCTAAAATAACGTTTAATGAATAGCAAAAGGCTAAAAGGTAATTGCGAGACTTGCGAGACTCTTGCTGCAAGACCAAGACCAAGACTGATTTGGGCAACACTAGTTTTCCGTCCCCGGTCCCCACTGGGTAATGAGAGTTAAAGGAGAGGCAGTGCTCTTGTGTATTGTGAACACACATGGGCACTATAAAAATAACTCGTAGCTGTGGCCTGGTTTCAATAAAACCGGCTACCGTCGCTGAAATCGGTGTGGCAGGCTATTATTATTATATTATTTTTAGTATTTTATTATATTATGTCGAAGTACGCGGCACCTCTACCTTACCATCATCACAAGTGACTATAGTTGATTATTATTATTTACTATAACTTTCGTATTCTCTTGTATAAACATAAAGAAATATATGAACGATAAACATTTACAATAGCAATTTTCTGTTTAATGGAAGTACACAAAGCCCGCGTTTTATTTATTTCTCTATTTGAGTAAGTACGTCGGAACATTATAGTGTTCTAGAAGTTTCGAGCGTGTTTGAAGTTAGCGCGTCGGATGTCACGGCAGTTCACGGCACACAGTCATTAGGCGGTAATAATGGTAAATAAAAGTTCACTAGTCAAGTGTGTTAGGTCTCGCAAGTCAAAGAGTTCCGTAGCTATTCTGCATACTGTACATAGATTTATTCCTTCAAGCGATTCGCACCTCACCTTTGATAAAAACGGTGGTGGTCTAGGTACATACACTCATGCGATAGTTGTCCTAATGGATATTAATGTCTTTTTAACTTAAAATTTAAGATTTATGTGAGGTAGGTAGATACAGCTTTTAACGTAGTCTTTTAATTTCACAAGCAGAGAGAGGAAATATTGATCTTAAAGTGCCTATACTTTTTTAGTCTTTTTATCGTCCTAGAAGTCTGAACCCTAATAATATTGTAGGTCACAACAAGGACGTGAGCACTGATCACTCAACATGTGCGGCAATTAAAATGCATTCAACGCTGAACATAATAAAAATGACCACTCCCCGTATCAAGATATTTATATATTCAACATTATTTCGTGTAAAAAAAAAACAAAATAATATTTTTACTAATTATATCCCATTCGTTTGCAATATTGTACACTGCAAAGAATTTTCATTGCGTCTTCTTCGAACAATAACAATTCAAACTTTGATCAAATTTCTATCACAGAATTCTTGAGAGCTTATCAGCGTGTCAAATACGATCCGACTACCCTATGAAAATGTACGAATAACATATTATAATAACATGTACGAATGTATATTATGACATACCTATAGAATACATTGTTAATCTGTTTCCTGATGTAGGCGCGTAGGACTAGGAACTTCCCGTATATCCTGTGCAGCGTGGTCTTGAGGAAGTCGCGCTCCCGCGGATCCTCTGTGTCGAACAACTCCAGAAGCTGTAACAATTGATCATTTCCATTTTACTACACACTATATTTTATTTAAAAACATATTCGTATTAAAATGTTAGTTGGTTGTTTATTTTTACTAAAATATTATATATTTTATTTACAAACATATTCGTATTTTAATGTTGGTTATCCAAATTACTCCTTTTGTCAAATCATTTCTTCATAGCGGAATACTACGTCTTAGTAATAATAATTATTATTATCTGCGTGTTAAATTTCACTTTTCAGTGCAATTCGTTCAGTCGCATAACGCATTGAATAATATTGATCACAATAACGGACCTTGCTTATAAGAGGAATACATAAATATGCAGTCGGTTAAATAGTAACGAGGTATTCATTTATGTTTTGGTGTAAGGTTGGAGTTGTAGACAATCAATATTGTCATATCTTTAGTGCTCTAAGCTCTTATAATATATGGTTTGGTAAAATCAATTACGGATACTTCGGGCATATGATCTACTGCTTATGTAAAGACGTTTAAGCAGAAAAATACTTGCCATACTCAATTTTTTTTTCTTTATATGGGACAGTTTGCGTTTTGCGGAGAACACCCATACATCACATGATTTTTTTACTTTGACTTTTGAGTATGACAATTATTTTTCTACTTAAACGTCCTTTCGGGCATATGATGTAAAGACGTTTAAGCAGAAAAATACTTGCCATATTTAAAAAAAAAAAAATTTTTCTTTATATGGGACAGTTTGCGTTTTGCCGAGAACACCCATACATGACATGATTTTTTTACTTTGAGTATGACAATTATTTTTCGGCTTAAACGTCCTTACATAAGCAGTATCATATGCCCGAAGTATCCGTAATTGATTTTTGGAGACCTTATAATTATATCATATTACGTATACGGTATAATTGCAAATACATCACAGAAAACGTAATATTAATTTACAGAGTAATTTTGTTGCATTCGGATCGGTTAGTGTTTTACGACCTGGACGACGCCATTGGAAAGTTCCCAAGCGAAAGTTACATCGGTGCCTTATTATCATTTTAAAAAGCTCATAAAAGATCAGAAAATACTAACAGACAAATTCGTTTCAATGAATAATTAAATAAGAAAGTTATCACCTGCTATTTAATTAAACATTAATTGATGAGCCGGCTTGTATGCACGCCTCGCCTGTGGTAGGTACTATAGCATAGATAATACAGATATATATTAGTATAGATGCGCAACTCTAAAATTGAAACTGAGTCTTGCAAAAGTTTCGGAATGTCGTTTTTAGATGGCGTTGTACCGTTTTAGTTACTATCAAACCCGCTAGATGGAAGTAGTACCGCCTGATAATTTTTATTGAACTGAATTATGGACAGAAATTAAGTTTTATCGAAAGTCGTAGACACAACAACGACCAAGTTCCTCTTTAATAGTGGGATATGATTGCTGCATAGTAAAATGTTCGCGAGCCCTTATAAATACGCCTTGTGTTAGCGATAGCGCGATGTAGAAGTCGCTTAGTGGCATCTGTTGTGACAATGCGAAAACTTTCAAACTGTTAGTACCGGACAGTCATTTTTAGATGTCTCTGTACTCTGTTAATTTGTGCATGTATGAGAGTTTCACCCCCCTGTACTATAGCTTGACCGCTGTAAAGTCGACCCTCCCGATGGTCCGCGGGACGCGGGGCGGGTAGCGCTCAACCAATCAATCAGTCCGATGTCGGCCACCGACGTCGAATAACGTACGCAGCTAGAGCTCGCGCAGTTGAAGCATTGTGCCCGCTACACATGCGATTATTTTACTTAGTTACATCCAACAATAAATCTAACATAGTTGCTTAATTAATTGTGTATATATAAAAATAATATATAATAAAAATAAATATAGAATCAGTCTATTATTTGCCACACTCACATGACTCAAACAATTATAATCATTCACCTAAACAATAACACGAATATTTATCTTGAGATATCTCGAGATAAATCTCTGTGGCCACAATGCCGTGTGTACCCGTGCATACCTCCCGCCCCGCGTCCCGCATACCATCGGGAGGGTCGACTTTACAGCGGTCAAGCTATAGGTACTGGTATGTCGTCTACGTCATACGTGCACTTTTTTTGATAATTATATCTAAGTACCTGGGTAAGTGGTTACCGAGCTTTGCTCGGGTTCTGATAAAAAAAATAGAATGACAAAAATATTCTCTGACCAGGATCCGAACCCACCACATTCCAAATATTCGAACAAAGAAAAAATTATGCCTACATAATATTATTCGCATAACAAACTGCCAATCGGACTGATATATAATTAGGGAATGTTATTATTCGACAAATTTTACTATTCGAATAATTCGAATAATGGCCAAACACTATTCGAATAAATTCGAATAATTCGAATAATACGAATATTGGTAATAAACTTTAAATACAAGTAATATAATGCGTTTATATATACCTGGATATTTAATAATATTAAAATGTGACGTGTTTCACAAATTACTCTCAAAAAATCGTCTTTTTAATAAAAAAAACTTTTAAGTTTCTAACTTAAAATACTAAATTGCAATAGCTTTTTAAACTAAACACATGAACGGTTTAGGTCTGGAGCAGACCATGGATTTGGTTGCCAACTAAGGGGTTTTTCCCAAAAATTAAGGAAAAGATACTCTAGGGGAGAGAATTTTTGAGGTTTGTTACGAACCCCTTAACCAGATTAAAAACCTCTCAATTAAAAACCAGAAAATACGAACCTCGAAAGAGGTTCGTATTTTCTGGTTTTTAATTGAGTAAAGCTATTGATCGATTCAACATAGACAATCGATTTAAAAAGTCAGACTGTATTTTTGGTAGTATAATTGAATGAATAAAGAATACTAATATTGTAGAACATGTTTTTTTATTATTTATATATCAGTTTGTTTAAGATTGAAGAAAAATATATTTGTAGAGTTGGAACACTGCACAGAAATTGGAATGCGCTGTTAATAGTGCTCTGTTCTAATAAAATGCAGCTGAAAACTTGAACACACGTGTATTGTGCTGTCATAATAGTCTACTGGAGACCTAATCGGTACATGTGTATATAAGCCGTAGTAATAATAAGTAAACAAGATAAACCGTCAAAATAAAAAAACACTCAAAAAAGATTTTAATGTTATGTTATCATAAAAAAAACTTCATAGTTGGTAAAAAGTGGGTGGAAAATCTTTAAAGCAAAAATAACCCTTTTCCATTTTCAAGTTAACCATGTTTTTGGTCTCTTTATGTTTTCAATTTTTTTTTTGAACGATGAGTCTTATTACAACAAGTAAGGTAGATAACAGTATATTTAAAAATTGTATCATAGCCTAAAGAATGTGTTGATGATTTTTCTGAAACCAGGCATCAGTACAGAAGTAGGCATCAGGCGTTGTACTGCAAGAACGTAGTGTGTCATGTTACGCACCGTTCAGCAGATGAAGCGACAGTACAAAGAGACTGAAAAGCATTTGACAAGGCCGTGCAATACTTTAATGGCAGACTCAGTGCTCGATAAGACCATAAATTGTTTCCACTTGTTGAAAATCAACACTTAAATGCAGTTAAGTAATAAGTTCAGAATCAGCTTCATCATACCCGAAGGCCGAAGAGACTATGTTACTGACAGCATAGTGAAGAAGACTTGCATAAGTAAATCCGAAACCCTAAAGACCGAGGCGAAAGGCGAATGGTCTCTCCTCGAGACCAAACTCGAGAGCCCTAGTATCGAGTAGCAACACTGTAATACATCCGTGAACACATACAAAAGGATGAACGAGAATTGTCCAGAATGTTGCTCCCAGGTGAGGGGATTTACTCACTTTAACTTCACAAGTTAAAGTGTACTTCTGAAGGGAGGCTAAGTAAACGTGACCTGGTAGGCGATATCTTAAAGCCTACTTTTCAGATAGAGTCCAGTATGTTCAGGCAGAGTACATATAAAATGGGCTGGCATACCTTCAGGAATCCGCACTGAGTATATGGCTATGACAATTGGACCTCTACCTGGAGAAAGATATGGTCAAGAGATTCTTAAAGATTCTCTTTAAGGTTCTCACCTTAACTCAATTAAGTATACCCTGAGAAGAGCTTAGAAGGCTAGTCAGAAGACGCAAATTGTCACTTACAGTTAGTACCCTCACTGCACTAAAACACGCCCTCATATAAGAATGGGAGAGAATATCGCATAATTCGGCTCCAAAACCTCGTTTTCAGAATGACAAACCTCCTCCAAACTGTTGTCAGGCCTCGAGAAGTTATTCAAAACGGCAATTTTATATAACATGTAAATTTAGTCTTTAATTCTAAGATTAAAATGGTTAATTTTTGTTTAAAGATAAAAATAATATACTGATATATATAATTTATTACTTTTAAAGAAAGCTGATAAATCTTGTTATAATATTTTGAAAAGTATGAAATTTTAAACGATTTGTACTTAATTTTGCAGGCCAGTGTAATATTGTAATAGTCAACTTAACTAGGTATCCTTAATCTTTTTACTCTGTTCGTCAGTCTGTCTCTCTTTCTATCTGCTCTTCTAGCTATATTGCTTCTAGATATCCGTTTTGGTTTGATAAAAAATATAATTTTATTTTATAGTTAAGTACACTTCATAGATATGGAAAGCCACCCCGGCTATCCATACATGTGAAGTATGTGTTGAATATTATGTCTTTTAAAATAAAGGCATAGTTTTATATATGACTTTTACAAAGTCAACCATTTCCAAGTAATCGGCCTCCAAATTGGTTTCACCCCCCTCTGTCATTTCTGAACTATGAGGGGAACTTCCATTTTTCCGTGCTGGTAGATCATGGTAAATTCTCTTTAGGAAAGTCATTTTGAACGAAATTGAACAGTAAGATTAAGAAACTAAATATCGTATTACGCTTTATAGTAACAGAACCCTCCTTAGACACGTCCTAACACGCTCTTGGTTTTGTGATTTTGACAAGTGTGTGAGCATGGATTTCTTTCGGATTTTTTTTTCTGTAGGAATTATTCACCTTAAATATTTTTCTATTTAAAAATAGTTTTGTATTCTTTCACAAAAAGTGTAGTAAAATCTGTTTTAGGATATTACTGACGACAATATTAATAAATAATAAAAATAATGTATTAAATAACGAAACTTTTCTGGTTTATGTACAAGTTTGTTACTATTATTTTATTTATTTTAGAGAAATAAATAAAATATTTTTATTATTCGTTTTATTCGAAATATTCGAATATTGAACCCAGTCATATTCGAATAATAAAATCGTCGAATATTCGAATAAAACGAATATTCGAATATTCGAATAATATTCCCTATATATAATAGAGTGGAAATTATTGATATATTGTTGCACGACGAAATAAAAAACATATTATGCTCGTATTATGGCTTCAAAATGAGCAGTTTTCTGGGATTAGCTAGGTCGATTTTTTCCCCCAAAACTCCCTGCATACTAATTTTCATGATAATTGTTGCAGCCGTTTTTGAGAAACCGATTATGTACATGATTGTCTTATTTAAAGTATAAGATAATTCCACCAAAAACATTTTCATGTATAATTATGCCCAGACTATATGACTCACATTGTCAGAAAGCTATCAGATCTTACATGAGATCTTCCAACCAAGCTTCTGACTCTACACGCCTTTACAAGCCTAACTTTACAGACTCTATCTGGGGGCACGGCAGTGCACCCGCCAAAGTCGAGCGCGAAGCAAACACTGCCGTACCATCCTTTACTGGAACCATTTCGCCGCATTTTCAGGCCCCTATTTAAGAACCTCTGGATAAGACCAGAACGCAGAAATTTTCGTCATCCAGTAAGCTATAATCACATACTTAAAATCCAAAATTTCAAGTCTGTAGGTCATTTAGTTCCGAAGTTAAGCGAAAGCAAAGTTTCGCATTTACGACACTCACTCACTCACTTATACACTCACTCATGATCATCAAAATAGAACTAGTACTTCCCATAAACTCAGAGAGCTGAAATTTGGTACAGAGTTAGGGTTTAATGGCCACATAAAGGGAAAACTATAAAAACTAGGATAATCGATCTGGGGGCACGGCAGTGCCCCCGCCAAGTCAAGCGCGAAGCAAACACTGCCGTACCATTATTTACGGGAACCATTTCGCCGCATTATCAGGCCTCTATTTGAGAACCTCTGGATAAGACCAGAACGTCGATCTGGGGGCACGGCAGTGCCCCCGCCAAGTCGAGCGCGAAGCAAACACTGCCGTACCATTATTTACTGGAACCATTTCGCCGCATTTTCAGGCCCTTATTTGAGAACCTCTGGATAAGACCAGAACGCAGAAATTTTCGTCATCCAGTAAAGTATAATCACATACTTAAAATCCAAAATTTTAAGTCTGTAGGTCATTTAGTTCCGAAGTTAAACGACAGCAAAGTTTCGCATTTATGACACTCACCCAGTCACTCACTCATGATCATCAGAATAGAACTAGTACTTCCCATAAACTCAGAGATCTGAAATTTGGTACAGAGGTAAGGTTTAATGGCCACATAAAGGGAAAACTGTAAAAACTAGGATAATCGAAGATCTGGAGTACCTGGTGACCCTTATTAGAAAACACAAGAGCCCAACCAAACTATTAGAGATCGACATACTGCCTTTACAAAAAATATTCAACTTGGTGGGCCACTTCATTTGATGTCAAAAATCGAAGGTCTGAAGTATCTGATGAAGAACCCTCAGCTGGTCTCAGCTGATTAGAGATATGGTAATGCCCCCTTCTACTATTGGTACATAAAAAAATCGACTGTCATTGCAAAAATCCAGTGAAGTAGGACACATCTTTTAATTTAATCTAGCCCTAGCGTCCCACTGCTGGGCGAATGCCTCCCCTTCTGCTTTTAATACGCATATAAATGAAATTAAAGGAAAACTCTGGTTAAGACTGGACTGGCTTTTATACTTATACTTACAAGTTTACAAGAAGAAATAGTCGAACAATTAACTTTATTCTACTCGAACATTACACAAATTAAATAAACAAATTACACTAAAATCTAGTAAAATAAATCAATATTCCTACGTTTCTACAAAAAGAAGTGAAATCCCACCAAAAACATT
This sequence comes from Glaucopsyche alexis, assembly GCA_905404095.1. NCBI lineage: Eukaryota > Metazoa > Arthropoda > Insecta > Lepidoptera > Lycaenidae > Glaucopsyche > Glaucopsyche alexis. Next base: position 18,123,178 of record FR990045.1, read on the forward strand.
CTGTAAAAAACTAGCCAAGTCTCGATGGAGCTGCTTGTTTATCTCTAAAAAGTAATGAAATCTAGACAAAGTCGTGCCAAGTCTAAGGATCCTTACTGCGATTTATTTATTATTATAGTTAATGTTGTGTGACTTGGCCGTTGAAGAGTACACAAGGGTACAAAAGGGGCTCCATGACACCATTGCTCCAATACATGTGTTATACAATCAACAACGCCTAAAATAAGACACTAGCGTCCAATTACCAATACCAGTATGGGCTATTATCTCGCTTAACAAACATAGGTAGTTACAACAGAATCTGATATAACATTACGTGTAAACAAAATTGACTTGTACCCACTAACGTATAAAGAATTTTCAACGGCCAAGTCACACAACATTAACTATAATAATAAATAAATCGCAGTAAGGATCCTTAGACTTGGCACGACTTTGTCTAGATTTCATTACTTTTTAGAGATAAACAAGCAGCTCCATCGAGACTTGGCTAGTTTTTTACAGAATGTTTTTGGTGGGATACCTTTATCAATTTATGTGGCCTGACCATTTTCGCTACATTCGCTTGGGCTTAAAGTGAATTTTATTTTAACTGTTTTTCTGTTATACTATTCTTGCAGGAACATAACGGCCAAGCCACATAACTTGACTAAGGTGTAGAATATTATGTGAAGTTAGGCTTGTAAAGTTTAGGCGTGTTTACATGGAGATCTAATAGCTTTTATTGAAAACCAGCAATAGCGTCACTAAGCTACGTTGTAAGTTCCGATTCAGAGTTCAGACATAATATCAAAGTCTACTCTAAACTCATTACTTACTTAAGTATTTAAGATCTAATTGCCATGTTTACAGATTTATGTCTTGTATTGACTCCGATAAAGAAGTTATAAGTTAGGCCAATTTCGGGCACCTCTTGATAATAATTGACTTTAAAGCTGAAAACAGTCCATTACGTAGAAACATGGAACAATAATTTTAATGGACGCCGACACACCTGTGAGACTCATTAATAAATGCTCCGACCTTTGTGACCTCGCCTCAGCATTACTCTAAAGGGCGTAGGTCGCGCTGTCAACCGAGCTCCTACTGGATATAACCAGTGGCGGATCTAGGACTTCTTCGAACCGGGGCAAAAGTTTCATATGCCCTACGCACGCCTTCAAAAATAATTTTATTTGATCTAATAAGATGCCTTCATAAATCAATTAGTATGTGTTCAAAAAGTAACTGGGCGTATGGAAATAGAAAAGTACGTTTTTCAAACATAATATTATGATTCTATTACTTGATAAAAACCTTCAAAATTGTAGGAAAAGAGGCTTCATATTTGATATTTGTTCGATATTTACAATTCTTGTCTCAAGGATTTGGCCGATTTGGCGCCCCCATAAAACTGCCGCCCGGGGCAAGTGCCCCCAGTTGCCCCCCCATAGTTCCGGGCTGGATATAACTACCGTCCTATAACAAATGTTCGGTGTGCAATTATATGACATTATGTATTACACGATCAGTCCTTTATTAATGTTTAAAAATCACATTTATCTATACATCTATAAATAAAATTTAAGTGTCTGTTTGTAATTTCAAATTAACAGCTTTTCACTTAATGCATATGAAAGTATATTCGGTACTTTCAATAAAATACTATTTTTTTTTTAATTGTCCGTCTGTATGTCTGTTTGTTCCGGCTAATCTCTGAAACGGCTGGACCGATTTTCACGGTACTTTCACTGGCAGATAGCTGATGTTATAAGGTCTAACATAGGGTACTTTTATATTAGGGTTCCGTTTCCGTTAGTTCTTTGCAAACGAAGTTGCGGGCATCAGTTAGTTATAAATAAATACAGAGTCAAATAAATACGTTACATAATATGTATTAGATTCCCCTATTCTTCATGTTTAATTACATTATTGGGCAAGATAAGATAAGTAGATACTGTACAAATAATATAGCTCGGTATGGAACAATAAACGTCAAGGAGTTCTGTACACTGTCGACGAGGAAATAAAGAGCGGATAGTTTGTGTTGGATCACTCATGGCGAGGGCCGGTCAAGGGCGACCGACGTGTTGGCCACATGTTTGATGTTACCCTCATACAAATACTGTCTCTACACAATAAACAGAACACATAGGGATTGCCCCATATAATGCTAACAATCAAACATTGAAATGTTAAATCGCAAAAAATGAGGAAATCTGCAGAAGAATCAGAAATTTGATTTTATGCCAACTCGCAGTAAGCTAACGTGGTGTATAGCCTTACCTATCAGTGGGGATTGGAGACTTTAGTGATGACTGATTGGTAATGATGATAGTGAGATTTTAACAAAAATGTCACCATCATGGTTTCTTTAAGAAACACTTTAAACAAACTAGAGTTTATTTACCTGCAGAACGAACTTCTGGTCGATATACTTCTTGGCAATGTTGGGCTGGAAGTCCGGCGACTCCAGCAGCCTGAGGAACAGCTCGTACACCAGCTGCAGGTGAGGCCAGGCGGCTTCCAGCGTGGGCTCGTCCTCCTCTGGATCAAACTCTGCACCATTTGGGTTGGATGACGGAGGTAATGTTCGGAACAGATTTGTGGCGAACTGTGAAAGAATAAATACATTAGTGCTCCTACTCGGTCATAATGCAATTGCAATAAAACAAAAGAAGACGGAAGAACAATTCATCTATGAACATCTACGACGCGCGACGCCGGAAATTAATCCTTACCAATAATGGTTGATGAGAAAGACTAGAAACGTAAACGAGGCTTACATTTTTAAGAAAAAAACACGGAGGTGCATCGTGTGAAGTTATAATTTTAATGTCAATAGTTTAAGCTTTTAAAAGCTACTCGAATTGCAATCGTCGTTTTACTTGACACACGGTAAAATTGCAGCTTTTTTATATGAAAAACCAAAACACTAACCGCAACTGGGTCAAAAGAAAATGATTTTCCGTTCTAAGACGTAACGTCACATAACAAAATACGTACGCTATGAAGGCTGAAAGAAAATCTTCAGAAGCTGTTTACAACATCTAAAATGAGAGTTAGAATACGTACTTAACTCGACGCTTTATTTATTTAGATACATGTTTATAACGCGGCCAAAACCTTTCCGGACATTGGACAAGAAAAGGACTTACGATACTTACTTTCTTGGTATTATAGATTGCTCTTACAATGAAGTGAATTTCGTCTAACGCCTTGACCTACATCTGCGGAATTTAAACGATTATATGTAGCATTGGACACTATTCATATTTTCGCAGTTTCTATATCTGAATGAAGTTTTATTTATGAACAACCCAGTATATAATAATATGTTTAATACTGTTTAACAGCGATCTTGTGCGACCTTAGAGCTCAATTAAATTGTGTGAAGCATTTATAATCTGTAGCAATGTGTTTTTATATGGAAAGGGCCTTCTATACAATAATGAAAGACTGCGATTGTGGGAATTGCATATTGTATTTTGGTATCTATGTAGGTAATACTTATCCTTTTAGTATTTATTACTAACTTTAACTATTATTTTGAACTTTATTTTGATATTTTTTTTTTCTTATTTAAAAATTGGTTGCATGGAGAGCTAGGCTTATAGGAAAAAGTGTAACTTTTTAGCTATTTACTTACTACTTATAGACTTTTTAGCTATTGATTTGATTATTATAAAGTAACTTAGAACTGGCTACAACAAATTATTATATATGCTTTACTTAAATTAGTACTTTATGGTGTGACTGTGTTACGGCCATCAAATCTTATTAGTCTGAAGACAATAATTGTAACAATCAATATAATAAGTCATGGTACCGTGTGCATAATAATGTCTTTTGTTGTCTACCATAGAATGTTCTAATTGCTATATCAAAGACGTCTGTGTGAGTTTTTATATGAGACACGGACACCTGTAACTACATTTTAATTAACGCGAAGTTGCATTGTTCGGTTGAAGATCTGAATAATTCTTATCCTAATAAAAATATGCACATGCCACATACTAATCATGAAAGGTTCATGCGTATAAAATCTGTTAGAATTTATTAATGAAACTGAAATGTACCCCAGTATTTCTCACCGTTTATTACACCTTTCCTGAACTTTCACAATTATTTTAAGATCAAATTAGCCATATCGGTTCAGCCGCTGTAGAGTTTTAGGGAGATAAAGGAATAGGGAATATGCACGTATTTTTTTTATTTTTTTATATAGATCTATCTTGTTTGGTTAATCGTATGGTAAAATCAGTTTTTTGATATCATTAAAAATAACTAAGATATGAACGTTTAAAGTAGTCTATTAGACAGAGAGATCGGACGTGTATCGTGACGTCACATAACACAACTTTCATAGAAAGTTCATACAAAATGTCGTTTTGCTAGAAAGAGATAGATTACAAAATTTTGACCGCTCATATCTTGCTCATTTATCAACAGATATTGAATTTTTTTTCGCCATTTCCTTTATTTTTCAGTCTAGTATCATATTATTATTATTATGCTTTAAGCTGTTTTTATATTTTATGCATATTCCCTATTGCTAATCATTGTTTTAAATTAGAAGAAAAAGATTATAATTTAATTGCTAAAACAATTATATACCATGTTAACTGCCTCCGGGTATATGGCCTCGGTGATGACTCCCCTCTGGGAGGTGACGTACTCCACCATCTCCAGCAGGGCGGCCCTCTTCACCTCCTTCCATTTGAGGTCGGAGAGGGGCTCGTCCGCGAAGTCGAACAACAGACAACATTGTCGCAGCTTCTGGACAAATAACTGTTCTCTTTCCGCTGCTGGTGCGTCTGTAAATAAAAGAAAATGATATTTTACTGTTGTTTGGTCGTTAACAATACAATAGATATGGTAGAGTCCGAACGTACGAATAAATTACTAAGATTTTGAATCTAATATCTATGGACGCTTTACGCTGGCCCCGGGCTAAGTACTCGAAGAACTTGTGTTACGGGGACCAGACAACAGGAGGTATATTTAATACTTTTATATTATTCATACATAATATATATTTAAGATTTTTATTTTATGATACACGATACACATCCATGACCCAGGAACACAGAAAAACTTTTTGTTCCATCGGCGGGATTCAAACCTCGACCACCGCCTTCAGCACCTACGCGCTCTACCACTGAGCCACAGAGGTCGTCGAATGTAAGTACAAATAACATCGTAATTCATAAATTTGATTAGAAACAAAAAAAAGTCCACATTTTAGTTTTTGTTTCTTATCAAATATTGAGACAGTTGAAACTTGAGAGCATTCTTCGATATGTGGAACAACCTGTTGAATCTAGCTGCTAATATAGCTTTGAACTCACGTCAGTCATTTCAGTTTTGCATTCTGAATGGGCACAGCAACTGTGCCGCTTAATATGTGAACAGTTCTTTCCATGTGAGTCTTACAATGATAAGCGTAGCGTCAAAAGTTGAAGAAAGATAATTTCTGTGTCCTTGAATCTTCATGGCAAATTGCAGAGATAGGAAGTTCTAAAAGGAGAGCGAATTATATTATTTCTTTATATAAAAATTTTTAGTTTCACTTTTGAGTACGTTTGTGCCCTAGTCTTTTTTAACCCCCGACGCAAAAAGAGGGATGTTATAAGTTTGACGTGTCTGTCTGTCTGTCTGTGTGTCTGTCTGTCTGTGGCATCATAGCTCCCGTACGGATGAAGCGATTTCAATTTAGTTTCTTTTGTATTAAAGGTAACTTACATACGAGTGTTCTTAGACATGTTTGATGAAAATCGGTTGAGCCGTTTAAAAGTTGTGGGGGGTGAAAGCGGGGAAGAAAAACCGAATGTGCAAATATACTCGAGTAAGGTCTCAAATGAAAGCTCACTGAAAGAGAATGACTTAATCGAGAGTGTTCGTAGCTTCGTTTGAAGAATGAGAAAATTGGTGGTGGGAAGATCAGCCGTTTGAAGATGATCAGCTCTTTTCTAGTTGATGAGGGGATCTGACTAACTTTCCAATGTCCGATCAATTCCAAATTTGGTACCGTGTTACTTCAACGATATTCGAAGAACATGGTAAGGTCACCATGACCTGATCAGTCGTTTGAAGATGATCAGCTCTTTCTAGTTGATGAGGGGATCTGACTAAGTTTCTTATGTCAGATCGATTCAAAATTTAGTACCGTGTTACTTCAACGATATTTTAAGAACATGGTAAGGTAACTATGACCTGATAAGCCGTTTGAAGATTATCTTTTCTTTATTAGTTGATGAGGGGATCTGACTATCGTCCACATGTCCTATCGATTCGAAATTTGGTACCATGTTACTTCAATGATGTTGAAAGTATGTATATGGTAAGGTAACCATTATTTATACCTACTTTAAAAAGGATAAAATAAAAATAAAATTAAAAATTTTAAAAACCCCCGACACAAAAAATAAACTCTAAAAAATAATAAATAATATTTTTAACCTATTATAAATTATATTATCACATATAATATTATGGAAGTTGAAATAATTTTATTTTCCAATCGTCGCGTTGTCTCGTCGGGGGACCGCTATGTGAGAAAAACAGGTGTAGTCGCAGAATGAACAAAAGAATTTACTCCGAAAAAAATCGCTCATACCTAAATGTAATTCGTAATAATTAATTAGCTGTTGTTGTAAAAATACTTCATAAACTTTAGCGGTCCCCCGACGAGGCGACGATTGGAAAATAAAATTATTTCAACTTCCATAATATTATAATATGTGATAATATAATTATAATAGGTTAAAAATATTATTTATTATTTTTTAGAGTTTATTTTTTGTGTCGGGGGTTTTTTAAATTTTTGGCTCTATAGGTATTGTCAAACTTTTGACTACGATTGTAGCCTAGCCTTTTTTGGCTCTATATTAGCAACCTTAATACGCTTTTTAGTTTTTACTGATTTACGCAATTCATATTCCATAAGTTGTTTTTTACGCCTTTTTTGCTCTGAAGGTAAAAAGGAATTCGATTTTAATAATACGGCTGACCTTAGATAAGCTATGTATGGCAATTTCACGGACAGGTCTTGATATTCTCGAATTAAAAACATTTTTATCCTTACGTCAGTCGGTAAGTAGGTATAATACAACTTTTTCGACCTTTGATATAAGAATGCTAATTGTTAAGGTAGGTAGATACCACAACCTACAAAACTAAGTCTTTGTAATTGGTTTCTGAATATTATAATTTTACTGACCTACCCAATTCTGTAGCAGATTAATGTAACTTATTTTATTTATGTAACATCCTAATCTGATAAAAATAACACGATTCATTAATTTCTCATTAAACATTAAGTTAACATTCCACAGTATTATTTTTATTCCACAGTGACATGACACGTTAATTCAAATAAATTTTCAGCTCGGGAAAGAGCGACACAGGTTTTGTTACGATTTGGAACAGCCAGCAGTGGAACAGTGAACAACCGACTAGTCACTAGGGTAACTAAGAACAAAGAAACGTACATTATTCAAGCCGGTATAATTATGTAACCCCATCTACAGGACCTACTTTACATTCATAAACAGAATTAATAACACTTTCTACAATATTACATATTTTTATACCTTTTACAATACGAGTATGTAAGTACAACAGCCTCCGTGGTCTAGTGGTTAGAGTTTGGCTCTCGACTCGGAGGTCGTTGGTTCGATTCCCGCATTGGAACAACAAAAAAATGTTGTTTCTAAGTTGGGTTACGAGTTACGATAATGCAGGATGATCACCTGATTGTCTGACAAGAAAGGTGATCCATGCGTCGGATGGGCATGCAAAAAGTCGGTCCTGCGCCTGATCTCTCGCCAGTCATGTCGGTTATCGGTCCCACTGGGTTATGAGAGTAAAGAAAGAGGGACTGCTCTTGTGTACTGCGCACACACTTGGGCACTATAAAATTACTCCTGCGTAACTGGCTTGGTTTCAATGATACCGGCCACCGTCACCGGTGTGGGGAGTTATTATTATTATGATGTACAATATTGGCAAATTTCCTATTCGACCAGTTTCTAAACATTATCCTTTGCACTAGGACGCCTCAAAATATTTAAACACAAAGGAAGGGACCGCAACGACTGCAGACGTGGTTGAACTATGACGAAAGACGCTGTTTGCGTGTGCACGATTCAACGGCGTTGTTAAAAGATTATGCCTGGTCGAGCGGCAACTTGTTCGATAGTACACGAATACAATGGTATGTTTAATATGTTATTAACATTAGGTATGTACCGTAAAATTGGGTGATTAGAATTCACGGGGGCAATATAAGAAAAAGTGTGAAGTTTCGACTCTATGACATAGTTCTTAAACTACAGTATGAAATCAGCTAAATTTGATATTTTTATATTGGGAAACATCTATTTTATTAAGGCAACTCCGTATTTGTAGTGTAAATTGTCCATAAATTGTATAAAAAGTATTTCAAAGTCACCAGTCGACGGTTGCAAATTTGAAGTGTGTAAAGCTTCTCTTAGAATAAGCAGTATCGAGCAAATGAGTTTTTCTGATAATTTTCTTGTGGCCAATTAAAAAAACGTTACAAAATACTCTGAAAACCGAAAAGTGGAGCGCAAATTATATTATTTCCACATCAAAAACATTTAAAACACAAAATTGTCAAATGTTGTCACTGTCAAAAAGCACGTAGAGCCAAGCTTCTAACTCGACACTCTACAATTCTTACTTTCACAACTCTACAGCTTTGTCAAAACGTGGCTAGACCGATTGGTCTACAAGTACCTACTGTTGTATACTCGTAACAGAAAAGTAATGAATAGTACACATTTTAATTAACCTTTTCTTTTAGTTAGTTGGTTACGAATTGCAATTCACAGACAAACAAGTGGAACTCATTATAAGCTCGTATATTTATTTGTATATCAATGGCTAGCCGCACACACACCATATTATTGACAATAATGCTCATATTGACAATAATATTCCTTGTGTGCGGGCCATATTGCCGTTTTTTTGTATGTGTTGACTAGTATTGACAAATTTATTGTGTCAGTAATATCGGAATCAAAAGGTCGACCGTGGCAATATTATTTACATATCCATACAACAGTGGCGTAGCGTAGTAGCTGGACGGCCCGCCCCGGGCGGCACTTTGAAGGGGGTGGCCTAAGTAAGGGGCGGCAAAACCTAAGTAAGAGGGCGGCAAAACCTAAGTAAGGGGGCGGCAAAATTGACGTCCGCCCCGGGCGGCAGACACCCACGCTACGCCACTGCCATACAATCTACATAAAAATGTAGGCAAATATTTATATTGAAAGGAATTAATTGATTTGCTCATACTCCGAGTGGAGTGTGGACTTGATGGAACATTTGGGAGAAAGGTTTCCCTTTATATATTATGAGGTGCATATGTAGCGAGCAGGAAAATCATTTTCATTACGAACAAAGTTGTGTATTGTGAAAATTTGAAAAATGCTATCTACTATCAAGTAGTCTAGGAGGCAGGAACACCGAAATAAAAGTCGGTTAAATAGCTAATTATGGCATGAATTTCTCTACCTATTTCTTTAATTTATTTGTGTCAGTAGGTAAGGACACCTACTTTATTGTATTTAGGAATTATACTCACGTTATCAAAAACGTTCTCACAATATATTATATTTTATTTATTGTATTTTCGTTATTTTATTTATAAAATTGTAATTGAAATTCATATAGAAACAAAAAACGTACCAAAATACAGAAAACCTAACCTCACCCTATCCGTTATAATCTAAACCAGTGTTTTTCAACCTTTTTCATGACGCGACCCCCTTTGTATGAAAAAATATTTCGCGACCCCCCGAGCCCCGACCCTTCGCTTTTTTATTATGTATGTATGTGCATGTTACAGTGTTACAAATATTCATTCCATACGACGTTTTTATGCGTCTCCATAATTAGGATTCGGATATAAGTACATAATATATTAGGTTTTTACCTATGAAATTGCCGTTTTGTATGAAAAAATTCAAACGATTTTTTTCATGTATTTTTTATTTGTATTAATCGAAGTAATCACCCATGCAATCAATGCATCTTTGCCAACGCAGTGGCAGCTTATTGATGCCCTTCTTAAAGAAATCAGCTGGACGGGAGGCAACAAATTCTTCAAAGGCATTTTGTACTGCCTCTCGGGTATTGAATTTTTTTCCCGCCAAGAAGTTATCCAAATTCTGGAAAAAGTAGTAGTCTGTAGGCGCAAGGTCTGGTGAGTGGGGCGGATGACGGAGAGCTTCCAACCCCAGTTCTTGCAACTTGGAGACCGTCTGCTGTACAGTATGAGGTCGTGCGTTGTCGTGCAGGAGCAGCGAAGACGAGCGATTGACCAATGCTGGTTGGAGATGTGCCAGCTTCTCCATCATTGTGTCCAGTTCTTCACAGTACACATCTGCAGTAATGCTCACCACGTTTGGTAAGAAGCTGTGATGAATCTCACGGGCGCTAGACCACCAAACAGTGACCATCACTTTTCTAAGGGTAAGTTTTCGTTTAGGGCATTGTTTAGGTGCTGAACCAGGATCCAACCGACTTGCTGAGCGCTTGCGGTTATCAAACAGAATCCATTTTTCATCGCAGGTAACAATGCGGTTCAAAATTCCTTCATTTGTGTGTCTGTTGAGCAGTGCAATTCACGCCTCGACGCGTACTTCGCGCTGGCGATCATTGAGTTCGTGGGGCACCCATTTGACAAGCTTTTTACCTTGCCAATTTGACGCAAATAGACCAATATTGTTTTGACGCTAACTTGTGTATCATCAGCTTCCACAAAGTCTTCGGACGACCACGAGGTTAATTTTTCAGGTCGAAATTTCCAGAACGGAAGCGAGCAAACCAATAACAGGTGGTGCATTAGTTTGTAGTGTTAACTCCGTAAACGTCGTTGATGTTGCGTGCCGCTTGTGCCGCGTTGCTGCCACGACGGTACTCATATTCCTTAATTACTCGAATTTTTTACGTTTCCATTATGACTAAAAAGATTGAAATGCGATGAAAATGTAACACTAACCAATAAACAAACGACTATTTTTGGAAAAAGAATTCCATGTTTTTAAAATAAAATTAATTTGACATTTATTCATAACCAAACGAAAATTATTTTGATTTAAAATGGCCAGTACTGCAGAATTATAAGTATATCCTTTTATTAAAATTTTTACTTAATAAATCAATATTTTTAATCTTTATTGTTTTTTTACTAAAGTTCTCTCGACCTCCGGCGACCCCCCTACACAAGCTTCGCGACCCCCCAGGGGGTCGCGACCCACAGGTTGAAAAACACTGATCTAAACTATAAATGAAACCAAATCCGGTAGAAATTCAAAATTTTCAAAAAAAACTTATTATATAGAAAATACGTGGTTTCAGGGTTAATTGGGGGGAGGAAATTTTCCTATTTTTTTCAGTAGAATTACCTGTTGGCTGTTCTCGAGATAGAAGGGATAATAGAAAAAAATATGGCAAGGCTTTTCAGATAGGAGCGACGTATAAAGCTATAGAAATGTTGGAAAATTCAGGATTTTCAAATTTCTTTTTCCTCAAGTTATAGAAACCCCACGCCACTGCCTCCTTTTGCTTCGCCGTAGTCGGGTAAAATTTGTAGAGCATAGACATTCTCTATGTACCCATATAATGGCTCATATTTAGTGATAACAATATTTTACAACCGAATCTCTTATCTTCACAATCAAAATAACTATGATATCATGTTTTATATTGCGTCGGTGGCAAGGAGTAAGGACACTCACTACCCTACTGCATTACTCATGCTTAAAATTTTACGCCGGCACCGGTCGATATGTTTAGGAAGTTTTTTTTTTACACTTTTTCTGTACCGTTCAGTAAATAGATACTACAGGTACGCCATATTTGCAGAGATTTATCATAATTCATATTATATACCTATGCCAATATGGCAAATAAAAGGTAAGGAGGCATCTATCAGTACTTTTACTATTTTCAGATGGATACAATTATTTCGGATCATAACCGCCTCCTTTTTGGAATTCTGTTAAAAATGCGTCAAATCCATTTTGCCACGTTATGTTTATCCTATATTCATTGATTTTATAGCACTTGTGCGTTTGTTTTTCAACAACGAACCTTTCAGTAGAGGCAATTGCACCATTAAACTCTCTTTATCGGCGTTGGAGACCGGGCGCTCGGGGGTGGCGGGCGCGGCGGCGGCCGGCGGGGAGCGCGCGTTAGGCGGCGACGGCGCCTTCTGCGGCTGACCCTGGCCTTCCATGCCGAACAGCGCGAATCGAAAGGCACGGGCTACGTCGGAAACACTCTCGGAACGCTTCGCTTGGTTCGCAACGAGGTCCAGGCCCGAGTGGAACGACGGCGACTTCGGTATACCGAGGGGCGAGACGGCACGGCGCGGCTTTGCCTCAGCGGCGGCGAACATAGCGCGCGCGGCCGGCCCGGCGTGGACCATTGCAGGCGGCGGCCGGCAGCGGCATCCGAGCGGAGGCCGGCGGCGCCGGTACCGGAGCGAGTTGCGGGGGCGGCCGGACTGCCACGCGCCGCTGCTTGTGCCCGCTCCACGCCGCCCGCTTGCGCGCGCACCCGCGCCGCGCCTGGCGCGCCCCGACCCCCGCACTCACGTAACCACCATAAACACTGATCAGTTATACACAAACGGAATGACAATTCCGGATACACTATGATATGAAGAGAAACCACAATAGTCTTCTTTTATTAATTTGCTTTGGTGCAAAAAAATCGGGACGAGTAAAGCACATGACAAGCTCTTTATTGATCCAGTTGCATATTATTTTATTTCCCCTGTTTCCGGCAACAACATTGAATTCGGTGGCCGCGCTATTAATAATTTTATTTTTTATATAATATCTAGAGTCTGTGAGTCCCTTGCTGCAGTTTAATAATAAATAATAATCAATCAGCTTTATCTTCTATCAAGAATACAGAATTTATTTATACTCTTTTTTAGTAGAAATCCATCTATGGGTTAGGAATGAAGTAAGAAATGTTCACTCTTCTTTGTTGTGTTTTAAAGAGAAAAGTTAAACTCTACATTGCATTTCGGTCAGCCCATGATGGTCTTTGCCAGTCTTTGAAAAACTTTAACATTGTAACTTTAAGTTTGGCTTCAGTCTTCAGTCTGTCAAATAGGCAATCGGACTAATTTTTTTTTATTGCATAAATGAATATGAGTAACTTCTCAGAAGAAATCGCTGTACCTTTGAAAATATTGACTTTTCATATACGGTTTCTTCTGAGAAGGTACTCATATTTAAGAGTACTATTCATTTATACAATAAAAAAAATCAGTCCGCTTGCCTATTGTAACTGTAAGCCTTTGTATGTATTTGTTTTCAGGAGTTATTAAATAGCAATCGGCAAATATGACGGTTCGATACGGTCGTCGCCAGCAATTCATTATCGTGCCCCTTGTAAAAAGTCCGTGACACGAGGGTAAAAGTTTATCGTAGTGTGTCATGGGGAAGCCGAACCTTTTTAAAGAAGTAATTCCTGTGCCAGACATTACTTCCCCTTTCGTCTGCGCTCATCGATAACGAACTTAAGTCATGACAAATTTACTTATAAACGTCTGCGTGTTTAATAGGTCCGATAATATTATTGCTACAGGAATACCTACATACTCGCTTGTCCTAATAGTTTTACATTCCCAATTTTTTTCTATCTTTATTATCTACTAAATCATCATTGTACCTACCTATTTTATTCATCTAGATTCTAGAATCTATGAATACGAAATTACAGAAAAATCTACCTGTTTATTGTTATTATTTATATATTACTATCGAATATTGACATTATTTTGTAAAACTTCAGCTTTGCTAGCAATCGTTTCTTTGTTCCAATTCGCTGCTTCCTGAATCCTGAGCTGCTTTCCATATTATGTCGATGTCTATTGCCTATAAACATAGACAGTAGACATAGGCTTTTCGTGTCAAGCCTATAAAGTAGGGCCGTCAAGGCTTAAGTCGGAGATAAAGTGAGATTAGCGAGCCACCAAGAAAATTATCTCAAAAGTAGGACAAAATAATTAGATGTGTACGTCTACTTCGCCTGTTCACAAACGTAAGGCACATTTTCAGACATACATTTATTGATATTATAAAGATCAATAAAATATCATTTACTTAAACAATAAATATACGGATTTTATGAAACTAATAGGTAGTCTTTTTGATACCTACGCACATTGCATCAAAATACTGCTATTACATATAAAAATTATGCACAGGACTCAAGAGTCAGGCCATAGTAATTTAATTGATTCCTTGTTATTATTATTAGCACTAAGAGCTCAGTTGGTAGGAATATAAATGAGATGTTTCCGCCGATGTAGAGCGTTGGCATAATTGTTGCTCTCTAGTAGAATATGGTATCTAATCCTACTAAAAAGAAAGGTTAATGTTTTAATTTTTTTTACTTTCTAGAAAAGAAAAAGAAGAATTTCCAAAAAAAAAATGTTGATTAATGGAACCCACAACTCATGAAAATAGATCCCAATACATCCTGGTACTCCAATCACGGAAAGAGTAGAAAACAATAATGTACCTAATCATTCTGAAGAGAAGAGTTTTATAGGTAACATAAAGTTACTGTAAGCCTGTCATATTTTTCTACACTGATATTATAAAGAGGAAAAATTTGTTTGTATGTTTGTTAGTTTGTTTGTAATGAATAGGCTCAAAAAGTACTGGACCGATTTCAAAAATTCTTTCACCATTCGAAAGCTACATTATCCACGAGTAACATAGGCTAAATTTTATTTTGGAAAAAAATAGGGTTCCGTAAGATATTTGGGTTTTTCGGACACAAGGTGTAAAAAATCAACCAGAAAAGTTACTTATTTTGCGTACGCTGCCTAAAGTATAAAAGATAGAACCATAAAATGTTCTAATTAATTGTAGATCTTATAAATATCTACAAAAAAGTCCGCGACACACTATACCTATCTATGTCGAGTGAGGTGTGAACAAGCATTTTTTTATTTGGAAATCTTGAATTTTTTTTGGACTACATTTAAACGCGTTTATTTTACTCATGCTATTAATCCTTATCATTTTTTTTTAAATTTTTTATTGTTTTTAATTTTTAAAATACAAAATGGATATATATCCATTTTGTATGAAAATATATCAAAATGTTGATATATATATATCGGATATATATCATAAATATCCGATATTTTGATATTTATAATAAATATCGGATATTTTCGAACCCTGTTTTTAATCACTAAGTACAGTTTGTGTAGATAATATTTGGTCTTTGAATGATTAAAATTGGACGTTTGGTTTTAAAGTTATGGCGAAATTAAAATATTACGATTTCTGCTGCACGGCCCGTTGCGAAGTGGGCGTCACCAAGGCGGCGCGGGGGTGCGCGTGCGGGAGGGGAGTTTAGATTACCCGTGCGTGTAGATATTGTACCCGTACGAAGCCGGGGCGGGTCGCTATATTGTATACAGAAGTATATAGTATTGAGTAAAGTTGTTTGCTGAAAAAGTTTTTTCTCCAAGAATACTATTTCACGCGGGAGAAGCCGCGGGCAAAAGCTAGTCTTGTTATATGAATGAAACGGACGCGTTTAAAATTTAACTGACATAAACCGAAAGACGTTGAACCATTCTATTGCAGGAGATCTATGGCGAATAGTTGTGACTAATTTTGATAGTTTATTCTATAATGTTGTTTAAGTATCTATAATTTAAAAAAATATCTCTACAATAAATCAAAGTTTTTTTTAACCAAACAGCTACTTTAATTAAATGTCTCGAAATTAGCGCAAAAACGGCCACTGGTGACATGACGTCTGCTTGTGACGTCACGACTATTACAGCTTTCCAGACGGGTGTTAAGAAGAAATATTTCTTTTCGGCGCAAAATGTGCAAAAATCAAAATGAGCGCAACACGCAAAATGTTCAAATTGACCTTAATGACTCTTTCAAAATAGCGCCCGCGCCGCTGCAAGGTTTGCGATGTTTTATTTTAATCCTGTAAAGGTGGACTTGATGTCATGAAATACTTATAAAAAGAATACCAAAATTAATGGATAAGTGGTTCTTTCATTTTTAGGGTTCCGTAATACTCAAGGAACCCTTATAGTTTCGCTCTGTCTGTCCGTCCGTCCGTCTGTCTGTCTATTTGTCGGTCTGCTTGTCTGTCCACGCCTCTATATTCTGTAATTATAAATATAAATGGATGAAATTTGGTATAGTTAGACTGTTATAGATTTCGGTTTTGGCATCATAAAATAATAATAATTTTACATTTTAGTGGTGGCTCTCCATACATGTGAAGTGGGGATGAAAAAAATATTTTTATTCTTTCCCATTGTGTGGGGTATCGTTGAGTAGGTCTTTTAAAATAAAGGCAAGGTTTTATATACATGACTTATCGTCGACCATTTATGAATTTGTAAATCTTATCTTCATAATATTATTATTAAGTTTTATTTTCAAGTATGTATTAGTTTCAAACAATTGCATGTTTTAAAATTTCACACACCATTTTGTTATGGTAGAATGTACAGATCCTTTGTAATGTTTAAATATTATCCTTTGTACTGCATTCTTGTGAATAAATAAATTATGAATTCTAAATATAATTTATTTTATGTAGTAGACAGGACTGTAACTTAAGAGTTAATAGTACAATAGTTTCGAATAAGTCCGCAGGGCAGAATCTAGTGAGCTGTTGAGGAATAGCAACCCCACGCACCCGAGTACTCCCAGGGGAAGGCCCTGCTCTCTATTTCCGGCTCGCCTCCGCTGGCCTCGTGCTTGGAGAGTATGTGGAGCGTAAATGGTGGGACGTTCTAAGGGAGCACGATGTTTAAGTCCAGTAATACCTCTCCAGCCTCAAGTCGTGTTGCTACCTGGAACCTTGGTGCACCGTGCAAGCGGCGGGCGCATTTCAAGTTGTCAAAGAGTCAGTTTCTGTCAACTTTGATAAATGTTACAACAACTTATCTGGCAAACGCAATAGCCCTTTCATAGTCCCATCCCCCAGGTAGCATTCCACTAGCTGACCCCAAGAGCCTAGTATGATCTAAGTTATCAATATCCCTCAATACTATACTTACCGGAGTAGAAGATTACGAAATAGATATTTTGTGTATGAACGTCGACTTATTGCACATTTTGTGATTTGCTCATTTTGCGTTTTGTATATTTTGCTCCAATGGATATTTTCGTTCACATTCCTGTTTGATTGTCAGTTGTTACAATTGCATTAAATTGGTAATAATGATTTTATCATGGAATATTTGAATGTTTCTGTTATTTTGCTAACCAAACAATTTTTTAGGCAAAATCTGGGGGCACGGCAGTGCCCCCGCCAAAGTCGAGCGCGAAGCAAACACTGCCGTACCATCCTTTACTGGAACCATTTCGCCGCATTTTCAGGCCCCTATTTGAGAACCTCTGGATAAGACCAGAACGCAGAAATTTTCGTCATCCAATAAGCTATAATCACGTACTTAAAATCCAAAATGTCAAGTCTGTAGGTCATTTAGTTCCGAAGTTAAGCGAAAGCAAAGTTTCGCATTTTCGACACTCACTCACTCATGATCATCAAAATAGAACTAGTACTTCCCATAAACTTAGAGAGCTGAAATTTGGTACAGAGTCGGGGTTTAATGGCCACATAAAGGGAAAACTATAAAAACTAGGATAATCGATCTGGGGGCACGGCAGTGCCCCTGCCAAGTCGAGCGCGAAGCAAACTATGCCGTACCATTCTTTACTGGAACCATTTCGCCGCATTTTCAGGCCCCTATTTGAGAACCTCTAGATAAGACCAGAACATCGATCTGGGGGCACGGCAGTGCCCCCGCCAAGTCGAGTGCGAAGCAAACACTGCCGTACCATTCTTTACTGGAACCATTTCGCCGCATTTTCAGGCCCCTATTTGAGAACCTCTAGATAAGACCTGCGGGCCTATTCGCTAAAATACAAGTTTAGTTAATCACTTTGAAAATGGTTATTAACCAGCTTTTGTTTGTAACCGACCAGTTCCATAATTTTGTATTCAGTACCTTTTGATGGCAAAGTGAATAACTCAATTGACGCAAAGTTCTCGACTGTAATTCGGCTAAATTGAATAGTGCCGTCTGTGGAGGAGTACATTATAAAATGTGAGAACCTTTTAATTTATTCGGATAACTATTTATTTTGTTGTCTGTGGACTAAGTTATCAACTATTGTTTGTCAAGTCAATGAGACGAGTACCTACATAAATATTTCGGATTATAAGTTTTTCCTCTCAACTTTTTCAAAATAAATTAATATTTCCTAACTTTCTGCAGCATATACCATTATTAGAGTGTGAGCCATCTATACCTTTACCTACGTGAAACCAAAAATAGGTTAGAGGAAAATTATTCAGCGGTAAAGTCAACAATGTAAATGTTTTTGTTAAGTTAATTACATCGATGTTATGAGGTACTTACAATTTCTGTAGTACCTAAATCGCACTTACAGCGATTTACTACTGCCGTGAACATTTACAGAAGGTTTTAATATCCCTAGGTTTTAGATACAAAAAATGCCAAAACGATAGAACGGCTTTCATAGAAAAACCAGTGAAGTCTACCTGGAAAAAGATATTAAAAACAGAAACTTGCCAGAGGAGCTGAAGAAGAATATTATTTATATTTTATTTTGATGAGAGTTATGTTCATACATCATATAAGGCAAAAGGTATGTAGTCCTAACTGAATTAATTTAATTATTTTTAATAAACTTCCACTTTCTTAATGTATTTATTTAATGTTCAAGCATTAAACCTAATTATTGTTTAATATAATATATTCTCTTTATTTATTCAACATACATAATAATATACAATAGAATAAAAAATATATTTAAACTAGAACAAAGAACCTAAAACTAAAAACCTTAAAAATATGATGTAATGGCTAAAATATATTATTAAAAGGAGTCCCTTTAGGCAAGGTTCCCAAGATACTGGCAGCGTTCCCCGTTTGAATAGCTAGACTAATTCTTTGTCCGAGGTGAACCGAGCCGCCAGCTCTTCGGTCTCCTGTGATGTCGACTAACCTTTTTCCTATTTCCTTAAAAAGCCTTATAGCGCTAGGACCCCATGGATTTATTTTGATTTTTCTATTTTTATTTTATATTTATTTTGATCTTTGATTACCTATTTCAATTTTTTTTCATGATTACCTATTTCTATTATTTTTTTTCAGATACATAATAATTATACATGCAGGCTCTGATAAAGGTTTTGTACCAAATTCATTGCTAATTTTTTTGTGGAAAAAATAAAAATGAGGATTATCATTCAGAAATGAATAAAAATAATTTTACAAAGTGGGTTAGGGAAAGATTAACTCCCAATTTGTCAGAGCCATATTGATGATTGTAATGGATAATGCTCCTTACCATTCTGTTTTACTAAATAAAGCTCCTACAGCAGTGGTTGGTGAAAATCAAAACAGCGAAAAAGCCAAATCTGGTAATGCTTGTTAACACAAGCCCGAGACTATCTACGAGATTGATAAACTGTTAGGTGGTTCCCACCTTACCACTGTGACCTTAACCCTATTGAGTTGATCTGGGGCATAGCAAAACAAAAAATCGCCTCACGCAATGTGGGATCAGTTGATATCATGGTAGGTACTACAAAGTACTAACTTTATTTGTGAATTATGTACTTTACTTATGGATTAGTATATTAAAAAAAATATTTGTTTTCAATATGTGTTTTATTTTTCAAGGTGTGTGTTTGAAGAAGATGTATCTGCTGAGGACTGGAGAAAAGCATGCCAGCATGTGATAAAAATAGAAAACGGATATGTTAATAGAGGACACACATTAATCATTATATTACATGACATAGACAGAATAGTCGTAAACCTCCGAGACGACAGCTGCAGCATTAGTGACAGTGATTCTAATAACAGCCAGACTTTTGGGGAGGGCTCGATCCAGGCTATTGAGGAGGGCTCGAGCTAGACTTTTGGGGAGGGCTCGAGCCAAGCTATAACTTGGTTTTCTGATATAGAATATTTGGATGAGGGTGTTTTTGACTCTGATTAAATAAACAAAATAAATATACTGCTTTTATTTATTCCTAAAAAAACTATTTTATGAAATCCGCTTAGATGCAATTTGACCTAAGCAACGTAAACAAAGATACAGATGCGAGCTTTAATGCTACTATTTGTTATTATGTTTATGGCTAGTTAAATTTGGACATAATAAAAAATGTACCTATATGCAAACTCATTAAATTAATTAATGGATAAATTATTTTTCAAAACTGAATTTAATCAAAGTAGGTATATTTTATAGTTATATAATATATAGGAAATGAGGTGAGGTGACCATCCGAACGATGCTGGCGTCCCTATTAATTTCACGATTTATTTGCCAAGCTGTAATTTCAATTAAAATCTTCAAATTTTATTATCAACGCACGAAAACAACTACTCTTTAGCAGTTGTTAAAATGGGTTAGTCACTTCATTGAGTTCGTAATTATGAACTGTCATTTTGCTTTAGTGAATACATATTTATTGATAGTTAAGAACTTTCGATAAAAAATTTATGGCAAAATGCATGCCTCTTCCCTAAAAGTTATCAACTAAGATTTGGTTAAAAACCGTACCAACTCAGTTGATAACTTGTGCATAGTGAATACAAAAGTGACACTTTCCGTTACTCACTCCTCCGTTTCGTTATTAACTCAGTGATTAACTCACAAAATGTACGATAGCGAATAGGCCCGCAGAACGTCGATCTGGGGGCACGGCAGTGCCCCCGCCAAGTCGAGTGCGAAGCAAACACTGCCGTACCATCCTTTACTGGAACCATTTCGCCGCATTTTCAGGCCCCTATTTGAGAACCTCTGGATAAGACCAGAACGCAGAAATTTTCGTCATCCAATAAGCTATAATCACGTACTTAAAATCCAAAATTTCAAGTCTGTAGGTCATTTAGTTCCGAAGTTAAGCGAAAGCAAAGTTTCGCATTTTCGACACTCACTCACTCACTCATGATCATCAAAATAGAACTAGTACTTCCCATAAACTTAGAGAGCTGAAATTTGGTACAGAGTCGGGGTTTAATGGCCACATAAAGGGAAAACTATAAAAACTACGATAATCGATCTGGGGGCACGGCAGTGCCCCTGCCAAGTCGAGCGCGAAGCAAACACTGCCGTACCATTCTTTACTGGAACCATTTCGCCGCATTTTCAGGCCCCTATTTAAGAACCTCTAGATAAGACCAGAACGTCGATCTGGGGGCACGGCAGTGCCCCCGCCAAGTCGAGTGCGAAGCAAACACTGCCGTACCATTCTTTACTGGAACCATTTCGCCGCATTTTCAGGCCCCTATTTGAGAACCTCTAGATAAGACCAGAACGTCGATCTGGGGGCACGGCAGTGCCCCCGCCAAGTCGAGTGCGAAGCAAACACTGCCGTACCATTCTTTACTAGAACCATTTTGCCGCATTTTCAGGCCCCTTTATTCTACTCGAACTTTATTCTACTCGAACATTACACAAATTAAATAAACAAATTACACTAAAATCTAGGAAAATAAATCAATATGCCCACGTTTCTACAAAAAGAAGTGAAATCCCACCAAAAACATTCTGTAAAAAACTAGCCAAGTCTCGATGGAGCTGCTTGTTTATCTCTAAAAAGTTATGAAATCTAGACAAAATCGTGCCAAGTCTAAGGTTCCTTACTGCGGTTTCTTTATTATTATAGTTAATGTTGTGTGACTTGGCCGTTGAAGGGCACACAAGGGTACAAAAGGGGCTCCATGACACCATTGCTCCAATACGTGTGTTGTACAATCAGCAACAGCCTAAAATGAGACACTAGCGTCCAATTACCAATACCAGTATGGGCTATTATCTCGCTTAACAAACATAGGTAGTTACAAATGTAAACAAAATTGGCTTGTACCCACAAAAGTATAAAGAATGTTCAACGGCCAAGTCACTCAACATTAACTATAATAATAAAGAAATCGCAGTAAGGAACCTTAGACTTGGCACGATTTTGTCTAGATTTCATAACTTTTTAGAGATAAACAAGCAGCTCCATCGAGACTTGGCTAGTTTTTTACAGAATGTTTTTGGTGGGATATTGTTTTCCTCAAAACGTAGCGTTTTGGATAACATTAACAGCAAATGGAACATGCCAATATTTAGTAGATAAAAATATATCGTAGATTTGCTCACTTCATGAAATGCTCGAGAATTTCATGTTTCTGTGTCTATTGGCCACATCATGGTGTGGCTTGGGCAGATCAATGATAAGAAATCGTTTATCGATATGGCCAACTACTCGTGACTACTTCATAAAATGGTCCAGATTTATTAACATTAATCGTAAAATAATTACATTAATTACCGGGAGAGGCGCTGCAAGCAATATAATCATATTGTGTAAGATGGTGGTCGCTCACGAGAATATTTTTTCTCGCGGTAAAATAATAAATATTTTGTTAATAAACGAGGAAGAAAGTTATAACAAAATAGTTTACGACAAAAACGTCACGCAAAGAAATCTACAACCACCATCTACAACCTTCACCTACGACTTACACCTACAACCTACATCTACTACCAGTGCCACCTACACCCACAACCTACACCTACTATATACACCAACACTTACAGTTAGGTACTTACTTATCTTTGATAACATTACAAAAATTAAACAAAATTTGTTTAGTTTCCTATTTTCTTTTAATTTTCGCGCAACTCTCATGTTTGTGTTAGCGGACTTAAAAGACAATAAACAAGTTCTTAACAGTTCTAGATTTTCATTAGATATTTTTTAGACACCCTATTTATACGATCCGGCCAAATGTGGAAGACAAAATCGTTCAATGCTAACGATTTTATGATCTGATCTAATTAAGTTGACCACATCATTAAATGCGAAGAAAATTAAAAAAATTTAGTAAACTTTATAGAAGTGTGATTTAACGTTAAAATTTTTAGAAAAAAAAATCATTAAAAATCACAAAATAGTCGGATTTAGATGGTTTTAACATACATCTAAATATCTATATATCAATAAGATACAACGTGTATCTTATTTTTATAGCAATTTTTGATATTAAAACGAGTCATATAGCTTTCGAATTACAGGCAGTTTATGTCGCTTAGGTAAAAAAGTCCTAATTCGAAAAATAGGTAAAGAGACACACACAGAAAGAGTATAGTTCTATTTATTATATGACGACCTCTGTGGCTCAGTTGGTTGAGCGTGTCGTTGCTCAAGCCGGGGGTCGCGGGTTCAAATCCCGCCGACGGAACAAAAAGTTTTCTGTGTTCCTGGGTCATGGATGTGTATTAAATATGTGTATAATATAATAAAAATCTTAATTATGTGTATAGTATAAAAGTATTAAATATACTTCCGTTATCTGGTACCCGTAACACAAGTTCTTCGAGAACTTACCACGGGATCAGATTGACGTGGTGTGAAGCGTCCATAGATATATTATATTATTTCTGTTTTAATTGTCAATTTAGTATATCAACGTTTTGAGGTATATAATATATGAGGTAAAATGCCTAAGCGACATTTATTTATTTATTTAACACACATACAACTACCATTACAGACAAAATCCAATTCGATAGCGTAGGAGAGCAAATTCATATTTTATATAATACATATTAAATTATGATATTTCCAGTTTAAATAATAATAATTGATAAAAAATAATAATTAAAGAAAATATAATAATTAAAGAAAGACACATATGACGCATAAATTTAGTAAACTTTATAGAAGTGTGATTTAACGTTAAAATTTTTAGAAAAAAAAATCATTAAAAATCACAAAATAGTCGGATTTAGATGGTTTTAACATACATCTAAATATCTATATATCAATAAGATACAACGTGTATCTTATTTTTATAGCAATTTTTGATATTAAAACGAGTCATATAGCTTTCGAATTACAGGCAGTTTATGTCGCTTAGGTAAAAAAGTCCTAATTCGAAAAATAGGTAAAATTATCTAAGCTGTCAATGAAAGTTATGTAATATCAAGTAAAATTGCCTACATTTTATTTTAAAGGTTTTCAGCAACATGTAAAAATAGATAAGCTATAGATACATTTTCTGTAATAACAGGTAAAAATAACTAATTCCAAACACTTTAAAAAAATTATAGGAGTATTCATCAGATTGGCCTAAGAGTTTATAAAATAAAACAAGATAAATTACATAAATGTTGCTTACATTAAGAATTTTCTACGGCTAAAGTTATCTTAGTAAATTTATTATTCAATGACATTGTAAATTTTTGCTCCTAACTGACAATATTCTCCTTCTACTTGTTTATAAAAATTAATTGCAGTTCCCTTGTCTGACTAAAACGAGCTAAAACGTTAGCTAATTTTGATCTTGAAATAATAAAAAATATAGAAGTAAAAACTCAAGGCCTAGGATTTCAGCCCATTGCTTTATACTTAAGCTGCGGCCCCATTCCTTGAGTTCTCTCTTGGTAGTGCTGGGAGATATTCCACATACCGATTCTGGGCATGACACCGTGACACAATTGGCCCAAAGCCTACCCAGCTCATCCGCGGTTTTGTTGCCGGAGATATTGCCGTTGCCTAGAACTCATACCAGACTGATGCTGTTATCTCGTCCTAGCATGTTTAGCGTTTGAACACAAGCCATAACTAATTTAGATGAAAGAAGAAGGGGCAAAAAGTCCCCATCCTTGTAGCACTATAAGACATATATCAAATGAAAGGGCTTAAAAAAGTGTCATTGTTTTGTATGACAAAAATCCTCTAAACCATGGAAGAAAAAAGTAAATGAGGGTTAAAAAAGTTTAAAAAAATCATTCTATATTATTGCACCGTTTCATAGTGTTGCTACTATGGAAAATTTTTGGAAAGTAATGGTATACACTCAACTTTAGAAAAGTGTTATATTTTGATAAACTGCCTCATATTTTGATGAAATGTATGGAATGATAATAAAATACTAAAAATAAGCTCTTTCCTCAATTTTTTCGCACATACCTAATTACTTTCTGGAAATTGTTTCTTACTTGCAACGCTATCGAATGGTGCAATAATACAAAATGTATTTTTTTCCTAGTTTGCGGATTCGAATCCTGGCCTGGAAAAGTGGTTTATGTAAAATCAAATAATTCAGATAAAACAATTACATTAAAATACATATAATTAAATAGCAAAAATAATTTTAAAACGATTAGGTACAGAAAAAAAGTAAAAAAGATATTGTACATGGTGAATTATTCTTCTGGGCGTTGTAAGAGAAGTCAAAAAAATTTGCAATAGCAATTTAGCCCTACGGAATATCGAGGCCGACTTGATGAAAACTTAAACTGCATCATTTTTGATAACTCATTTTTCCTAGACAGGATTCGAACCCATAAATTATGGAAAAAAATTACATCCTGTGTACTGCACCTTTAAATAGTATCGCAAGTAAGAAACAATTTCCATAATGTAAGTATGTGACAAAATTGAGGAAAGAGCTTATTTTAGCATTTTATTATCATTCCATACATTTCTTCAAAATATGGGACAATTTATCAAAATATAACACTTTTCTGAAGCTTGTTGTATACCATTACTTCCCGAAAATTGTTCCTTATTAGCAACACTATGAAATGGTGCAATAATACAGGATGATTTTTAAACTTTTTTCACTTATAACTCTCATTAATTTTTTTCTCCCATGGTTTAGAGATTTTTCGTCATACAAAAAAATTACACGCTTTTTAAGTCCTTTGATATATGTCTTGTAGTGCTACAGTAGTGGGGACGGGATCCATACAAAAATGCCCCTTCTTCTTTCTGCTGCTGTCAGTGCCTTCAGCGCAGTGTGATTGTTCTGACAGACTGCGCTGAAAGCATTGACAGTAGCAGAAATATCATCTAAATTATCCTAATCTTCTCTATAAGATTAGGATGTTTTATGGACAAGGACAATCTGTAGGCTCTGTAGTGAACAACTCATCACAGCCTCAAACATGGTTGTAAATTGTCCTAAGCAAGTATATAGGCAAGCCTGTAGGTGGCATGCCCCCGTAGAAGGTCCGTCTACCGGCGGGCTTATTACGTATCTTGCAATAGCCAAGCAATAGCAAAAATTGCGCAATTTTTGCGCAAAATCGCAAATTCGTATTACGTATCTGCAAAAACCTAGTAGAAGCAACCTAGCGACAGTACTGCCTCTACCGAACAATCGAGGAACTATAAATTGCAATCAATCGTTCGATCTCTTCATTGCTGTCTGATTTTTTGTATTACGTAAGACTTTTACAGCAAAGCGAAAGCAAACAGCGAGCGATTTGAACTGTCAGTTAGCAATAATAAGCGAAAATGAAGCAAAGTGCATTCAAACACAACAGCGAGCGATTAGCAATCGATCGCTTAGGTAATACGATTTTATTTGACGTTCAGCAATCGACTGCGCGTCTATCGCGCGATGACTGCAAGATTTTTGCTAATCGCTATTTTTACGTAATACGGCGGCCGGTTGTCTTTCCTGGATCCGTCCGTGTACCAGACTATGTCATTGGAGTGAACATTGATTCCCATCCTCTACTCTCCCTAG
Organism: Glaucopsyche alexis; assembly: GCA_905404095.1. Lineage (NCBI taxonomy): Eukaryota > Metazoa > Arthropoda > Insecta > Lepidoptera > Lycaenidae > Glaucopsyche > Glaucopsyche alexis. Next base: position 18,149,786 of record FR990045.1, read on the forward strand.
ATGATAGGAAAACCTGGTGTTGCTTTGAGAAGCTATGCACCTTGATCATATCGTCTGATGGCATGGCCATGATAGGTGTCTTAAGAAGAGACTATTGCATCTGTCCATGAAGGGTGGAAGTCCATTTGGCTTCCTGGCCTTGAAAAACGCTACTACCGCCATACATTTGTCATTAAAAATGTACGGTGATAGCAGCTTTTGATGTAACAAAAGAGACAATATTTGTTATATTCTGATAATTTTTTTATGAACATCAACTTGGCAAAATCGCTTTAAAATTTTATCATAGTAACATATTTTGTCGGCAGCGTTAATTCGTTAATCGTTGAAGTTAATTCTTAACCCCAGTTAACATAATTTTTCCAAGGAATCCACGGAAAACTTTTTATTCTCTTATGGATTCGAACCCACGCCCTCTGGCTTGAGCACTAAAGCGCTAACCACTGAGCCACAGATATCTTCATCTAAACTGATTCAATTTAAGTCTCTATAACTCCTGAATTTATGAAGTTTTTTGGACCGTTATAGTTTTCGTTCAAAGTTTATTACATGGACTACCATCATGAATTTTTCACATTTTTAGAGCCAGCCGTTTGGCTTTTAGAGGGGGGGACGCCGTATTTTAACAAGAAATGCGCTTAAAAGTGGAATATCGCGCAAACGGATACGTACGTACATCAAAATATAATCTCAGAAACCTCTCAATGTTCTTATAATGTCTATGTACCTAATTATATCTCCCCTTTTCGTGTAGGTGTAACCAAAAATTATCTTCATTTATTTTAGCACTATGTCGACGTGATAAATAAACTTATCCATTCAAAGTTTCATATTTCAAGCACCACCGTTTGGATGGACAGACGGACGGGCGGACGGTCGGTCGAATGGAAGGACATGACGAAACTATAAGGATTCCGAGACATGAACTACGGAACCTTAAAAAAGGAATAATAATGAAACCACACCGATTTCAGTGACTGTTGCCAATTTAATTGAAAATAGACCAGCTATAGGAGCTATTTTATTATGTCCAAGTATATGCGCAAAGTTTACTCCCATAACCTAGTATATTGATATTTTCTACTACCGACAGGACTAACTAGCGAAACATTAGGCGCATAAATATAGAAATATATTTAGCAATGTTTGCGTTCATTAAGGTTCCCACACACTGTAAATTTAATACTTTTAGTTACATTTTACCTAACCGACGACAAAAAAAAATATCTAACCGACATACTTCAAAACAAAAGTTTTCAAGTAAAAATATCTACATAGCACGAATAGTTATTGTGTCAAATATGTAAAACTATCTTTACGCCAATATTGTTTTATTTCACTATGGGTAAAATTCTACAAGTTGCACTTTCGTAAAATAATGGTATCAAATTAAATGCACTGTAAGGACAATTCACAAATAATTTGTATGGAGAAAATGTACAAAGTGTTCACGAAAAGAATTTTTTAAACAAGTAAAAATATTTTTGTGCAAACAAAAGAAAAGTAAAAACATGACAAATAGACTAAGTAGATTTTTAAAATTCTTCAAAATATCCAAATGAATTTTTTTATAAATAGCTTTTTGTTGTCGCTTGTTTTTGTTTCGCGAGCGCTGCGGGGTGTATGCGGGTGGCGCGGCGGGAAGTGTTAGGCCACGCCCGAATCTGTGACGTCATCTACGTATATTTTCGCCTTAAGAGCGTTGATCGGCGCGCGACTCAGATTTCACGAAAAACGCTACTTTTCAAATGCGTCTATATCTAACAAAAACTGGTTATTCTGATTTTTACATATAGAAAAACACTAGAAAATATTGTATTCTAATTTTTCACTTATCATTTATTTTAAAATAATTTCAAATTTTTGAATAAAACTGACAAAACTAACCAGAAGTTTTTACAACTTTAGGTTCAGGGGCAATTTCAAAACATATAATAGCTAAAACCGCTTACATTTTTTAAAAACAAAAAATCTTTACAAACTTGTTGGATCCTCTTCTAGATTATCTATTTGTCAGATTATATTTTGTAATAATTACAACAGTATTTGTAAACGCTCGTGCGCCTCGATTTATTTAGTAGTTTTAAAAATTCATATAAAATTCGTCAAACTAATTTAGTTAAAAATTTAAATAGCATATTAAAGATAAAAGGTTCTTCTCATAGATTATGTAAGTAAGAAACAAAAGGAGAAAGTAAAATACATAAATATCATCATTTTAAATAACTATAATTCCTGATAATTTCGCATTCTTTAAATTTTTTTTATGAGATAGAAACGTATATAAAAATAATCTGACAAATAGATAATCTAGAAGAGGATCCAACAAGTTTGTAAAGATTTTTTTGTTTTTAAAAAATGTAAGCGGTTTTAGCTATTATATGTTTTGAAATTGCCCCTGAACCTAAAGTTGTAAAAACTTCTGGTTAGTTTTGTCAGTTTTATTCAGAAGTTTGAAATTATTTTAAAATAAATGATAAGTAAAAAATTAGAATACAATATTTTCTAGTGTTTTTCTACATGTAAAAATCAGAATAACCAGTTTTTGTTAGATATAGACGCATTTGAAAAGTAGCGTTTTTCGTGAAATCTGAGTCTCGCGCCGATCAACGCTCTTAAGAAATATTTTGTCCAAATACACCTTCTCGTTTTGTCTATGTGTAGGTAAATTAGCTATAGACATCGGCAATCTACCAATATTAAAAAGAGTCTACCCGAGAAACACGAAGATTTTTCGGCGGTAATAAATTAATAAGCTGGTATCAGACATATTTTTTCAAATGTTCTTTGCACAATACGAACAGCATTTAATGTCAACGCGTTTTACATAACAATATTTTAAATACAATTCTCGATATATTCCTAGCGTCAAAAAGTATGAAATGAGGACATAAATCCATATTCCATGAAGTTACTTAAATCAAAATATATTAAACTATTCTATACAGCTTACCTTTGATAGGTGGTAATTTGACGAGTTCCTGGTTGTGGTTGTGGACGTTAAAGCGGCTTGAGCCGTGTCGCCGCGGTTGGCCGTTCCATCCCGGAGGGCGCGGACCGTCCGCGGACTTGGGGACTATGGTCGCCGGCGGCGGTGGTCGGTTCGTCAACGACGGCTTCTCTGTTCGAGTCTGAAACAATGTCGATTTTGTTGTATAGTCATAGACGTATTACGTACAAGCAACAAAAAGTAGACTTATTATTCTATCTTTCATACCGCAGTCCATCTAGATTTTTACAGTATAATTAATTGTTGAGCGTTGTTATCTTTTGAGCTCAGAGTTCTGACCTAGTGGGAATATTTTTTGTATAAATTACAAAGTGACTTTGTAACAATGGAAATGCCATCGTTGTAGATGAAAGCGCTGAAAAACTGTTTCTATTTCTTTATTTATGTTACTTCACATTAGCACAATTATACATTTTAATCATCAATTTATTACTATAGGTACAGTAGGTAATACGAGATGATTTATGTAATAGAGTTGACCAGTCGTGCAGCTTTGAGAATCAAGTTTTTTAACGTTGGCGTTAGAATCATCATTACTGCAAAAGGGTAGAAAGTCGAGATAGATTTCACCAAGCAATATTATACGACGCGTGGCGACTGGCGACACCTCACATATGCATTCGTTTTTCGTGAAGCCAAAAGCAAAAGCAGGTCACTTCCATATTGAATTGTCCAAATAATCAAGCATGACAATAAATGTAATTTAAAGATTATTAACCAAGCTGCAATCCTTGATTCTTTTTGAATATAGGTATACTGAGTTGCCTTAGCGATTAAGTTAAAAAAATGTCTAATCAGTTATCAGGCATTTTATAATCGTCGTTTTCAATGTGAATTTTGTCATTGGTAACAACTATTATAATGTGATAAAATATTAAGAGGCTAGGGACTAAACTTTAACCAGTTATCGTATATGTAAGCGTAGCATACATAAGAAAATAAATAAAAAAAAATTGTGGCCCGACTGCGTAAACAAGGGGTCTAAAAATCAAGAATTATACCCCAAGATAGATACAGATGGCTGCGATTTGACATCGACTGTTCCGAACCTTATAAAGTAGGTGCGACCACGGTTCTACCTTGACCATTGTTTACCTATGCATTTCTGGATTTCTAGATATTCAGATGAATTATTTTGTTGTTTCGGTCCCCTTTTTTACGTAGTCGGGATAGTTTTTTAAACTTATTTTTTTATTTCGTATTTTTCTGTTAATACCAATCGAACATATTTTTAGAATAACATTAATACTTAGGTAGGTATATAATCAAAACACTTGAAATTAAAAATACCTTCTTCAAGAGCGCGGAGCGATCCATTTTTTTTCTAAATTTAAAGAACATATAGGTAATTTTATATTATGAACGAAATATTATTATATTTTTTGAAGGTAGAATAATATATAAATTATAATATATTTAAAGTATTTACTTATATTACGTAGGTAATGTTCAAAAATTGGACAACTGGGTTAGGACGAATTATTGTATGATCGCATTTTAAACGTCTCGGTTTAATATTTTTAGATGTTAGAATCTGAGGTTCAATTTTCAAAATACGTACAAAATTAAAAAATATATATTATAGCTTGTTGTTACCCGCGCACAGTGTGTAATATTGCCTAAGATGCGGCCATCCATGTTTTATGAGCTCATTGGATAGCTCTAATTGAGAAATACAACAATGTAGAAGTAACCATAGGTTTCTGTTGCTTGGTTTTTGAGATATTAAAAAACTCGAGAAAATTCCATAGTTACCATAGAAACACAAAATTATACCTAAAAACCTTTTTTTAGATACTATTGTAGACATCAACTTGTAATAGTCAGTTTCCTGGTGGTTAAAAGTGTCCATGAGATTAGAAAAATAAAATTAAAAACCAGTAATTGCCTTTTATACCTTATTATGAAAATATTTTTTTTCTTAAAAAGAGTAGATTATTGGCAATCATTTTAAAGTCCAAAAATCTTGTTTATATATTACTTATTCGTTTTAAAAATTTCATGCAAAAACAATGTAGGACTTCGGAGATATTGAAATAAAAATTTTCAGGCTAGGGTTGTCACTTGAGAATTTTTGTATTTTCTATAACGTTGTTGTCGAAAAAATAAAATCGTACAAGTTAATGATAGACAATAATATAAATAGTAATTACACCAAATGAAAATTAGTTTTCGTATAAATTTTAACACAAGATTTTTTTGATCATTTGTGGCGCTTTGTGCGGGTTCAGTCTGGATGATTACATTATGTATAGAAATTTTCAAAAGGCTAAGAACTGTCTTGGGAAGAACCTTTCGCTTGTTTATTTTTTTGCAACTATTTAGAGTAATGTATAGATCAGAGGACTCGAAAGCGCGGTGAAACAGGTCTAACACTGTAGTTTTTCTATTAAATTTTCGTGTGTGGTGTTCTTTGTCGTATCGTCAATATTTGTTCCGGGACTCACTGGCTTGATAGCATACCTCTGATAGCATACCAACTGGCAAAGGACTAGCTTTGATAATTTGACTCCCATGCGTTAATATTTTGTGCAAAGTGACGGACATGTAGCACCACCTGTACTTATCTACATAATATTTTGTGGCAACATTTATGCAAAAAGTATGAAACTTTTCTACATCGATTTCTAGAGAACTTGAGAGCACCACCAATAAAGTGTGTAGATCGTCAACAAACCATCTTTCTATGCCTAAAATATCTGCAAAAGTTTCTCGGTGCAAATCTGATAGTGCAGTGCGTACCGTGTTCCCGTCATTTGTAGTTCCTGCGTTCGGACGAACAACTTAACATTTCTTCTCTCGTTAAATGGCGTCGCTGCATTATGCACACAATTCGATTATAAGTAAAAATATATTTTTTCATTTTTGAAGTAAAACTTCCTTAGGCGCGACTAGGCAGTAACTCAGATTTTTATCCGACTTAAGCAACGCTATTCTTTAGTCTATAGTCTGATGACAAATGTCACCAGTTGTCATTTGCATTATTTGTTAATTATGATGTATATTGAGATGACAACCCTATTTTCATAGAAATTTTCAAAACTCATAGAAATTAAATATCTCCGAAGTCCCATGAGATAGGCAAGTAATATTTTAAGATATTGAAGATAATTATATAATGCATCAATATAAAGTAAGAAATACTGCCAAAACGCTAGGACAATGGAGAAAACGAATTATTTCTGAAAATCATAAATTAATCAATAATTCTTAAATTACTGCAGCAATAACCATTTGTTTTTGCATAAAGGTAGACGTTATTGTGTTAGGTTGACTTATTTACAAAAAATTTACTTTTTGTTATAATTTTAGAAAATATGCTTCAAAAACTGTTTTTTTATAAAATCATAAAATCCAATTTTTTTTCAAAACTAAGCAAAAACAACTACTAGTTACTTCCCCAATGTTTTACATCATAGTAATATCTTTAACGATTGAATTCATAAAACATGGATGGCCGCATCTTAGGCAATATTACACACTGTGCCGCGGCATCATTACGAATCTATTGACGCCTCATTTATTAAAATCGGGCCAGTCGTTTAGACGCTACGAGGTAACAAACATACATACATACATAGACTGCCAAAATCATTACCCTACCTTTTGGCTTCGCCGTAGTCGGATAAAAATAGCACTTTTTTGCCTTTTTGATACAAATTTGGGATCACTAAATACGGAAACATGTAGGTACCTACCTACAAAAATATTCTAATAATATAATAAGCTCCATTTAAAAAATAAAGCTAGGTATCTACTTAGTATGAAAAATCCACCAGTACGAATGACTACAATGGAATTTTTTGTTTATATTTATTTTAAAATATTTACTTGAATTGTAGATCTTATAAATATCTACAAAAAAGTCCACTACACACTATACCTATCTATGTCGAGTGAGGCACAACAACATTTTTTTTATTTAGAAATCTAGTTTTTTTTTTGGACTACATTTAAACCCGTTTATTTTACTCATTCTATTAATCCTTATCAAAATAAATTATTTTATCACTAAGTACAGTTTATGTAGATGGGCAATTCCACGCATAAGTCTACCATAAATGTAAAAAACAAATATCTTATTTTGGTTGTAAAAATACTTAAGTACGGTGGCAAAATTATGTTTCTTTTAAGATTTTATAGTGGCAACAATTTTTTGATATTATTTATCAGACAACACTGTAATTCTCAAGATGGCGTCGTGAGCTCAGCTGATAGTGGTTTTTTGTGGTGGAGTTTTGATAAAATTTTCACGGTAAGTCTTTTGAATTATTGTTATATTTTTTTGTATACTGACTGTTCAAAGGATGACCTATCGATAAAGAGTTCGAGATTCATGAAAATTGTATTGTTTTAAGATATATCAGGTTTGTAAGATCACAGTGTCAAGGTGTAGTGTCAGTCACAGAATAAACATTACTTTTCTCTGTAACTACTGTAAAATTACTTCAATATCATGAAAATATGATTTTTTTCCTACTTGACGGCGTTACTCAAATGATGCCGGTGGTAAAAATTTATTATCTTTTTTTATAATGCCTTAACTCCTAAAAACATTTTTGTAGTGTCAGTCACATTGTAGAGTCGGTCACGTAGTAGGTAGTCAGTCACAGCCCGTGTCATAATTAAATGTAGCTTTTTTAGGGTTCCGTATTACTTAAGGAACCCTTATACTTTCGCTCTGTCCGTCCATCAGTCTGTCTGTCTGTCTGTCTCTCTCTGTCTGTCCGTCTGTCCGCGCTTCTAGCGCCTGTAATTATGAAATTATGAATATAAATTGATGAAATTTTGTGTAGTTATAGATTGTATATAGATATCGGTTTTGGCATCCCAAAATAATAATAATTTTATATTTTAGGGGTGGCTCTCCATACATGTGAAGGGGGATGAAAAATATTTTTTCACTCTACCCCATCGTGTCGAGTATCGTTGAATAGGTCTTTTAAAATAAAGGCAAGGTTTCATACATGACTTTTTTACAAAGTTGGCCATTTTCGAGTAATCGGTCTCCAAAGTGGTTTGTAAGTTCCCCCCCCCCCCCCCCCCTAGCATTTCTAAACTATAGGAGATAGAAACTTGTAATTTTCCATTTCCAAAATAATTTTCCCTAAAGAGTTTTTAGTATTACTTATCTGTCAGATAATACTAAAAACTCTTTAAAGAAAATTATTTTGAACGAAATCGGACAGTAACTTTTCAAGTAATTTAAAGAAAACCTATTACGCAGTAATAGTTACGGAACCCTCCTTAGACGTGTCATGACATGCTCTTGGTTAGGTTATTGTTTGTTTTTTTTCCTCATAGATGGCAAAAACAGCTGCAGAAAGGAAGCGCAAGCAGAGAGAGAAGCTAAAAGCTTCAGCTTATACGAACAATTAAAGAAGAAGGAATCTGAGAATAGTTTAGCACTGCTGTTTGTTTTATTAGACGTTTAATAAAACAAACAGCAGTGCTGTGATTTAAATTCTAAGGTTTCATGTAAAAATCCTGACTTTTACACTACACAAAGTGAGTGTAGTGTCGGTCACGTTTTGGGCTGTAGTGTCAGTCACAATTTATTATACTAATAAATATTTTTGTAAACAACCTGAAGTTTTTATTTCACCGTTTTATAATAGTTTGTTTCACGCACTTTCGATAGAAACACAAATTAAAGTCATTACGCCAGTACAGAGGAAGATTATTGAAGTTTAAAAACACTCCCGAAAACGACTTCCTTTTGCATGTAGTGTCAGTCACGTTTATATTTTACTAAATAAATGATCTTTTAAAATATCATTGGTTGCCATTTTTTCTCTACAGGATAATTGTTGTAACTGCTACGAAGTAATGTTTAAATTGAAATTAAAAACATAGTTCTAATCGTAATATAGGACAAAACAAAAAGCGAATTGTATCAAATGTAGAGTCAGTCACATATGGAATTGCCCAGATAATATTTGGTCTTTGAATGATTAAAATTGAACGTTTGGTTTTGAAGTTATGGCGAAATTAAAATATTACGATTTCTGCTCCACGGCCCATTGCCACAGGGGCGACACTCTCTACAAATGACAGTTCGAGCACCGACAAATGTCAGCTATATTGACTTAAGCCTAGGGTTGACATCGAATTTATTTAAAATATTTATTTACGCCCGCGTAAATACTTTTTACACGGTCGCGTACGAAGCCGCGGGCAACAGCTATAGCTACTTAATATGAAAAGGAAATCATACCTACCTACTTTAAATTTTTATTAATTTAAATTTGAAGTTTTGAAGGATACTGATATTTACAATGAAAATTCAAAATAGTCTCCAAATGCTAACGTCTAATAGCCATATTTTTTTAATCTAAAACGTACTTAGCAATTGGGTTTAATTTGTTCGAAATTCTTAAGTAGAATAAAGACTATTTGAAATTTGAATTATACTTCGGGTCTTAACCGAAGACGATTACATAATTTACTTGCAGCAGTACATGAGTAGGTGCCATCCTTATCACACATTTAGAGTAAGTAACGAGCTAGAAAGAGAAAACAACATACCTGTTTCATCCCACCACTCCCACGCCACCTGGCCGTGGGGGGTGGCGTGACAATTCATTACGTGATTTTGTGTCGTCCGAGTCACACAATTTTCTTTTTTTAATCGTTATTTTTCATTTTTTTTTGGTTTTATACGATCAGTAGATTATGTCGAAAAGAAAACGTGATCGTTCCGTGGACAGTGATTATAATAGGTTGGCCAAAAAAGTTAAAAGATTGAGAGATAAGTTGAAAGAAAAAAGAAGAAGACGAGAACATTCCCCGTCAGTTTCCTCGAGCACTTCGACGGATTTTTCAGAACCGGAATACGATAGCTATTATCCAGGTAGCAAATTTAGTCTTCTGTTCAACATTTTTAACTACCTACTTACTTCAATAAAAATTTGATTGGCGAAAATTGTAAATGTCGTTGTCTTTATGCATTAATAATTTTAACTGATATAGTGGTTACAATAGTGTTAACAGAACGTCGACTAGCCACGGTCCAATCTATGATTTAAGTGCATGATATACACATAATATTTTGTGAGCCAGATAACCGCCACAGCGCCGGGACTTATTCGAAACTGAGCCCCGTTGGACATGGGTACCTAACTTGGGCCCGTTGCTTCTATTAGCGTTTTCTAGAACCTAGACAAATGCACGGGTACCTATCTTGGACCTGTTGCTTATATTGGGTACCTATCTTGGACCCAAACAAGTTTATGGGTAGCCTAGCTTGGACCCAGGCCTGAACTATTACACTCCACGAAAGTGTTATAAAATTTAAACAAAAGAAACAATTTTATAAAAAGAATTCGTTAAGTGAATTCAAATAATCATATTACGTAATACGCGATATTTTACTCCCGCTGCTACTGTTTATTATTCTACCTCCTATTTAGGTGTATCTTAAGACTAAGCAGGGTTTTATTTTCCCTTCTAGTCGATGACCTTTCAAATCAGGAAGCTTTGGACGATCTTAACAATGATGAGGAGCGCCCACAGATGGAGTCTGTAGTCGTCATACCAGACAATGTGTCGACCCCAATGGAGGCAGATGCCCCGTCACTTACCCCGTCACTTACCTTACCAGAACTACAGCCAGAGGCTAGTAACGGGGACGTGGTGACTAGCTTGGAACCTGAAATTTTAAACCTCATAGGCGAAGATCCCGCTGATAAAAAAAGTCATGGTGAGGGTTTACATAAGGATATTGTACCAAGATGGGCACATATCCTCACTAACGGGCTACAGAAGGAGACCGTGGCGGACTTACTAAAACTTTACCTACCGCCGGACAACTGTACAAATATCTGCGCGCCCAAACTTAACCCAGAAATTAAGGCTGCCCTGTCTGATTTAAATGTGAAACAGGACTTATACCGCCAAAATAAACAGAACCAACTGGGATCCGGTCTCACAGCCCTCGGACAAGTACTCAACTGGGCTTTGACATCTAATAATATTGTCCCTCCCGAAATAATAAAAACCTTGAGCGACGCTGGGAGACTTCTCTGCGACAATCATTACAGGGAGTCATTATCTCGTAGATACGCGATTCTCAATGTCCTAAACAGGAATATTAGAGATACCGTTAAGGACACAAAGATCAACAAAGATCTCTTTGGCTCTGACCTAGCTGAGCACCTAAAATCATCAAAAGCCATAACGAAGACTGCATCTGAGATGAAGTCTAGGCCGCGCCCACCATACAGGACTCCAGTAGTCGTACAGCCTCAGAGAGGAACTTTAAACTCGAGGGGGACTCCGCGTGCGGCGGCGACGGAGCCCCGGACGGCCCCCGCTCCCCGGCGGCCGCCGCCGCCCCCGCCGCCGCCGCCGCGGGACAACCGCCAGGCTGCAGCGCGAGGCCGACGTCACACCGGCTACTCCCGGCAGCAAACGAGGAGACGATAGAAGATACACAGGTAATTATCATTGCCGGACGTTTGAAGTATTTTTATAATAAGTGGACTGAGTTTACTGATGATTGTACTATTCTAAGCTGGGTTGAAGGTTATAAAATACCATTTAAAGAAGAATCAGTGCAAACAGTTAAACCAAAAAATAGTGCCTGTAATTCTAAGTCTCAAATGGCTATCATCGATAATTGTATTTGTGACTTATTAGAGTCTAATTTCATTTCACCTTGCACACATTGTGAAGGTCAATTTCTTTCACCGATTTTCACGGTGCCTAAGCCGAACGGGACACAAAGATTTATTCTAAATTTAAAACAGCTTAATAAGTATATTAAGGTGGATCATTTTAAGATGGAGGACTATCGTACCGCCCTAAAATTATTACAAAATAACTATTATATGAGTTCTATTGATTTACAAGACGCTTATTTCTCAATTGCAGTCGATAAAGAAGATAGAAAGATGTTGCGTTTTGAATGGAAATCTCAATTATACCAATTTAATGTTCTCCCGTTCGGCCTTTGCACCGCACCTTATGTTTTCACAAAACTGATGAAACCGGTTTTACAATATTTGCGCTCATTAGGATTAATATCAGTGGCGTATTTAGACGATGTCCTATGTATTGGTAGTTCATATACTGAATGTGTTTTTAACGTCACAAAAACCAGAGAAACATTGGAATCTTTAGGCTTTGTAATAAACACTCAAAAGAGTGTTATGGAACCGAATACCACCTGTAAATTCTTAGGTTTTTTTTGGACACCAACCGCATGACTATTACCCTACCAGAGGAGAAGAAAATGAGTTCATGCGCAAAAACAAATGTACTATTAGATATTTCTCAGAATTCATTGGTCTGCTGACTTCCGCATGCCCAGCCGTAAGTTACGGCTGGATATACACTAAGTTGTTCGAACGTGAAAAATACTTAGCACTAAATTTTACTGATGATTATAATAAACAAATGAATATAAAACATTATTTAAAAAATGAATTTTCATGGTGGATAAAAAATATTCATTCATCATTTAGCCCAATTCGAAAAAGCAATAATTATCTTTTGGAAATATTCAGTGACGCTTCTAATACAGGGTGGGGTGTCGCATGCGGAGATCGGCAGGCGAATGGAAACTGGACTGAATCAGAATTAGATCTTCATATAAATACGCTTGAACTAAAAGCTTATTACGGACTTAAGATATTTACTCCTGACTTACGCAATTATGATATTTTATTGAGAATCGACAACACCACTGCTATAAGTTACATAAATCGAATGGGCGGTGTTCAACACCCTCACTTAAATGAATTAACTCGAAATATATGGCAGTGGTGTGAATATAGGAATATCTTTATATTCGCTTCCTATATAAAATCTTCGGATAATGTTATAGCTGACAGGGAATCTCGACGATTTAATATAGACACGGAATGGGAAATTAGTGAAACGATCTTTGTGCGAATAACCGAATTGTTAGGTAAACCTGAGTTTGACATTTTCGCAAGTGCTCAAAACAATAAATGCGCCAGATACTCATCTTGGAAACTGGATCCATTTTCAGAGGGCCTGCCACCCACTTCATACGAACCTTGTCCTGGTGGCAGCGAAATTATCCGGGAATCGATGATCCGGCGCGGCGTACCACTTACCTCTTTAGAAATAATGATGGCATCACTTGCACCAAAAACTTTACGACAGTATAGTAGTTCTTTACAATCTTGGTGGTCATATTGTATGATTAATAATATTAATACTTTTGAAGCTAATAGTTATAGTGTAATGTCATTTTTAACACAAAAATTTAACGAAGGAGCTAGTTATAGTAGTTTAAATACATATAGATCAGCGTTGTCAATAATTTTGGGTACAAACGTTACTTTAAATGATATTATTAACAGGTTTATGAAGGGCGTATACAGACTTAGCCCCCCTACACCTAAATACAATTCCACTTGGGACACTAATGTCGTTTTAAACTACTTATCTAAGATGTATCCATACGAAACGATCACTTTATCTAACCTGGCATATAAAACTTGTACCCTTTTATGTATAGCATCTGCTCAGCGATTGCAGACAATTAGCTTAATTAAATTACCAAATTTAGTTTTTAAAGAAGATGCAATTGTTATAAAAATTACAGACTTAATTAAGACGTCAAGACCTGGAACTCACCAACCACTCATAAAATTACCGTTTATTCGTGAAAACCCTAGTATTTGCCCAGCTTTAGCTTTAAATATCTATATAGAAAGAACCCGGGATTTGCGAAAAAATGATGAACATCTCTTTGTAGGAATACGTAAACCACATAACAAAGTGGGAACTCAGACTCTATCACACTGGGTAAAAAAGGTCTTACAAGATAGTGGCATAGATATATCTATATTCGGTGCCCACAGCACCAGGTCGGCATCCACATCTACCGCCTACAGGTCCGGGGTAAATTTAGAGGTGGTTCGCAAGGCTGCAGGCTGGAGTGATTCATCTAATGTGTTCCTCAGATATTATTTCAGGGAAGTCGAATATGCGAATCCAAATGACTTTGTTAACGCAGTATTTAATATTCATTAACAAATTAGTAATTTAGAAATTTATCGACCAGGTATTCACTTAAGTATTAAAAGTCATAGTACATTGAGTGACACATTTTATTTTTACTTCTTACCTTTTGTATTATAATTATACTGTTACATGTTAATAAAAACTGCAGCTCTAAACATCTGCAAGTAAATTATGTAATCGTCTTCGGTTAAGACCCGAAGTATAATTAAGAATCAAACGAACTTACCTTGTGAAGTTTGATTCCAATTATGCGAGGGTCTTAACCGAAGACGATTACATCGTCCCATCCCACCCAGATCCACTTTAATCTTAAAAATAAAATGGCCAATAACAACACAAAATCTCACGTCTCTAAAATAATGAATTGTCACGCCACCCCCCACGGCCAGGTGGCGTGGGAGTGGTGGGATGAAACAGGTATGTTGTTTTCTCTTTCTAGCTCGTTACTTACTCTAAATGTGTGATAAGGATGGCACCTACTCATGTACTGCTGCAAGTAAATTATGTAATCGTCTTCGGTTAAGACCCTCGCATAATTGGAATCAAACTTCACAAGGTAAGTTCGTTTGATTCTTAATTATATCAATGCAATTTTAAATTTTTATTACCACTCATTATGTGTTGTAACACAACTTAGATAGTCGTACAATATCGATAGGTATCGACAGATTTAAATGCGATTAAGTACTACACTACATATAATATTGAATCTAAAATATTATGCGGAAATCCTTACTAATATTTTACTACTATTATAAATATGAAAGTTTGTGAGGATGTATAGATGGACGGATGAATCTTAAACGAGCAAATGGCACACCACACGTTCGTTACTCTTTAACACAATAACTATTGAACGGGTTTTAATTTGATATACGTTCGAAGTTAACCTTCTACAAACTTTACCCAAAATATCGATAAAATCAAATTATTGCATGACTACATCACTAGAGTAACACAAAAAAAAAAATTATAAACGTCGCATCAGACAAGTCTTTCAATATGAAATTACACTGTCGCGTCGGCGAAACTGCCAGCCCCGTGAACCATAGTCCAGGCTGGGAAAAAGTTACACCCCACCCGCCCCGCATTCGCCCAGACACGCACACATAGCTGCGAGCGGTGAGTCGTGTAAATCGGTGGAGTGACGGTTCTTTACGTTAGTAATATATATTCTTTGCCATTGCGAAGTAGCCGTTACCAAGGCGGGAGGCATGTGAGTGCGGGAGGGGAGTTTAGATCTATGAGGTAGGATTAGTATCAGTATTGTACCCATAGATTATACAGATATATACATTGTACCCGTGCGAAGCCGGGGCGGGTCGCTAGTTTTAAATAAGATAATAGTTTTAGTAAGGTTTTACTCTTTTTCGCTTGCATAGTATAGAATTATCATTTTCAGGTTTATTCTCTTGGCGTTTTTCAGTACGTCTAGTCTAGACTGTAGTGTTAACTAATCAATTAGTAGATATGGCATTGCCGAAACCAAAACGTTACGAAAAAAAAATGTTTTTATACTTTAAATTACAAAGACTGCACAAATAAATAAATGATTAAAAAATTTCCAGATGGGTTTTTACAAAATATTAAGAATCGTTGTCATATGAATCCTACTAATAATACTATTAGGTAATTTTTTGTTTTTTATATACATATTTTTACAATCTAACGGTTTTTACAATTTTACGGTGACATATATAAGACATGTCGATTGTCGCCACATTCATAATAAATGTTTTTAAATTTTCCCTAAGTTTTTTTATAGACTAAGATTCCACTGAAACGTTATAGGTTTGCTTCTTTGTATACCACTGAGCGTACCTAATGTATGTCGTCCAATAATTTAATAATTCAAAATTCTTGAAAAATGTTAGAGGAGAGCCGGAGCTGGCAGCCTGGCGCAGCGGTACCATATATTGGCCTCCCGCCTCTTTATAAACTTATGTGAAAATTGGCGTTTTACTCCATGAGCATAGCGATTATACAGTGGGATCCTTACCCGATCAGTATTTTCTTGTTTTAGTGTCTTTAAAACTAATATTGCTGGTCAATGTTTGATGCCCATTAGGATAATACATGTGTGCATGTCCTCAAAAAATTTTTTTTTCTTTAGCTATATTACATACATAGTACCTACACATAGGTACAAAAGTTTTAACTTATACCGTGAACTATGAACGTTGGCAGCGCGGCCTTCAAACTCCAAACATTTTCCTCAAGAGATAATTACTAATTTAGGTACATGAATATTCACATCCTAAATCCTAATTAAATATTGATTGTTGGGCACTTTATATACAGTTGCAATTTCAATTTGCCAGTCTTAATAAAGCTGTTGTTCAGTTGCGTAAATATCTACAGCTCTATATCTACATCTATACAAATAAATTAAATTGAAGTGTCTCTTTTTAATTTTAAATTAATAGCTTTTACTAAATTCATATGAGAGTTAAAACGGTATTTACAATGAAAATCTAATTTTAAAGATTTGTCTGTCCGTCTGTTTGTTCAGGCTCCTTCCTGTAACGTGTAGACCGATTTTCACGGGACTTTCACTGGCATATTATAGCTATAGCTGATGCTATAAGGAATAACTCAGTCTACTTTTATCTTAGGGTTGCGTTTAAAAAGATAGGGGTCCGTTTCCGCAAACGAAGTTGCGGGCATCAGCTAGTATGTAATAAAATGCTTGAATTGACCGAGTGGCTCTACGCATAATTTCATTGTCGGTTCGTTAATCATATTACGTGCAGGCAACAAGTAACTGCGGTCTGCGTGGGTAGATATAAAGATTCAATGTCAATACTGTATCGAGTTTTAGCACAGTCGCTGGAATGACAATTAAAACTATTTTTAGCGTTGTTAGCGCAATGGAAGACATTTCTGTAATGTCGAGAGAATTTCACGATATAGATACGGGAACCGTACGTAAAACGTATATGTAGATAATAATATTTGCATAACATGTTCGCAACGTTCTGTTTCAATTTTGTATCCATTACCGTATATTGTAAACATAAGTACGGTGGGCTATCTACATTACAACCGCAGTATTATGTTTAAGCGAATTGGTATTAATTATTATTACTACACCGATAGCCGTAAAAAATAACACTTGTTTATGTTTATTTATAGACAGTTAAAGAGCAAAGAGAGCCAAGCAGACGCCAGCTTCAGATCTAGTACTAGACCGTAAGCCAGGAACAGTTTTGCAATACCAACCGTGCCGCATTAGATAATGTGTGACAAAAATTTTGAATTATAATGTACTAGCTAGATGTTGCCCGCGACTTCGCACGCGCAACCAACCAACCAACCAAAGTACCAATCTGGTCAAAATTTAAGGTCACAATAATATGTTATTTACATACCAACCAACCAAAGTACCTACCAATCTAGTCAAAATTTAAGGTCACATGTTATTTACATACCAAGTATCAACCAAGTTTAGTAGGAATCGATTCCTGCGGCTCGGATAGGTGCGCGGCGTTGTATACGATTTCATACAAAGATTTATTTTATAAAATTCGATGACTTCGGCGGGTGCGGCCCCTGCGGTGCGTATAGGTGCGCCGTTCATCTTAAGTAGGAATTTAGTATTGTTTTAGTAGGAAAGAGCCAGACAGTAACCACACAGTAACGACATGCAAAATGGCCTAGGTTAAGCACAAAAAAAAAAACATCTTATCATAATAATACATTCGCCCGTTTTTTCTTGAAGCTTTCCGTTTAATTACTAATATACGTAATATTTCCTACTATATTTTAATTTAACGGTAATATTTATATACTTAATAAAATTTAATATATATATTTTTTAATATAACAAAACCTAAAAAGCGGTAGTTTTTGGAGGATTTAGGTATTCCTAAGTTAAGTAGCTTCTTTTCATAGTTTTCAGTAGTCTTTACTCTTTAGTAGTGTTTAGTAGAAATCGACGCGAGTTTAGTAGTTTCGCAAAAACAGAGCTGGCAACACTGGAACGAATCACTTCAGTCCATACTCCATACAGCCGACTGATGCGATCTCGAAACTGCACACAGACGATACGATTTTGCATCCGTTCAGGCCGAACTGAAGGAAAACCGGAAGGTGTATGGGCCCCTTATAGAATCAGTTTCAGTCTTGGTCATTATTCGGCATCTCTCCAGCCGGAAAAAAACAGCGCTAAAATCTATAAAGTTCTATACTTTGCGCATATAAAATAGAGCTGAAAATTGAACATAGATATAGGTCGCGCAACGGTTTATGAGCGCTCAGTGAAAGTGGTGGGGATCCTTCGCGCATGTGACCAATAGCAAAAAATATATATTACTAACGAACCAATAGCGTGTCGGCAGCCACGTTCGGCATGCGTTCGGCGCATCCACACCTCCCTGCCCGAGCCCGCTACCGCCAAACACACCGAAAAACTGACTTCTGCGCATACCCCCTCTACTTTTGTCGAAAGATCTTAATTCGTTGCGCGACCTGTACGAGAGTTGAGTTTTCAAATTGCTGCCGTGTGTTGCCGTCTTATAGGTATCACGTACTGTTGTTAAGGCCGTCCCCCGAGCAAAAGACCTTGAGGAGGTCAGCCGCATTGCCGAGTTCGCACCGAAATATTAAATTTTTCACATAACTTAGTTCAAAATTGACCAAAAAAAATTTTTTAACGGCGAATATCTAGCTTACGAAATTGCCTATCTATTGGTGTGTGTCCCAAATAAAATTAACTTGTAAATACTATGGAGACGCTGAAACTATAATTGAATGTTAATATTTTAATAATACTTTGGAAACTATCGTCTGTATAATAAACCAAAATAGGAAATGAATAACAGGGAAAATAATCTTCAAATAATGAAGATTACTGCTGTATTTTTATTATAATTTTGTAGCTTTCAAAGTCTTTCAAAAACGGTAAATTACAGCCTAGCGCAGCGTGTCCGTAGGGGGAGTGCCTTAATCAATAAAATTTAAAAACATACAAAAAGTTGCATAGTAAGACGGCCCGTGGTCGTGAATCGTGATACCTCAGTAATCAGTATTTAACTACACTTTTTACCCAAATACAAACTTTATCACAACAACCGTAAACTGACGTCAGTTTGTCTGCTTAAATTTATGACAGTAGGTAGCTGATATTGTGTTTCGATCTAACTGGTTACAGCTAGACAAGAACTTAGTACGTAAATCAGGTACATGTATATTGTATATACTTAATAGAATTAGCACTGTCTCGGATAAACATAATAATGGAAAAATATACAACCTTCACAGAAGCCTGCTAATTAGGTGTTAATTTATGACTATTAAATAAATGAAAAATAATAGTATCGAAATTATTTTATCTTCAACAACAATTATTTATTACGTAGGTAGATTATTAATTTTCGCGTAAAACTAAATTTGATTACATATTATTAATCATTAATGAAATATAGAAATAAAGTGCTCAGTAATAGAGAAGGATGCCCCAAATGGCAGGCTCAATAAGCCACATATTTTTACTAAGGTATAGAGAACAGTGGCGTGGGGTCTGCCGTATTCAAACTAAAAGGCGGCTAAATGACAAAAAAGTTTTTGAGGTAGATCTAAAAAAACATGGGATTAATTTCAAATTGATGCTAGTAATTTTCTATAAACAATTGAAATAGGGATCAGGTCTGCGGCGACAGCAGTAGCAGTAAAAATGGTACTTCAAGGATAAAATCACCTTTATTGGTCAGCGACTAGTAGTAGAGTGGTCGCCATTTTACAATTATCGCCCTTTTTATACATTTATGAGTATTAACAGTTAAATGTTTATATTAAAGTAAATATGTTTTAAATATTAATAGTAGCATTTAAATATTATAATCATTTATTAATAATAGACCATGTTCTATTATTAATAAATGATTGAATAATTAATATAATCAAATTAAGATAGACCGGAAGCTACGCATTAATAGTCTCCAACTTTAATAGTATTATTATTCCGGAAGTGAGTTTTGTAACACAATTATTGTTAATGTTGTCGTAAGATATTCATGACAACATTAACAATTGTTTATACAAAATCACTAACACCAATTTGAAAATAATCTCGCGTTTTTTAGCTCTACCTCAAAAACTCTTTTTGTCATATAACCGCCTTCTAGTTTCTGGGTGGCAGGGGTTCCTATAACTCTATTCCTATCGACTTCACTTATCACTTACCTTTTGAAGACCCTCATGCAAATCCCTACCTATTATAGGCTAGGGCTTCCCTATAAAGGAGAACCAGCCTTCACCATTGGTGTAGAGTTTGTGAAGTAAAGGCGTGTAGAGTCAGAAGCTTGGCTCTACATTAGGGTTGCTGCTCGTTCATTCCCCAAGCTTCGGAACCTGGAGCAAAAACCGATGTTTCAAACCCTATAAGTGCCCATATAGCACCCGATAGATGACCAATGGGCAGCTACTTATTACTTATATTACAGGTATTTTGGAACAGCCTATTCGTCACCTGGAATAAAAGTACCTATGTGAACGCAGTTTTATTGAAGATATTTGTACTGACTTTTTACCCTACCGGGTAATGGGTTATGTTTTTTACAAACATACAAGATACGCTCTTGTAAGTTTGTAAATTCCTTTATTGGATTTCGACAATTAAGGTATCGTTAGATTTGTCTCAAAAACGCAAGTGTCCTTATGCTCCACCTGCTACCAAACATTATGTCAATTATTTCACTTAGGCTTTCAGCTCGACATAGTATAGTCTGTTTTCTCAATCTTGTTTCGTCTTTTTAGTGGGTTGCTTTTTTTTTTATTTTTTTTTCCCGACTGCCGGGAGGGTTATGTGTTTATTATTATTTATTTTTTCTTTCTTTTCGCTGCTTTGTTCGCTGCTCGTTTCTTTTGGACCGCCACGTAAAAACCATTTCCGATAAGCGCTCTTAATTTAGTTATATTAGAGTTACTAATTCCTCAGTGCCTAAAGACAAAAGTTTTCGAGCAGTGTGTGTTACCGGTGATAACATATGGAGCCGAAACGTGGTCATTCACAACGGGACTTATTCAAAAGCTTCGTGTCGCTCAAAGAGCTATGGAGAGGGCTATGCTTGGAGTCTCTCTACGTGATAGAATCAGAAATGAGGAAATCCGTAGCAGAACTAAAGTTACCGACATAGCCCAGCGCATTAGCAAGTTAAAGTGGCAATGGGCTGGACATATAGCCCGTAGAACCGATGCCCGCTGGGGCCGAAAGGTTCTTGAGTGGAGACCACGAACTGGACGCCGAAGCGTAGGACGGCCTTCCACCAGGTGGACAGATGACCTGAGAAAAGCCGCAGGAAGTCGGTGGATACAGGCCGCGAGCGACCGGTCGCACTGGAAATCTATGGGGGAGGCCTATGTCCTGCAGTGGACGTCACCAGGCTGAAACGGGAAACGGGAGAGTTACTAAAATAAGATGATCCTGAACATTCAGTAATAGATTGTCTCCCAACTTTCACGAACAAGAACACGTCTGAGAGTATTGCATTGAAGACTTCTATGACAGAGGTAAACGCGTCGATAGATGTAGGTACATAAATGCCAGGTTTCTGGTAATTTTACATAAACTCTAGATAACTTAGTTTACTGTCGCAGAGCTTCCGAATCCCAATAGTATCATCTATCTACACAAAATTACGCGTAATATTTTCATTCATGATCTATGAAGAATGGAAAATATACAAAAAAAAAATTCGAAATCTTATTCGACGAGCTGACGAACGACTCTACATAATGAGCAGTATTAGGTAGCAGTAATATTAATTTACCTACAATGTCTCGTTATTAAAATTATTATTTTCTATACCAACAAAGTAAATTATAAAGAAAGCCATAATTGCAATAAAGAAAGCAACAAGAGACAGAGCGGAGTTTCCGAAACTTGGATGACGAAATGTTCTTGGTGGGATCTAATTTACTTAACTTCTATTACTTAACAGTTAATAGTAGTAGTATAATAGCTAGCTTAGAAATATTATGAAGTTATTATAGGCTGTAATTTTATTTTCGTGCGCGCAATCAGTCCAGTTGTTTCGTATTCAATGCAAACCAAACATACAACTATTTTCTCTTTACAATATTAGTATTTAGTATCGATATAAAATCAAAGCTATTGCCCAGGGTAGGGTATAATAATTTTCCCTCTATTCATATTAGTAAAATACTTCATTAGTTTCAGAGCGGAGTTTAATACGGTCACGGAGATCAGGAGATTGGGTATACCTTCCAATGTTCAGTATTCTTCAAACATGATTGGAAAATTACAACCGAGCGCGAACTTCACGTGAAGGACATTTGCACTATAAAGCGTTTATGTTCCACAAACGTCGGAAGATCAGTATTCTAACAGACATCATCACTTTGGTCCAAAATTAAAATTGTATTTCATCCATCCGAAAGATAATTTCATCTAGCGAAGCAGGGTGAATTTTTGAAACGTGGCAGTAAGTAAGAACTAAGAACATTAGGTAAAGCCTTAATAAGGCATGAACCAAAAACCAAAGACCTTTACAGTAGTAAAAAAACGTTCCCAGAAGACCATTAACTTTTTAAGATACTAGGGTATCCGCAACTTCGTTTTAGCGGAACTATAGAAAATTTGAGGTCTGGATTAAAACAAAGACTAATTTTTATCCCGAAAAGTAAGGATACTATATTTTCGCGGGCGGAGCCGCGGGCAAAAGCTAATACTGCCAATTGCCATATGTTTTTAGTGCAAAGCTGATAATTTGAAATTACAAACAGATAATTCAAATTTATTAGATATAGATTTCAAACTGCTGCTTCTTCAAAATATTCTGCTTTCTGCTTCTTCAGATATAGGACAAAAAGTAGGAGTTCCAAGTTCATGCGGATTGTTAGGATAAATTTTTTAGAATGTAGAAGTTTTGGGTCAGTCGAATATAAATTTTACCGTTAAATCAGACGACTTCTGTGTTCGAAATAATTTAATACAACATTCAAAAAATTAAACCAGTTTTCACTCGAATACTGACAAGTTTCGAACATTATTTTGCCTCCGACTTCGTTTGTTCCAAAAGTCAAGTGTGGTAATTCAACTATCTGTGTGTCAGTTCATTATAATCGTTCTGACAGTACTGTTTATAATTATAACTAGCTTTTGCCCGCGACTTCGTCCGCGTGGAACAATACTTTGGGATATCGCTGAAATTTACCCGCGACTTTATTTATGACTAACGAAAGCGGAATCCTATTTTTTTAAACGGAACCCTAAAATAAAAGTACCTATGTACCCTATAACATCAGCTATCTGCTAGTGAAAGTCCCGTGAAAATCGGTCCAGCCGTTTCAGAGATTAGTCGGAACAAACAGACAGACAGACCGACTTACAGACAGACAGACGGACAGACAAAAAAAATGTATTTTATTGTAAGTACCGAATATACTTTCAGATTCATTATGTAAAAAGCTGTTAATTTGAAGTTACAAACAGACACTTAAATTGTATTTAACTGTATAGATGTATAGATATTATAATGTATTATATTTTAAGATATTATCAATTTGATGTTTATAAAATAACTAAACTATTTAACTAAACTAAACTAAACATTAACCGGCACGCGCACCCCGCCTTGGTGACGCCCACTTCGCAACGGGCCGTGCAGCAGAAGTCGTAATATTTTAATTTCGCCATAACTTCAAAACCAAACGTCCAATTTTAATCATTCAAAGACCAAATATTATCTACATAAACTGTACTTAGTGATGAAATAATTTATTTTGATAAGGATTAATAACACGAGTAAAATAAACGCGTTTAATTGTAGTCCAAAAAAAATTCAAGATTTCTAAATAAAAAAATGGTTGTTGTGCCTCACTCGACATAGATAGGTATAGTGTGTCGCGGACTTTTTTGTAGATATTTATAAGATCTACAATTAATTAGAACATTTTATGGTTCTATCTTTTATAGTTTAGGCAGCGTACGCAAAATAAGTAACTTTTCTGGTTGATTTTTTACACCTTGTGTCCGAAAAACCCAAATATCTTACGGAACCCTATTTTTTTCCAAAATAAAATTTAGCCTATGTTACTCGTGGATAATGTAGCTTTCGAATGGTGAAAGAATTTTTGAAATCGGTCCAGTACTTTTTGAGCCTATTCATTACAAACAAACAAACAAACAAACAAACAAACAAACATACAAACAAAGTTTTCCTCTTTATAATATTAGTGTAGATTAATAAAAATAACTATATTTAAAAATGATTTTAGAGCCAAAATTAATTGGAATTATCCGATATACCCAAGTCCTAATAAGATGACCTTAAGTCAAATTGATTCTCACCATAATGAGCGGTCGATCCACGGACCTCCTCATTTGAAACACAGAGGATAAAGTCTGTCGGCTCAAATTGGCCGACACAGCTGAAGCGAACATTTTCACTAGCACTTCACAAGTATAGTTATTTTAAGATTAATAAAAAAATATTAATCTAGATAATTCACAGGTTCACACACACCACCACACACCGCACAGTGCACGCTGTACACCTCATCTCGAAACTAAACCAAACGGAAACAATTTTTCTTGCATGGTGCACCTAGTTGTCTAGTATAGAAATGTGTGAAATGTTTGTCGATAAAAATAATATTATTTTCGAACACCTTACAACTGCAGACAACATGATCTGACGTCACATGCTGTAAAAATTCGCTAAATTTATACAGAGCGTTAAATCATCGACAAAAGACGTTCGCCGTACAGTGTCGATAAGAAAATATCTTCGCCAAGATTGTGTTCAGCCCTCGATACTGTGTTTTGTTGTGATAATTGCTAAAAATAATGTAGAGCTCCTGTTACAGTAGAGTGCAGCGCTAAAGTAATTCCCAATAATTTCTAGTAGGCATACAAATACTAAAGTATTTGTATGTTAGCAACCGGTCTGTAACTTTCATCGAAACAGACTCATTATTTATTCAATGTTTTATATAACATCAAGCTGTAAAAAAATACGTCAGAATATAACAGTAGGTATATTATAATAATTCTGGTACATATTTATGATAGATATAGATTTTATAGAACCTGATTTCGGAGGTCATCTTGAAATTAACATTGAGCATTTAATAGGTGGTGGTTAATGGTTTAGGTGGTTGAGAAACTGCAGAACAATCCAGGACACCGTAACTAGAAAAGCCAAAATCCCGGGATTAGCCATTTTCCTCTAAAGCTTTTCATTCAAAAAATCCGTGTTACCGCTAGCGCTAGGGGGTACAAATATTTTGATTTAAAAAACATAAAAAGGCACGTAACTGTTTGTGCCGTAATAATAATAAGGTTTTTTGACAAACTTATTCACATACTTAAATTAAATAGTTGTTTTGTACGTTCTATAAATTCAGACCAAATAAAAAAATGAAGATAGAGTTCTGCGAACCACAGATCTGTGGTTGAAATGGCTACTTGTTCAGTACATATTTTGATGAGGTGCGGGACTGATAACACAGCTGGATGTCACGCTTTACTCAGAATTACAAGCTGCGGTCGGAGGGGGCCAATTCCAATGCAATTAAGTAATTTATTAATTTCATCCAGTTACGAGCAAGAGGTGAAGTAGATTAAAAATCTATACTTACATGTATGTTATATAAAATTTGATAAAATCAATTAGGGATACTTCGGGCATATGATCGAAGGCTTATATAAAGACGTTTAAGCAGAAAAATTATTATTGTCATACTAGTACAATTTTTTTTTATATGGGCGATTGCGTTTTGCGGAGAGTAGCCCATAAATGAGATGATTTTTTAGTTTGAGTATGACAATTATTTTTCTGCCCAAACGTCTTTACATAAGCAGTGGATCATGTGCCTGAAGAATCCGTAATTGATTTTTGGAGACCTTATGTACTATTCTTACTCCTGAGTCCTGACCGTAACCGCAGTAATTAAGAACACCAATTATTACTGGCAAGATATTTTATTACTGAGTAAAATGAGTGTGGATCTCGCTGGTTGTCAATTTAAAATATGGGACGGTGGGCAATATTGGATACGTGTAAGGTTTTGACCATCATATTATCTCAAATATTTTTATAGTTTCACCAGAATTTGCCCGCGGCTTCGCTCGCGTGAAATTGGGTTTTAAAAGATAACTTTATAATAATTTAAAACTTTCTTTTACTATTATACAGCGTGTCCCGACACCTATATCGGAGCCTTTAGTGGTAAAAAATATGGAATTTTTTATCGTAAAATTGCCCCTCAAATTTTATTTTTCTCTCACGTTTGTAAAATGGCAGCCATTTTATTTTTTGGTTTCCAAGATTCGGGCTCTCGTACTAATTCGACCACCACTACTCATGTAAATGTCCTAGGAACTTAAAAAAGGTCTCATTTGATAACTTAACATGTGGACAATAATTCACAGTTAAAATGTTTTAATTTTCTTCGAAGAAAAAAACAAAAAAAGGTAATTTAAAAAAAAAAAATATTTTTTTTTCGGTGATTTTTTTAAATTATTTGCTTTTTGTGGAAAATCTAGGCCATTGACCTGCTTGTTTTTTGTTCTAAAACGATAGAAGAGGACGTTTGCTAAAATAAAATACAAACCTCTTTACTCTCAGTGCAATAGTTTAGAAGTTATAACAATTTGTTGGTATCATCTCCGGCAGGGGGCCAGCCAGTCGTCTTTTTCAAATCGTTTTAACTACTAAACTATTGGACTGAGAGTAAAGGAGTTTCGTATTTTATTTTAGCAAACGTCCTCTTCTATCGTTGTAGAACAAATAATAAGTAGTTATAACAATTTGAAAAAGACGACTGGCTGGCCCCTGTCTGAGATGATACCAACAAATTGTTATAACTTCTAAACTATTGCACTGAGAGTAAAGGGGTTTGTATTTTATTTTAGCAAACGTCCTCTTCTATCGTTTTAGAACAAAAAACAAGCAGGTTAATTGCCTAGATTTTTCACAAAAAGCAAATAATTTAAAAAATTCACCGAAAAAAATTTATATATTTTTTTAAATTACCTTTTTTTGTTTTTTGCTTCAAAGAAAATTAAAACATTTTAACAGTGAATTATTGTCCACATGTTAAGTTATCAAATGAGACCGTTTTTATGTTCCTAGGACATTTACATGAGTAGTGGTGGTCGAATTAGTACGAGAGCCTGAATCTTGGTAACCAAAAAATAAAATGGCTGCCATTTTACAAACGTGAGAGAAAAATAAAATTTGAGAGGCAATTTGTCGATAAAAAAATCCATATTTTTAACACTAAAGGCTCCGATATAGGTGTCGGGACACGCTGTATATTTACTCTCTTCGGTGTTGAATATTAGAAAACGCATAAATATTTTTCTCATTATTTTTCCGTAGGTACTCAATTCATACGAAATTTCATGCAAATATAATCAAGGAATAAATGTTTCATACAAACTTTCATCCCCTATTTCACCACCTTGGGGTTTGAATTTTGATAAATCCTTCTTTTGTTGATATATACTCTCGTCAAATGAGCAATACGTGTGCAAAATTTCAAATTTTACCCCCTTGGGGATTGAATTTTGAAAAATTCTTCCTTAGTGGATGTCTTAGTTTTCTGATGAATAATCGTAATTTTGGAAAATAAAAGGGAAATTGTAAAAATTTTGCATTTCTGCAAGTTAATTCTATGATTTATTAAAAAAATTGCAAAAGACCACAACTCACAAGGTCTAACATTTTACCAGAATATTTACATAAAACACGTTATTTGCTGGAATTCGGTGAGTTTATTTTGAGCACAGGATATAAACAAACTAGCGGACGAATTAGACAGACAGATAAATTCATCTTAGCAACATTTGGAAATGTAAAACAAAATTGTAACTTTGTTAAGCACCTAATTAGTAATTACAAAACTTTCAGCAGCACAATGTCGAAAACATATTTCAATTACACCGTGCTTCGTAATCATTATCTACTATATAAAAATAAGTCGGGTTTTCCTTCCTGACGCTATAACTCCAGAACGCACGAACCGATTTCCACGGTTTTGCATTCGTTGGAAAGGTCTCGGGCTTCGTGAGGTTTATAGCAAAGAAAATTCAGGAAAATTTCAACAGAAAAGCGGGAAAATCTCTTTTCACATACAGCGCCATCTCTGATACATAGCATGTACTACAAACCAATAAAGAAAATTCAGGAAAAAATTCAACAGAAAAGCGGGAAAATCTTTTTTCACATACAGCGCCATCTCCATAGCATTTACTACAAACCAATATTTTAAGAAGATGGCGCCGGTGCGTGATACATTGTTTGACAGCTACCATTCTTCTCTGCTCAATTAATTTCATGTGACAAACCGGTAAAAATTGTGAAATTGTAAAAATAATATAAATTGTATAAATATAAATTATATTGTATTGTCTAAATTGTGAAAAAAAAGTAATTAATTTATATAATACTTTTTCCCAAACATAGAGCTAAACGCGCCCTAGACTATAGGTCTCATAAAGAGTCGAATACCTAATACAAAACGTATGTCGCATTTTGTTCTAATCTTGTTTTTGTATGTGTGTGAACAAAGACCCTTCAGTCATAAAACCATTTAAATAGGAACAATTACCTACAATTTGATGTCATACCAGTTAGCACTTAGCACAGAATACTTAATACTTAATAGTACTACGTAGTCATAGCAAAAATATTTTTTATAAAAATATAGTTAGTACCCATTACATATTTGAATAACCTTCTTCAATTTACTTTAAGATTAAAACTGAATACGACATATAAACATAACAGGAAAATACTTTGATTACAATAAAGATAAGTAAATTAAACTAAACGAAGGTAAAACAAGAGCATTTTAGCAAGGGTTGCCAACCGTCCTTTTTTCCCAGGACATGTCCTTGTTGTCTTTACAGGTGTCCTGGGCTGGCCTGGATAGTTTCAAAGCAGCGTCCTGGGTTTTTAAAACGCCCTGATAGTCATATTACATATTAAAAAATTCGCACGCTTCTTTTACAATTTTTCTTTGTAATTTAATTTTGTTCAAATATACTTTTATGACAAAATATGATTATTATTAGCATTACCACAGAATACATAATTGTACAAGTAGCATTAGATGTATTTCATTTAACTTATTAAATTAACTGCTGCAACTATATTACTGCGTCCTTTTTTAAACTGAACTGTCCTGTTTCTTTTCAACTTCAAATCCTGGTTTTTTAAATTTGGGGTTGGCAACCCTAATTTTAGCTATGGAGTATGGTTCACCTAGTATCCTCATTTGAGGTCTAAGACCAAATTAAAAGTGAAGATAGAGTACTGCGAACTACACAGTGGGTCTAAACTCTAAACTACACCTCGCCGTGTAATTACACGTTCACGAACA
The DNA here is from genome assembly GCA_905404095.1 of Glaucopsyche alexis. Lineage (NCBI taxonomy): Eukaryota > Metazoa > Arthropoda > Insecta > Lepidoptera > Lycaenidae > Glaucopsyche > Glaucopsyche alexis. The sequence goes on from FR990045.1 coordinate 18,179,151, forward strand.
CACATGTAACTAAACTACGCCTTACCTTGTAAGGTGAGGCATAAGGAGGTGTGGAGGCTGTCGAGGTGCGTGGTTTTTATGTATGTAGTGCGTAGCCAAACGCGCACTACAAATATAAATAAACTTACCTAACTAAAAGCATCTCAGGATATTATGTCAAAGGAGGTTCCGTAGCGTATCAACAAGCAATAAGTTTTCTTTAAATTACCTACTTCAAAAGTTAGTGTCCGATTTCGGCCAAAATAATTTTCCTAAAGAGTTTCTAGCATGACCTTAAAGGCCCCCAGAAACAGACGAGAGGCCGATAACTGAAAGTTAGAACTGACATAAGTTCTTCCTGAACGGATTCGAGCACACACGCAGAAACAGTGGTGTCAACCTCGGGGGTTTCCCCCTAAATCTAGGGGGAAAAGTTTTAAAAAGGGGCAATTTTAGGGGCAGAAAACCTTCAGGGTTTTTTTTAGGGGTCTTCAATTTAAACTAAACCTGTATTAATTAAAACTAACAAAATCCTATGCCCTGTGCGTAGAACGGAACGCACGATACAAATTGAACGAAGTGGGGCTCTTTCTTATAACAAGCTCACAGACTACTCAGAAGAACTAACGTAACAAGCTCAGTTATGAAACTGTCGTCTGTCTTACTTGATGTGAGGTCTTAACAGATAACTGTGTTGAGGGATAGGACATCTCACTCATTCATACATCGTTGCGTTCCGTCCATTCGGTTCGTTTAAAATCTTAAAAGTTATTTAGCATCCTTTCGGGTTTGCAAGTTTTCTGTTGTGTATTAAATATAACTGTGTTTGTGCTATTATAAGACAAGAGTGTAAATTTGAGAACAATGCCGAGAGAATATGATAATTATTATTTTTAAACAAAAAAATAAAGTAAAAATACACAAAAAAGTATGAAATAAAACTTATTTTCTAAATAATTCACCTTTTAAATTTAGCTATTTCTCTACTTAATCTTCTTAATTTTGAAGACGATACCAGCCCAAACGATATTCGACTTTTATTTTTATTATATTTATTATATTATATATAGCGACCCGCCCCAGCTTCGCACGGGTACAAAACTGATTCTAATACTACAGAATGTCTTTAAACCTCTAAGAAAACGGGCGAAATCTAGTCAAAACAAACAGAAACAAATTAATATGGGTACCTACTAAAACTCAATGGAATAAGTAGGTGGGTATACTTTTATCGTATGAAATACCATAGATCTAACCTCCCCCCGCACGCGCACCCCCGCCTTGGTGACGTCCACTTCGCAACGGGCCGTGCAACAGAAATCGTAATATTTTAATTTCGCCATAACTTCAAAACCACACGTCCAATTTCAATCATTCAAAGACCAAATATTATCTACATAATCTGTACTTAGTGATGAAATAATTTATTTTGATAAGGATTAATAGCATGAGTATAATAAACGCGTTTAAATGTAGTCCAAAAAAAATTCAAGATTTCTAAATAAAAAAATGGTTGTTGTGCCTCACTCGACATAGATAGGTATAGTGTGTCGCGGACTTTTTTGTAGATATTTATAAGATCTACAATTAATTAGAACATTTTATGGTTCTATCTTTTATAGTTTAGGCAGCGTACGCAAAATAAGTAACTTTTCTGGTTGATTTTTTACACCTTGTGTCCGAAAAACTCAAATATTTTACGGAACCCTATTTTTTTCCAAAATAAAATATAGCCTATGTTACTCGTGGATAATGTAGCTTTCGAATGGTGAAAGAATTTTTGCAATCGGTCCAGTACTTTTTGAGCCTATTCATTACAAACAAACAAACAAACAAACAAACAAACAAACAAACAAACATACAAACAAAGTTTTCCTCTTTATAATATTAGTGTAGATAATATTCGATATATTTTTACCGACTTCCAAAAAAAGGAGGCGGTTATACGTTCGGCTGTATATTTTTTTTGTATGTAAATTCTTTTTTTTTTTTTTTTGATGTAGAAGGTATAATCCGAAGTTGGTCCCATTTTCAGAAAATTGGTGACCTGATGATGGGATCCAAGAGGAAACGAGGGAATTCCTCAAAATTTATATGGATACATATTATGGTGATTTCGACTTTTTTTGAAGTAGTCCAAGCATATGCTACCAAAAAGTAAGATTTTGCTCCAAGGTATACCCTGGATCCAAAAGTACAGAACAGAACTCAGACTCCTTATAGATACATGTTTGGGGATTTTTGGGTTGTTTAAAGAACTGCAAGCATATGCCACTTTGTCAATTAGAGTAATCATCATCATCACCACCACTATCACAGCATACATCATCACATTATGATGATAAAGAAGGTACTTCTCATAGTATTTTACACAAACACGGAGATCTTTGAACATTACTCTGCCGTTTATGGACCTATTTACAAAATTCCTTTGTTGTTGTAAAGGGTTTAATTCGAAATTGGTCCTTTAGTCACTAAAGTGGAAACGTGATGATGTGATCCATGAGGAATCGAGAGACCACTTCGAAATTTATATCGACACATAGGTATAGTGATTTTGACTTTTTCTGAAGTAACACAAGCATGTGCTACCAAAGAATAAGACGTTGTACCGAGGTATACCCTGAATCCAAAAGCACTGAACAGAACTCATCAGTCTTTAAAGATATGCGTTAGGAAATTTCGGAATCGTTTAAAGAACTGCAAGCATATGCCACTTTTTAACTTACAGTAATCATCATCATCATCTTAATAACAATACCTAATGGACGCTTGGCGCGTATTCAGTTATACATTCGATCATTTATTTTAGACATTTTTAAGACGTATTAATAATTAGGTACTTAACAAGATATATCACTAAAAAGGGTGAAATTATTATTTTTAAACAAAAAATTAAACCGACTTCTAAAGTAAAAATACACAAAAAAGTATGAAATAAAACTTATTTTATAAATAATTCCCCTTTTAAATTTGGCTATTTCTCTACTTAATCTTCTTAACCTTTAACTGCTGACATGACAAATTTGTAACACTATAAGGGACGTGACGCCTCACAGGCTACTACTTTGAAAGTTATTTTTTTTCATAAATTGCATTTGGCTTATTCAAAATTGTCTTGATATTTAACTATTGGAATATAATAAAACAATTATAAATAATATCAATCATTTTTTATCATTACTTTAGGAGAAAAGCACAATTAACACTTATTAGTACTTTTTACCCTTAATTGACATGAGATCCATTTTTAGGCATTTTAATAAACCTTACATAAATAATTTTACATATTTAACACTTTTTAATTAAAATCTAATTAATAATAAAACAATAAAACGTAAAAGATTCTTCTGAAAACAAAAATTAAAAATTCTGACATCGACTCAATTTGGCATAAATCATTGGCAATTTTTGCACAAAGGGCGAGAACATTTTAAACATAATATGGAATTGTCACACCCGACACACGTGTATATATCACAATATATCATATTCATCTGGATCACTTTCATGAAGCTGCAACAAATCACGATCGGAAACCAAAAACTTTTCAATATCTTCTTCACTATTAGATTGGTCTGAAGCCAGCATGAGGGAATTGACCTCTTCCTCAAACTATGGACTGTCTGTCCATAATATTTTGTTAATTGATGAACTCGTGGGCTGAAGTTAACGTTTTCTACTGTAATTTGCCATTTTGCACTAAAATTAAAAATAAAGTTCGTAAAATATTTATATGACAATTAGGGACATGTAGCCTGACAGGCTACGACCGATTTTCATATGAGTATTACTCACGTGTTAGACAACCGATGTCACGTCCGCCTTCTTCCCCGGTCGTTTTGGCACCAAAACAAAAGCTACTAAGACGCAGGGACGCAGCAAGCAGGGGGAAGGGGTCAATTCTGAGAATTCGCATACCACGCGACGCCTGTGAGGCTACACGTCACTGGTTAAAGGTTAATTTTGAAGTCTAGTCGGTACTAACAAATATGAACGTGAGTTCTATAAAATGTTGTAGGATATCGTTTGGGCTGGTAGCGACTTCATAATTAAGAAGATTAAGTAGAGAAATAGCCAAATTTAAAAGGGGAATTATTTATAAAATAAGTTTTATTTCATACTTTTTTGTGTATTTTTACTTTGGAAGTCGGTTTAATTTTTTGTTTAAAAATAATAATTTCACCCTTTTTAGTGATATATCCTAAATATAAATATAATTTCACCCTTTTTAGTTACCTATATATTTTGTTAAGTTGTCGAGTTAAGAACGTCTAAAATAAACGATCGCATGTATAATTGAATACGCGCCAAGCTTCCATTAGGTATTGTTGTTAAGGTGATGATGATGATTACTGTAAGTTACAATTACAAAGTGGCATATGCTTGCAGTTCTTTAAAAAATGCCGAAATTTCCAAACGCGTATTTAATTTTGTATAAAAAAAAAATCCACGAGTTTCAATTTTTTTTTTTTTTTGCCTAAACGTCTTTACACAAACAGTAGGGTAGACTGGGTACGATTGTGCCAGGGTACGGTTGTGACAGTCGTCATAACAGCTAAACTATACGGTATACGGGAATCGGTGCAAGGGGAGAGGGACGCGGCATACACGTCTGAACGCGTTCCCCAGTATTGCGTCAGCCGGCGCGCGAGGCTAACGGAGCAGGAGGCCACATTGTTAAAAGACAGTCAAAAGTAAGTTTATTTGTTTGATTTATTTTCGTATTTATTATGTTTTGCATATAGATAAATTATGTTGTATATTTTCTTGTTATAAATTGATAGTTTGTAGTTAAATACGAGTGATTACATTTTTCGTAGATCTTTTGGCTGCATAATGGCGAGTTTTTGTTTTCGAAATTCAGCTTTGGGTACGGTAGTGACAAAATTTGTGGGTACGGTTGTGACAAATATTTATTTCTTTTTTTTTCATTAGATGCCTAGAAAACGCACTCGCAAGACCGATCGAGCGCAGGTGGACTTAAATCAGTATGAAGATGCTTATATGGAAGTTAAACGTGGAACTTCCTTACGGCGAGCGGCAGAAATTCACAGAATTAATCGCATGTCTTTGTTGCGGTACCTTCGTAAACGTGATGCAGTCGATACAAATCAGGATGGAAGTCAAGTTAGCATGGGGTATGTCGCTCATAATAAAGTTTTTTCTATGGAGCAAGAACAGCAGCTATGTACGTACATCATACGTTGCGCAGATATATATTTTGGTCTTTCTACAAAGGAGGTACGGAAGCTGGCATATGAATTGACAATTAAATATAACATAAAGCGACCCGCTACTTGGGATGAGAATAAGATGGCTGGTGAGGAATGGTTCCGTTCATTTATGAATAGAAACCCGTCTTTATCTGTACGCGTAGCACAGGCAACAAGCCTGTCCAGGGCTACAAGTTTTAACAAGACTAATGTTGAAACATTTTATACTAGTTTGGCAAAAGTATTAGACAGACACCCATATGAGCCACAGGATATATACAATGTTGACGAGACAGGTGTTACTACCGTCCAAAGACCTGATAAAGTAGTGGCAAGACTTGGCATTCGACAAGTAGGATCTGTTACTTCAGCTGAACGTGGCACATTAATTACTGTTGCCTGTGCAGTAAATGCTTTGGGGAATGCAATTCCTCCTTTTTTTATTTTTCCGAGGGTTCGTTACTACGATCATTTTCTTAGAGGTGGACCAATAGGATCTACTGCAAATCCTTCAGGCTGGATGCAAGATTACTCATTTTTAACATTTCTCGAACATTTCAAGAAATTCTCTAACGCTTCTCTAACACATAAAGTCTTACTAGTGATGGACAATCATTCTTCGCATATACATATCAAAACATTGGATTTTTGTAAAGAAAACGGCATCAATCTGTTGTCATTTGTTTAAAATATGATTATATTTCGTTATGTTACAAATTTATCGTTTTTTGTTAAAGTTAATCTTAGTAAAACTATCCAGTTACCTACTGACAATTTAAGTTTAGTTAAGTATTTGACTAATTTTAAGAAGACTAATTAATATTACTTGTGACAGTACTTTAATAATTTTAGGAATATAAGTGACCTTAGATTTTAGTTTTGTTACTCTATAAATGTTAATTTTGTTTAAAATATGATTATATTTTGTTATGTTTATGTTTAAAAGAACGTTTTGTTTTTTTTCTGTTTAATTTTTATCAAAATAAAGTAATTTGAAACTATTTTGGTGTATGATTATGCCTGTCACTACCAACCCCACCCACCGTCACAACCGCCCTTGGCATGTGGTCGGTTGTGACAATTTCCTTTTTTTTTTAAATTTCATCCTATGGCTAATACAGCACATTTAACAGCGATATATTGGTATTTTTATGTAGACTAATAACCAAATTATGATTTGTGATATTTTTTTTCTACCTATCTGACTAATTAACAAAATTATTGACCAACAAACCAAAATTGGCACATCCGTACCCAGTCTACCCTATATGACGTACCCAAAGTTTCCGTAATTGATTTTACCAAACCTTATATAAAGACTGATGAGTTCTGTTCAGTGTTTTAGGATCTGGGGTATACCTTGGTTTCAACATCTTATTTTTTGGGAGCATATGCTTGTGTTACTTCAGTAAAAGTCAAAATCACTATATGTGTCGATATTTTTGAAGAGTTCCCTCGATTCCTCATGGATCGCATCATCAGGTTTCCACCTTAGTGACTAAAGGACCAATTTCGAATTAAACCCTTTATAACAACAAAATAATTTTGCAAATAGGTTCATAAACAGCAGAGTAATGTTCAAAGATCTTCGTGTTAGTGTAAAATACTATGACAAGTACCTTTTATATCATCATTATGTGATGATGTATGGTGTGATAGTGGTGGTGATGATGATGTTTACTCTAATTGACAGGGTGGCATATGCTTGAAATTCTTTAAACAACGCCGAAATCCCCAAACATGTATCTATAAGGAGTCAGGAGTTCTGTTCAGTACTTTTGGACCCAGGGTATAACCTTGAAACAAAATCTTGCTTTTTGGTAGTATATGCTTGAACTACTTCAGAAAAAGTCGAAATCACCATATGTGTGCATATAAATTTCGAGGAGTTCCCTCGATTCCTCATGGATCCCATCATCAGATCTCCACTTTGATATCAAAAGGACCAATTTGGGATTACACCCTATACATTATTATTATTCCTGTGCTTTATGTGACTTATGTACTTGCTTTAATTTTATTGATTTTCTTTTGTGATTCATGATTGGCCCTTGTTTAGAACATTTTTAAAAATAATTTATGATTTAATTTGTTTGTTATAGAGTTTTTTTTTTCTATAAGTACTAATATGTTAAGCTCTTTATTGTGAATGTTGTGTCACCTGCTAAGGTACATGCATCGGTACAGTTTGCAATTATTGTAGTTATCTCTATAAATGTGTTTAATGTATGTACTGTTTGGTGTCCTTATAATAAATAAATAAATCACAGGAAAAAAAATTGAAAATCGGTCCACATGCGGTACAGTAATCGTCGAACATACAAAAAAAAAAAAAATGTATATACAGCCGAACGTATAACCGCCTCCTTTTTTGGAAGTCGGTAAAAAAATATCAGCAAAAGTATATCAAATCCTGGGAGACAGATCCCGTACTGAAAGGTTGTAAATGAGAGTGAAAGGGGCGACATGATATTATGAAGTTCTAATTTCAGAGTAGCACTTCAGGGTAAATGCATGTGTATTAAATAAAAATTGCAAATTCAATAAAAAAATATTTATTTATGAGTTGCGAATAACTTGGTCAACAAGTAAAATATTACATAAAAATATGTTATTAAAGCCTATATTTAGGGGTTTTCAGGGGTATTTAAAATAAAACATGGGGGTAAAATTTGGAACAGGTTGGCAACACTGCGCAGAAAAATCGCATCAGTTCGTTCTGGTTTGTCGCGAGCTGCGGTCGTGTTTATTAGTTGTAAACTCACTACGCTTGTATTGTAATTTGTACACGATTCACGGCCGCACGACCGGGGCTCTGGCGAGAACTGAAGCGATTTGTCGCTCAGTCAAGTTGCCAACTTAGTTATTTTACAAAGTTTTACTACCTACTAAATTAAGTATTTTATTCCCTCCTTAGTAGGAATTTAGTTGTTAATAGTGTTTTAGTAGGAAAGACCCAGACAGTAATCACACAGCGTAATAAAGAGATACAGTGGGCCAACGCGTTTGAAGTCGCAAGAAATGCCGCTTTTGTGTAGGTATTCGTCATTGCTGCAGGGTTGTCACAATAATGTGTTTTATTATAATCTGTTCTACATTTTGTGTATTCGTAGTATGTGTATGTAGAGTACTAGGAAACAAAAAAAAATATAGAAGTATTAATGAAGAGTTTTATTATAAAAAATACAAATGCGTATACAAAAGCTCAGGGTTAGCATGATATATATATATCAATTGTTATATATATCGTATATATATCATGATATATATCAAAATTGATATTTGTATTTAAAAATGTAAAATAATATTTTAAATGTAAAAAATCTTACATCAACACAGGTCTTATTTTCCGAGAGTTTCACAAGCCTAGGTCATCAAAAACTTGCTATTTGACACGACATTAACTAATTATAGCCGTCGACGCGGCTTGTAACGGCTTATGACACCCACGTGACCCCCTGTTTTTCGGACGAAAATTCCTTGTTTGTTATTATACTATTGTTATACCATTTATACCATGTGTCAAATTAATTCGACTGATAAAATTAATACACTTTTTTTTTCTTCTGGTTATAAACAAAAGTCATTTTATGGATTTAAGACTTAAATTGATACTCAAAAGTATCTATCGTTGATTTTTAATTTATTTGAAAACTTTGAATATCTATAATAAATAAATGAGTTTAATTTTACTTCCCTATCTTCAAATTATCAGACATACAAATTATTTCGATTCAACTATTACGAAAAAACATATCAGAGTATGAAATTTGTATGTAATTTTGAAAATATCAAAAATATCAAAAAATCAAAAATATCAAATAAGTATACTTATATATCAAAGATATCTATTTTGATGTTTATTATAAATATCGGATATTTACGAACCCTGCAAAAGCTACAAATGCGAAACTGAAAGGTATTTTCGACATTTGGATTTACTAGTTTTTAGATTGCGATTGTTGAATTTGACGATGTAGTTAGTAAATTCTCATACGTAGATACAATTTTACTAAACATTCTGACGGGAAACAGGCGCATGGTTTTGTATTAAAATTAATCTTCTTTATAGTAGAGGATCCGTATTAAAATCGTCCTTCACTGAACTCCTTACCAGACAAAAATGATGTTTTAGAGAACAAGATAATTTTTTAAATATGTTTAGATTAGGCAACCCCTTTGGAAATTGTCATTATTATTTTTAATTAAATTTATAAAAAAATAATTTTTTTTTTAATTTCACTGGCGTGTTTACTAAATAAAATTAACTCCGATGGAAAGTATATAATGTATACAATATGCTACACCTCAGTTGCAGACCTTTTTTTAGTCCCTATTACCTGGTTGCTGTGTTTAAACAGGTAAATTGATATTAGTAATTGCGCTTTATTGTTTACCAATTGAGACCAGTCTCAAAATGTAAGCAATTTAATTAGAAATAACGTAGTATAAAGTTGCTTGAGAAAATTCAGTCGTAAATACGGGTTGCAAGGGTTAAAAGTTAAAAAATTCGGGGCGAGCAAAATTGTTAGACAGAGAGGCATTGAGTGTACAATTCTCTGTTATAGAAAAGGATACACTACTACAGCTGTGCGCACAGGCGTCGTAAACTGTGAGAGAGTGTGCATGTTCCATACTCCATGGTAAAGACAAGGATAAATTAATGTACTATAGTGTAGTGTTTTGGAGTGGATAAAGTTATTTTTTTATTAAATTCAATAAAATGATTTTTGAAAAGCTTGGCATATATGAAACTAGTAGAGAAGCACGTTTTTAAAACAAATCAAAGAACAATATTCTTAAAAAAATTATTAATACATGTTGAGTAGGAAACTACTGCCATACCAAATTTCATTGAAATCTGGTCAATAGTTTTTGCGTGAAGGAGTAACAAACATACATCCAGCCATCCTCACGAACTTTCATGTTTATAATAGTAGTAGGATGCTGACAAGTCGATTGGACGATAGCCTGCATAGGCTATAGTGTGTGGGTGTATAGTTCAAGAGGCTAGCTCCCCCAACATACTTCTGTTTGTTGTAGACAATACTGCAATAATTTGTTTTTGATCGACTGATAATAATTTATAAATCACAAAGGTGCATAGATCATTACGCATAAATCTTCCACTTTAATCATTCAATCTATTGGCTGCATACTGCATTTAAATTCATTTAATAGTTTAAAAGATCTAAGCAAACATAAAGCGGAATAAAATACTTCATTTTATGCTATGAAAAGATTAACATTTTCATCATCATTTTGATTTTTATCGACACAAAATGCCAACTAGGGACTTCACTGGCGGACGGGAATATATTTACATATGAAGTTGCTGATAAATACGAGCATGGCAACTTGTAACCAACTTCAGACAGCTGATCTGTCTGAAGTTGGTTTCATATGTTCAAAACCTGTAACCGTCTACAAAAATTGTAAGTAACGAACAACTAGATATATCTTTCTTTCTCATTGGCATGTGTCATATAGGAGGATAAGGTACGATATATAATTTTCCTCTTGCTAATAGCCTTTACTCTTTATACTTTATGGAATTGTACACTCAATGTCTCTCTGTCTAACAATTTTGCTCGCCCCGAATTTTTTAACTTTAAACCCTTGCAACCCGTATTTACGACTGAATTTTCTCAAGCAACTTTATACTACGTTATTTCTAATTAAATTGCTTACATTTTGAGACTGGTCTCAATTGGTAAACAATAAAGTGCAATTACTAATATCAATTTACCTGTTTAAACACAGCAACCAGGTAATAGGGACAAAAAAAAGGTCTGCAACTGAGGTGTAGCATATTGTATACATTATATACTTTCCATCGGAGTTAATTTTATTTAGTAGACATGCCAGTGAAATTTAAAAAAAAAAAATATTTTTTTATAAATTTAATTAAAAATAATAATGACAATTTCCAAAGGGGTTGCCTAATCTAAACATATTTAAAAAATTATCTTGTTCTCTAAAACATCATTTTTGTCTGGTAAGGAGTTCGGTGAAGGACGACTTTAGTACGGATCTTAGACTATTAGCTGTTAATATAATTGACCATTGTAAATAAGTACCTACATACAACTCACAAATGAAACACTGTCGCAAACCACTTAAAACAATCAAATTAAAAAGCGTCAACCCGGGCTGACGTGTCCCAAGCGAGTGTATGGCAGCTTGGGCTCGCTACCGCTCCTCTCTCACCCCGCACGCCCCGCACGATTGCTGTCTAGACTCTAGACGTGTCCGTTGGACGACTGTAGGTAAGTTCCATAGGCTGTGGTAATCATATGTAAATTGGCCTAGGTAAGGCACAAAAAAAAACCAAAAAAAAAAACCTTATCATGATACTTAATACATCGTAGCATTCGTTTACGCCTACGTCTACGCTAATTAATTAATTCTCTAGTAGTTTCGCAAAAACAGAGCTGGCAACACTGGACCGAATCACTTCAGAGTTCAGTCCATCCAGCCGACTGATGCGATCTCGAAATTGCACACAGACGGTTACGATTTTGCATCCGTTCAGGCCGAACTGAAGGAAATAGGGGTTTGCATGGAAATTTACAAGTTTCTATGTGGGTCATTCTAAGTTAAGAGGTAACTCGTTGTATGAAGTGATGGCACGGCATTTTTTTAAAATACTTTAAGTATACTTTTTTTGTGGAAACTCTTAAATTGAACATGTTTACAAAGTGGCCAGTCAATTTATTGGTTTTATCTCATTTTATAAGTGACCAGGGGAAATACTCAGTACAGGGGAGAGACAAGATGCATAGGGGAGGATTCTTTATGAACAGAGAAGAAATAGACATATAAAAACAGGGTAATTTTTAAGAATCAACTTTATTTTTCCATTTTTATTTTAATTCTATATAATCAGGCTCTTCATGTTTCTTAAGCGCTATGTACAAAACATGAAAAGTCCTTACTTTTCCTTTCCGTCAAAATATAAAATATAAATAACTTTACTATCAATAGACCATAATGAAATAAAAATAAACAAAAACTTGTTTTAAATAACAAAGTTAAACTTTGCTTGTACTTAGACAAGTAAAAGTATTATTTTTAATCTATAAAGGTAACTAAAAAGTACTTAATTTTTCCGAAAACCCGCTTTGAAATACATCAACGGATTCAATAAAAGCATAAAAATATGCTGACCTCTCTCTCTCCTCTCATTTTTAAGTTAGGGATAGATAGTTCTTGTTCCTGATCCCAGGTGAGAAAAGAAGTATCATCATCATTTCTTATTATATCTCGAATTGAATTTTGCTGTGCTGCATGTGCTCGCCTGTTTATATTTTAGGAGGCGGTGGGTCTTCATTACTCGAACATGGTAGTGTTACAGGAGCATCGCTCTTAAATGGAGTCCTAAACGACGTCTACGAATTTTGGATTTTTCTCTCCATACTTTTCTAGTCCTCTGCTGCTGTCATTTGCTTCACTGTCATAAAAGTTCCTATTTCTTTCCTCTTTTCATATTATCCCTTTCCTTACTTTCCTGAACTCTTTATTGAGCGTACTTATCCGGGTCATTTTTTATTTTAATAATGACCCGGATAATCATAATCGTTCTGTAATAATTTTTTTGGAGCTGCTCTTCGCGCGTTATTTTTGCCATTTTTTCTGTAAAAAAGTAATATTACATGGTAAAGCTAAGATAGACATCGTGCCAAATAAAGGTTCAGAGAAAACGGCGAAGTATTAATGAAAACACATACAAATATATCTCCCCTGGACATTAGGTATCTTCCCTGCCATCGAAAGAGCCAGGGGAAATACGCCAGAGGAGATACATTTTCGATTGATACCTAAAATAGCCGTAAAAGTGTTTCTCGTATACAATTCACAACCAAGCGTAACAATGTATGCACTATTCACTGTGTATATTTAAGTATATGTTAGTATTTTAACAAATAATTGCTAAATAAAACTTACCAGGGGAAAGACTGCATTCACTCAACATTTCTGCAACTAGCGACTGGCGTGACTGAAATGGCCGACAAAATAGCTGCGCAGTCCGTTTATGCGCCGCTTGCTGCTAACTTTACGTTACGTCCTATGTACTCAAGGTCCCAACTTCCATAGATTATCAAAAAAAAACTGATTTTTAAACGAAAACAAAAAGCCCAGGGGACGATACACGAAACACAGAGGGCAAATTTCGACGATGATATTTATTATAAAAAACTGGATAATAAGCAATTTTTCTTGCAAGATATTGTTACTAAGTTATCTTTCTGTATAAAATTAATGATGCTAAAGTAATTATTGAATTTTAATAGATTCATAATTACTTACTGGTGTACAAATAAATTTGGTTGAGGGACAGGCCAGGGAAGATACTTTTTTCACATATTAGAGCTTATTGTGACTAAACTACGAACATTTATGTAATAAATTTAAGTGACCACGTAGAAAACATTTAGTTTTAAGTAATGAATAGTTTAATGAGGAAGATGTAAATCAAAATTTATTCCCCTTTTTCAGCCCTAACAAAAAATTTAAGCAATAATAAGACTAACTGTGAAAAAATTGTGTTGATATCACGAAAATTGAGTTTTTTATAAGCAAATCAATATGGGAACGCGCGAAAACTGATTGCGCCCGTCGAGTAATGGCTGTGACGTCACATCGCCGTGCGTAGCTAGCTAACTATGCAATGTGCATACAGTATGTTTTTGACACGCGCTCTGTAAACTTACCTTCGTTCATTTCGATTCATTTTTATATATTATTATAATAAATATGACTTAATAGGGAAAATTGTTAAATTTAAACAAAAAATTAATACCAACTTTCGAAGTAAAAACGCACAAAAGAGTATGATTTAAATTTTATTTTCTAAAAATAATTCTTCTTTTAAATTCGGCTAAAATTTTAACTATTTCCCTACTCAATCTTCTTAATTTTGAAGTCTGTGCCAGCCCAAACAATATCCTGATAAAACAATATTTTATAGAACTCACATTTAAGTTGGCAACCAACTTCAAAATTATGAAAATCGAGTAGAGAAATCAAAAATTTCAAACTCAAAATGGGCTATGAAGTACATTATTTTGATAGAACATATCTTTATCAAGTAAAAGTTACGCCATCTTGGTTTTCACAATACTTCAAATGTTAGCCATCTTGTTTTCACCATACTTCAAATGTCAAAATGGCCCCAAAAATCTCAAAAATGGGACCATTTAACTGGAGATAGTATACGTCTATGAGAGAAATAATTAAAATTTTTGCCGAATTTAAAAAGGGAATTATTTAGAAAATAAGATTTTTTTCATACTTTTTTGTGCGTTTTTACTTTGGAAGTCTGTTTTCATTTTTTGTTTCAAAATTATAATGTTTTCCATTTTTAGGGCTCCACTTAGGGCACACAAGGAACGCTTATAGTTTCGCTCGCTCCGTCCGTCCGTCTGTTATACTTCCGTAATTATGAATATTGATGGATGAAATTTGGTACAGTTATAGATTGTGTGTAGATCTTAGGTTTGGCATAATAAAATAATAATAATTTTATATTTTAGGGATAGCTCTGAAGGGGGGATGAAATATTTTTTCATTCTACCCCATTTGTGGGGTATCGACTATCGTTGAATAGGTCTTTTAGAATTTAGGTAAGGTTTCTTTTAACATTACTTTTTTACAAAGTCGACTATTTTCGAGTAATCAGCCTCCAGTGGTTTGTAAGTTGGTCCCCCCTCCCTTAGAATTTCTAAATTATAAGAGATAGAAACTTGTAAGCTTCTATGCTAATAGATCATGCTAAAAACTCTTTAGGAAAATTATTTTAAGCGAAATCGGATAGTAACTTTTGAAGTAACTTGAAAAACCTATTACGCGATTTCCAAACGTGTGTCTTCAAAGACTGAGTTCTGTTCAATGCTTTTGGATCTAGGGTATACCCTTGGCACAAAATTTTACTTTTTGGTATGATATGCTTAATTTACTTCACATTGGCCAAATTCTTAAAGATGTACCTATACATTTTGAGGAGTTCCCTCGATTCCTCATGGATTCCATCATCAGGTTTCCACTTTAGTGACTAAAGTCTAAAAGGGCCAATTTCAAATTAGGGGCCATCCATAAATAACGTCACACGTTAGGGGGGAGGGAGGGGGTCGACGAAGTGTGACATTGTGTGACAAGGGGGTAGGAGGGGTCCTAATTTTCGTGACGTTACATTTCAAAATCTATTTTAATCTAAGTGTTAATATAGTAATCATAAGTAATAGCTATATGATATTATGATAGCTATTCCCCCAGTGTCGAGACCCCCCAGCCCCAGTGATGTTTAAGAGATCATAATGTTGTATTTTTATTACATAAGTTATTTTTTTTTCGCCGAGAAAATGCGTTTCAGCATCCCACTAGGGGATAGCGGTCCTACCCGTGAGTATGTGAGACTCTGCTGCACCCGAAAAGATGGTGAATGGGCGCAGCCCCTACTCAATAAAAACTCGGCGGTACTCCACTCCATACCACCTTTGGCGGGCCACGGGATCGATCGAAAGACGATCCATGCGTCAGATGGGCATATAAAAGTTGGACCTGTGCCTAATCTCTCGACAGTCGTGTCGGTCATCCGTCCCACCAATTCAAATTAAACAAATTTCGGAACTACTGTTTTAATTGAATAATTATTTCTAGATGTAAAATTGTAAAATGTGACGTCACGCTAGGGAGGGAGGGGGTCTCACAAATGTGACAAGGACGGGGGAGGGGGTCAAAAATCATGAAATTCGTCTGACGTAATTTATGGATGGCCCCTAAAACTCGAGAACGGCTATATACATATATAGCCCTAACGTATATCCGCCTCCTTTTTTTGGATGTCGGTTAAAAAATACTAAAATATAATAGTCAATCTATGACATTTTGTTCATAAAGTTTTTTGTCGAGATCTCAAACAAGTGACTACACCATAAACATAGTTATAAGCGAGGGGAAAAAGTAGGTAGGGAGTTTTTTGTATTGTCTTATTTCATCTTTTAAGTTTCATTCAATAGATTAAATATATTTTTTAAGTAGGTACCTAACATATCTGCGTGACTCGTGTTTTATTTCTCTATGTAAAACCCATTGTTTAAAATACATTGTCACTAAAATACTGAATTCATTCTGAGCATATTCTATAAACTAAACATTTAGTAATGCAAAAAAAATGTAGGTAGATGTTTCGTATTTATTTAGGTACCTACTCAGTACTCACATTAAAATATTCTTCGCAATAAATGTCTACTGATTTTTGTAGCTATAACACTTTTTTCAACACTTTACACAACTAATTTTCTCAGATTTTGTCGTTGGGCACATGAAAAAAGTATTTTTCTGGAGTGCTAACCGTTGTATTATACATATAGACGGGTCGCGCTAGGCGTATTCGAGGTGGTAAGTGGAAAAAATTCTAAAGTCGCTGAATTTTTGTGTGTTGATAAAGTAGTCCCTGGGGAGCTTATCATTAAGTTTTGTGCCATTTCTGCCCACTGCGTTTTCAGCAATTCCATTATTCGTGGTTGATTTTTTTATATGGCTATAAAAGTGGCAATATTGATTTAAAGTTTAAAATATTAATGGTATCTTAACTGGGACAGCTTTCAGAGTATGGAGACTTAATTTGCGACGTTTTCGTCCAGTAAAAAATGACTTAGGGTCATTTTTTGAAAACAGTACCGGCAAAAATTCTAAAGTGTGATAAACGACTATTTTCTGTCTAAGACCACTAAAATAGGCCTAATTCCAAATTTTGTGCCACATTAAGCGACTGCGATTCGAGAAATTAAGTTTTTTAGTTTCCCTAAGCTAAAAGCGCTCCAAAAACACATAATCGTTAAATAAAATTCACGTATTCAATATTATTAAGTCATGAAGAATCTATATTCCAAGTTTGTGCTTTTTTCATGGAGGGTTTAAATAATAAAATGCAAAAATAATATTATTATAATATGGGGTCGAAGTATTGTGGAATATTAGCACTACAACATACACATTACACATATACGTAAATGTGTGTGATAAAATGTCATTCATTCGACTACATTTCAAAATTTTTATATTTCGCATAATTTACAGCGATTACAAAATTTAAACTTGCTTTTGCCCGCAACTTTGTTTGCGTAGCACGAATGACGAAGCTGAATGTAATTGTCGCCTGATTTTATACAATACATAAATGCACAATAAAATTTGATATCCGATAGGCTTCCACATGAAACTTAGATTATCTAACACCAAAAAAATTACAATTTCAAATACCTAATTTTAGTTCTTAAAATTAGTGGTTTAACCGAATAGTCTCTTCAGCTACATCATATTTATTGTATATATAGTATTATTTAATAAAAAATAAATAAATTATTTCAACGCTTGAATTTTACACGTAGGTTGCTGAATACATGTTTCTAATACTCGTGGTTAAGGACTTATTTATTAGGTTATTAATTGATTGTAATAATTTATATAATTAAATACATTTTACAAATCAACAAAATAATATTTGTATATATTGTTATTCATCCCGTTGACAATTTTATATCTAGGGGCACGGCAGGGCCCCGCCAAGTCGAGCCTAGTGAAACATCAGAGCACTACGTACGAATGTGGACCGATCCTTGTACTGCTTTTCGATATATGTTTACTATGTTTAGCATTAATTTATAATAATGTTAGTCTTATAAAATAATTGATTTATAATACCTAACGTTAGTCTTAATTTAATTTGTAATTTTATTATAATTTTTAATTAGTATTATAAAAAGCATTAATTTGTTAAACTGGAAATAAAAGGTTTTTTATTTTTGAATTTTTATTTATTTATTATTGCTTGTTAGTTTTATGTTAAAACTAGCTGATATCCGCATTTTCGCCCGCGTAGGTACAGTAAGTAATATTAGAGGCTATGATTTTTTTATCTTTAAGTTATTTTGTTTTTTGTATAACTGACCTTTGAATTACATGAATTTTAAACTTTGCTTGCCTTTTTGGGAACACTCCTTGGCTTTTTATTTTTTTAAAGTCTCACGTTACGCAGCCACGGAAAAATTAACCACAAATAATCGAATTTCTGAAAAGGCATTAGCAGACATGGCACAAAACTTAATTATTAACTCCCTAGGGACTACTTTATCAACTACATATAGGTACAGAAAAATTCAGCAACATTAGAATTTTTCCACTTCCCACTAAAAAACAGCTAGCGCGATCCGTCTAATGAGTCAAAATGCATAGCTTGAGCGTTTCATTACTTCATGAGCTTTTGTATAAGGCACACCCCACACTAGCAATATTCGAGCGTCGTCGTTGTGCCAGAACATTGTGTTCTCTAACAGAAAAGCTATGAACAGTGACTAAAATATTTTTTATCTTAAGCCTATTTTCTACTTTACGAGTAGTGTAGTAAATTCAAGCTTTATAGAGTTAGAGAACGTAGAGTGGAGTCAGAAGGTTCTAGACGAGATTTGAAGACATTTTTTATTGGCGAGTCATAATATTATGGTCTCGTCTTGGCATCATTAAACATGAAATAAATTTAAAATTGAAATTATAAATTTCGCATTTAGAACATTATTACTTGTCAAGTTGTCACATAAATTGTCATTTCATTTTGTCGTATTAATATGAAACTTGGGCCCCTCCCCGCGTGGCGAGAGGCCCGCACCCCGTATTCGCCATTGATACATGATAAAAGTTGGTTTTTTACATTCTAATAAAAAATCCCGCGGATAAACATGGTTAAACTTATAGAAAGTGTTTTGTAACACCATAATCATCATATAGATATGAACTCTACTAACTAAAAGTAGTTCATTTTAGTTTCAGTAGTTTTTATAGCGAAATTGCCGAATGTGGCACATCTTTCTTAGAGACTCAGATATTAACACTCTGAACAGTTTTTTAAGATTTGTCAGACATTAGAAGAGTTGTGGGTCTGGTGGGACCATGTTTTATATAGTAGCCGAATGCCAGGAAACCCCTGGTTGGATACGACTCAAACTGCATATGTGCATCGGTTACTCTTTCCTTAATATCGTGAAAGTAAAATTTTTAGCTATAATTTACTTTTGGGCCAATATCCATGAAAGACACAAAAACCTAAATTGCTACAAACGCAGCCATCCAAAATGGCACAAAATCAAATTTTAGACTAAGAAGAAGGTCCGGAAACTATATGCAAAAAATAAAGGACTTTAGAATTTTTGCACCCTCAAAACTTATCCAGACCCGTCTAATAAAGGTGTTATACAATTATATCTATATGTTATTTTATCACCATAATTCCAAAAATTTCAATAAAACTTCAAAATTACTGCACGAGTTCCTTACCGCGGCGGTCAGAGCCGGCGAAATGACGTCACGCGTTGAGCGGTCAAGCTCGCGCTGATTTTAAAAACATCCAACTTTAAAAATTAATAAAAAATTCAGTTTTTGAGATATCGAAAAAATTCTTTCACTAATATTTTTTAGATTTTATTTTTGATTTTTATACATTATAAAATAATTACACTCATCTAGCTCATTATGAAGTTAATATAAAAAAAGGCATTTTTTTTGTCTTGGCCATCGAAAGTACCTCTTAACTTAGAATGACCCATGTCTTATAGTTTAGAAGTGCCAGAGCTAGGGACTAAGTTATGTAAATAAATAACTTTGGAGGACGATTATTAGAAAATTAGGTTGACTTTATAAAAAGTCATGTAACACACCCCACACGATGGGGTAGAAAGAAAAAAATATTTTTCATCCCCACGTCACATATAATATTTAAAATATTAAGGTAAAAGCACTAATACTAGACACTTTAAGGACGAATCAAACTTCATTGCCAAATATAAAATGTATTTACCAAATAAGTACAGTTGCAATTACTTTTCCTGTTTGAGCAACATTTAGAAATTAACTTTTTCATATAAAATATTTGGAGACTGTTGTATTTTCAACAAATAATTACAATTTTCTAAGGTTTGTTGTAGACACTAAAAGATGACAGCGTCGAAAATCAAATCCACCAAAAATAGACATCAATTGGCACTAATAGTAGACAAACATCACATCAAGTTACCTATTTAAATTTAATGGAAAATTAAATGTTTATTTCAACAACAATATTTTTTGGCGTAATTTGAGACTTCTACTATTTTTCTCTTTCTACTCTACAGTTTTGGTTTTATCACAGCATACCATTCTGTCTGTCCACGTTTGTAGCTTGTATTATCAATATAAATGGATGAAATTTGGTATAGTTATTGGATGGTGTATATATCTCGGTTTTGGCATCATAAAATTATAATAATTTTACATTTTAGGGGTGACTCTTCATACATGTGAAGTAGGGATGAAAAATATTTTTTCATTCTACCCCATCATGTGGGGTATTGTTGAATAGGTCTATTAAAATAAAGGTAAGGTTTTATATATGACTTTTATACAAAGTTGACCATTTTCGAGAAATCGGCCTCCAAAGTGGTTTGTAAGTTGGTATAAATACCAGTTGGTAAATACCAGGGGGACCCCTGGTATTTCTAAACTATAAGAGATAGAAACTTGTAAGTTTCCATGCTGATAGATCATGCTAAAAACTCTTTAGAAAAATTATATTGAGCGAAATCGGACAATAACTTTTGAAGTAATTCGCAGAAAACCTATTGCATGTTGATAGTTACGGAACCCTCCCTAAACAAGTCCTGACATGCTCTTGGTTATTTTCTTTTCATCCATTTCATTCTTTTTTCTCTCCTTTTTATACTATTGTTTTTATTGTGTGGAAGAAACAACAGAGGGTACTTTTTTCTGTCTTCCTTTTAACTTCATATGAAATTAATGAATACTAATAGTATAACCTAATAGTTGACATCGAGTTTACCCTAATAGTTGACACTGTCTTCTTTTAGTTAGAATAGAGTAAAAGACACGAAACTCAGATAGGAACTTATTTTCTACAGCATAAGGCTAAATTTGTATTAAAATAAGCTAACAAATTCTGTTCGATGTAACCCTAGTAGAAGACACACGTGTCATCTTTTAGGTTTTGATTCATTTCTGGTAGGTACTAATAGTAAACACCACTTAAAATTTATACAAAAACGAGCTAAAATAACCAGGAAATGGTCCTAATTACTCAAAAATTTTGTAAATTTTTAATATCGAAACTAACAGAAGCCAATAATCATAAATTTAAGAAAAAAATTTTACCTGTAAAAAGTCAGTTGCCTTATGAAAAACGCTAAGAAATAAGCCCAACACGCCAACCTGCTTACATTGTTTATTGTCAACTGATGCCATTTTCAAATTTGCTTCTGAATGTTCACAAACTTTTGAGCATGTATCATAGATGTGACTAGGTGTCTTTAACATCAGTAGCAATGTTATTTTAATGATTAGTTTTCTTATTAGAAAACATTTTTCTTGAAAATGTCGTCTTTTAGTTCAATGTCGAGCATTAGTGCTTTTACCTTATTATTTTAGGAATCCAAATAAAGAATACATTTTATTATTTTCTAAATAAATCATCATGATTATTATTTTATTATTATGTGAAGCAAAAACTTTCAGTACAGTTTTACGAGAGTCTTCTCGGCGAGTAGTGACAAAAACTCAGCACAGAAGATAGAACCTAAATACCTTATGAGTTATGGTGCTTTAGCATTGCGCCTTTTTCCCTGTTGATTTCTGTATATTTTTTTTGCAATAAATGAATCATAGGAATAAGTAGTTCAAAATACATGTATGCGTAACAATAACCGAAAATCGAGAAAGTAAATACAAAATATACTTAGGCTATAACAAATGACGAAAGAAAAACTGTTTCCATTTTTAGACTCACAAAAATGTATACGCGACCCGAGTAAACACGAACACGCGGCAAACCTGCGTTTAGACTGAACAATATAAATTTCACGGCTCTACTAATATCCCATACGTATTTTGAACACACGTACGGCGTCATGCATACTGTGTATTAGAGAGCAGTGCCAAGTGCGTTTACCAGCCAACATTATCCACTATACAAATCTTATCATTGTATATTGAGCCCTATTACAACTAATATCAAAACCAAATTTGAGTGCACATGTTTTATCTCACTAAATAAATAAAAGATTTTGTTTTGTTTAAATACTGAAATCATTGTTTTTAAAGCATTTTTGTTCTGGAAACATCACTGGGATAGCAGACAGTACAGTGTTAGCCAGTTAAGGTGTGTTAGTGGTTTGGCTATTTATGTGAATCAGATACTGGACATACATATATTACATAGGTAGTACAAACCCTTATTAACAATACCCAATTAAATATGATGACAATTCCAACAATTGATAATGATGCATTTAAAATTTAAATGTTGAAACTTGAAACAGTTGAAAAGGTATGAACATTATTTGTCAGAAAAATATCATTTTGTTGTAAATACTTAAATAATAATTTTAAGGTATTTCATTAGCTGAGTAGTTGCACTTGGGACACCAGTAATGTCAGAAAAGATTTGTTCAAAAACCCAGCTAAATATTTTTAATGGTCACCTCGGCAAATTGGTTTGTTTAAAACTTTGACACATTTTTTAAAAACCATTGAAATATGTTTCTTATTAGAAACCTTAATTTTTACTAGTAATTACTTTTTTTTCAAAAGCTGTTAAATTTTTGACAAACTATATTTACATAAAGTAACTAAATTACAGTGAAAACATTAAGAAAATACATTAACCTCGTAAGCCCTGGCATACCTTAAAGCATCATTTCTCAACTGGTTGATTGTGACCCTTGGGGGATCGAGTTGTTTATAAAGGGGATCACAGTCTGATAGAACATACTTATAGCTGACAAAAATAGCACGCTATGTAGGTACAATGTACATATCAGTGACAAAGGCTGGTTCTCCTTCATAGGGAAGCCCTAGCCTGTATAATAATGTAGGGATATGATGAGGGTCTTCAAAAGGTTAGTGGTAAGTGAAGCCGATAGGAATGGAATTATAGGAACCCCAACTTTGACACATTTTTTAAAAACCATTGAAATATGTTTCTTATTAGAAACCTTAATTTTTACTAGTAATTACTTTTTTTTCAAAAGCTGTTAAATTTTTGACAAACTATTTACATAAAGTAACTAAATTACAGTGAAAACATTAAGAAAATACATTAACCTCGTAAGCCCTGGCATACCTTAAAGCATCATTTCTCAACTGGTTGATTGTGACCCTTGGGGGATCGAGTTGTTTATAAAGGGGGTCACAGTCTGATAGAACATACTTATAGCTGACAAAAATAGCACGCTATGTAGGTACAATGTACATATCAGTGACAAAGGCTGGTTCTCCTTCATAGGGAAGCCCTAGCCTGTATAATAATGTAGGGATATGATGAGGGTCTTCAAAAGGTTAGTGGTAAGTGAAGCCGATAGGAATGGAATTATAGGAACCCCACGCCACTGGTACATATTATTATAATTTTATAGGGGTCGCAAGGCTTTTACTTAACTTTTTGGCTTTTTCAAGGGTCGCAACATAAAAATGTCTGAGAAATGATATCTTAAAGGAACAAAAACTCTGTATTAGTTAAAATAAACCAAGTTAAAAGTAACGCCGGAATCAAATGTTCCACCAGGGAAACTAAAACTTTAGCCATAATTTTGAGTTAAAAATATTGCACCCTAAATGTCAATTTTGGGGTGGGATTTCTTTTTCAAATTACTTTTATTTTATTACTTATGTTGTTGTTATTGTTAATTTAAAATAGAAATAGATTACAGTAAAGCTATGTATGAAAATGACGATTCCTGAAAGACATTAGGAATCGTTTTTTTTTTTTCATATATTGTCTGTCACTTCGATAGAAAAACAAAGATTGCCTGGAGACATTAAGAAGTAAGTTGTACTGTACATAAATAAAATAGGTAGGGTCTTTTCGCCAGTTTGCGACCGATTAGCGAGGCCTACAACTTTAAGATGCGATTTTTTATAAAAAATGAACGATTTATTTAAATGTTTTTTAGTAGAATCGTTGCTAATATAATTAAGTTTATTATACTCAAAAATATTAAGTAGGAGTATCAGTGGTTAATTTTTTATTTAATTAAATATGAAAAAATAGGTAATTTGCTAGTTTACGACCACTTTTTTTGGTTTGCGACCACTTGTTTGCTAGTTTGCGACCACCACCGGATAGAATACTTTACCAAAAAAAAAAAACTTCTTTTTATATTAAAATAATAGGAAATTATTTAATCAGACAATAATCACAAACTTAACAGTCTTTACTCTTTCATAATCAGTCTTTTATAGATTAATTACACATAAATATATTAACTGTCTACTTAAACAAAAAGGAGTCAAGCCTGTTTGAAATACTATGGCAGTCGACAATTCGAGCGGCCCTTCGTCGGATACGATCCAGAGGGAGAAGTTGGTACTTTGGCGCCCCTGCCCAGAGTTGAGAACAGTATTCCATGTGAGGCCGAACCTGCGTAGAGTTGTAGGCGTTGGACCGGACTGAAATACAGGTGTTTAGAAAACCAAGCTTCTTGGAGGCTAACTTGGTCTTGCCCTCCAAATGATATCAGAACTGGACCTCGCTCGATATTCTTACGCCAAGTATTCCAATGTTGGAGGAGACAGTTATGGGTATGCTTTCAAAACGAGCTCATACGACCATCGGTAACTTTTTAGCGGTGAACGCGCAAACTTGTGTCTTAGAGGGGTTGAATTCAGAGATCTTCCAATGAAATCTCAATTTGAAAGACAAGTTCGTTTCGACTCTCAATGACTTTTTGCCGAGAGATGTTTGAGGGGGCCGGTATATAAGGCATCACCCGTACTATCATCTGCATAGCAATGAAAGTTATTGGTTTGTAACATGTCATTGATATGCAGTATGAACAGGGTAGGCGATAGCACACAGCCTTGTGGAACACCAGCATCAACAGACAGAATATCCGCTCTCACCGTTGACTACGACCCTTATGCTTCTGTCTGCTAAGAAACTCGTGACCGACTTGCATAATTTTTCGGGGATCCCATAGGAAGGAAGCTTCGAAAGAAGCGCTTTGTGCCAAACCCGATCAAAGGATTTAGCTATGTCTAAACTTACAGCCAATGCTTCTCCCTTAAACTCGATCGCCTGTGCCCATTATTCAGAGTTACGTCAGAAGATCACCAGCCCATCGACCTTTACTGAACCCGTACTCACTTAGCAACTGCTGAACGTGTAAGTACCGAAGGAGCTGGCTATTAACAATGGACTCCATTAACTTCGAGAAGAGAGAGGTTATAGCGATTGGTCTGTAGTTGAAAGGATTGGAGCGATCACCTTTTTTAGGGATCGGGAAAAGCTGTCTTCCAAGATGCCGAGACTGTGCCATAAGAGTAGGAGAGCCGAAATAGACGCATTTAATCCGGTGCCAACTCTGGAGCACACATTTTCAACACAATTCAAGATAATGTGTGTATTTCTCAAACTGAGTTTTTAAATATACTTCTAATCCTTCTTCTCTCTCTTTTTCTGTCTCTTTCTTTGTTTCTTTTTTTGTAATATATATTTTTCTTTTCTTTCCTCTATGAGTTTCTTGTTTCTTATTCTCTGATTCCTATTTTTAGCGTTTAGCGGTAGCTTTTTTCTCGTGTTTTACCCTTTCTTTTTCTAATTTAGCCTCTTCTTTTTCTTTATAATGATCTCGCCATTTTTGACTTGATATAGAGGAAGGTAAAGTAAATCTTAGATAATTTTTTGGCTTCTCAGGTCAGGGTTGATATAATTTCTTGGCAAACACGTTATCCGTCAATGCTTTTGATTTTGAGGTCGTTGCAGTACTAATACTTAGCTTTTGTTTTTCCTGGCTGTAGAGCAGTCTGTATAGTAGGGATTTGGATGAGGGTATTCAAAAGGTACCTAAGTGGTAAGTGAAGCCGAAAGGAATGGAGTTATAGGAACCCCACGCCACTGCTGTAGAGTGAGCATACTTGTTTCAGTTGCAGACGTGATTTGTGTTTGGGGAGACGTAGTATTCAGTTTAATGTTTATAGGATCGGGTATAAGTTCAGCAGGAGTGGATAACCTCCACTCCTTTTTTTTCTCCTTCAACTCCTAAATATGGCTCCAGCCCCCTAGCTTGTAGCACATCGTGTCTCCTACCTACCTACTAACCGTTCTGGGTATTCCGTATTTTCTGCAAGTCTCCCTGATACCTTTCTTATCATCTCTAATTTCTTTTAACGCTCGTTCTATATCTTCAGGTCGATATTTGACAGATTTCTTCTTTTGAGACTTAGAGAAAGGCATCTGTAAACAATCAAAATTAAGAAAAAATGTAACGTCAAGTGAGAGTGAGCAAAGTGAGCTGACGATGATGAATTACAGCTAAAACACTCTTGATCTTGTCAGCTTTCAAACAAAAAAACTCGATCAGTATCGGTTCATCCGTTTGGATGCCATGATGCCAGGGGTAGACAGACAAACATACAGACACGTCAAACTTATGTCTGTTCTAGTCGGGGGTTAAAAAATGGGCACTTTTTTCACTTTCAAGTCAGAAATTTTGAGATATTTTTAACGATTATGAGTAAGTGGTCGTCTATCGCCTCACGAATAAAAAATAATTCAGTTTACGGCCGTGTAATCTCCTTACATTTATATGACGGCCGCAAATTAGCAACATCAATATCTCGATATTAATTTACGACCACGTTCATATTTTGAATGGATTAGTTAGTTAAATAAAGTGATATTAATGGTCGTAAACTAAACCCTATGTTATAATCCCAAATTAAAACCAAAATAAAGTCTCAAACTTTGAACTCTATTAGTAGGGCCATAAAAAAAACGAAAAGTTCATTTAAACTGTTATGCTAGTTATCCGGCCACCCGGCCGCAAAATAAAACTTTACTGATTTTCATTATTCAGTTTGCGACCACCTAATTTTTTAAGAATGTAGTATTTTTTTTACATTAAACAATGTAATAATATGTTTAACTAAGCTCCCGTATCATGTTAAAATATTCACCTAGTACATAATGTAATGAAGACTGGGTAATACTTACTTTCAAACGCACCACTGTCCACTATTTTTTCTGTAAAATCCGACGCGTGCGCGGCCTCGCGAAAATTAGTGCAAAACTAGATGCGATTTTTCGATTGATAAGTAAAATGTCCGGAATTTCAAATACGCATTAGGGTTACTAAAGTCATCCTTGTCTAAATCACATAATATGTTACTAGAAAAAAGAGACAGCATTCTTATTATCATAGTATTTTCGCTGTGTCACCGTCAAATGGTCGCTTACTAACGCAGGGCCGCAAACCGACGCAATGACCCTACAACTATGTTTTAATGTCCCTTGGCACTCGGCAGTCATCATTTTCCTATTGAAGTGACAGACAATGAAAGAAAAAGAGTTCCAAAAAACATTAAGAATGTCCATATACTGCAAGGTACATATTTCTTTGTTTTTCATAATATTGCTTTTATCGTTACATTTAAGTAAATATTTCTTATATAAACAAGAAATATCTAAATGTAACACCTGCCAGTTATTCCACTAGCTCTAATTACTAAAGTTGCGCTAAACAACATATTAGAAATGTTCAATATTTTCATTCTTTTGCGAAAGAAACATCTTTTTGTGGAAGAAATATTGTAGTATTTTGGGCAAAATTTAAATAAAATAGAAAAGTAGAACCATATAAAAATAAATAAACAAATCACAAACATTAACATTGTTTTAAGAAATACTGACAAGTAAAGACAATAGAATGTAGGAATTTATTAAATTTAATATGAGTCCCCACACAAAAATATATTATTATTGTATTAAAATTATCTCTCTGCATACCTAAGATACTTCAAAAAGGTAAACTAAATAATAATTAGGTTATTCGTTTGATATAAGTATAATTTGTTTCAAACTGCAAAGAGAGGACATGCCTATTGCAGTCTTTGGCTGTTTATGTAACATGCAGCCTTTGTCAGACAATGAAATACCATAATATGATAAAAATAATCCTGCTTAATAACATGAAAAGCTCTGTTCAGATTTAAAGTTCAATATAGTTTATAATGTAGTAAGTACATACCTAAGGAAAATAAACGAACTTATTTTATGAATGAATCTAAAAATAGATTAAATCAACTGTCAATATGACATCAAAAATTAGTGTTTTTATATGTTTTTTTATAATTTATAAAATCAAAATTGGTAAGTACTTATAAAAACAAGTCGACGGACTTTTTATAAGAATACCTACAGTAAGTAACTTACCTCTGTTTCGTTATCGCCGTTCTTGTTTTTATCACTTTTGGTCTTCATCTCCCCCGATTAACAGCTTTCACTTAAACTTCACACTACCGATATTTATATTGAATCGGTTTCACAAAACTTTTAATACGATTTGTCCACTAAAATCAGAAAAAATACCTACTAAGCTACGAAATCTGACATGGCAAGGTATAGCGGGTATAGCTGTATATTTGGAGTTGCGAATGAAGCGTATCGGAAACGCCGACAAAACACAGCCGTTGGAGTGCAGTCTTTCTCACTCACTTTTGTTATGATCTCGTTAGACCCACAATATTTTCATTGATATTTAATTTTCTTAATGTTTCTGATACCATAAAGTCAGTAAAATTAATTAAGAAACCTCATTTATGAACAGAAAACTGCACAGCCAAATAAATACAATTTTACGACGACACTGTAAATAAGTAATACGTCAGAATGATGTCAATTGATGTCAATTGTCAAGTCGTCGACATAACTGTCTTGTTCCTCTACTTGTATAAATGACACCCTCAATAAATCGCCAATATCAGAGTGACACAGAGTTATTGGCTAGCCGCACACGTGCAATATTATTGACAATAAAACACATATTGACAATAATATTCCTTGTGTGCGGGCCATATTGCCGTTTTTTTTGTATTTGTTGACTAGTATTGACAATTTTATTCTGTCAATAATATTGCACGTGTGCGGCTAGCCATTGGATGATGCTTTGAGTAAGCTTTGAGTATATAACTACGATGTGTATCAACTCTCATGTTGAATCAAGATGTGAAATGCAATTACAACCACCTATAATCGACATTTTCCTTATAAAAATGCGCTAGTTGCTGTGTACGCAATGAGCAAACTTGTGCAATCGCTATAAAGTATAAATTCGGTGAACCTCTTTTGATTCTCACTAGTCACTGCCATAGTTAAAGCAGTATTTTAT
Source organism: Glaucopsyche alexis (assembly GCA_905404095.1). Taxonomy (NCBI): domain Eukaryota; kingdom Metazoa; phylum Arthropoda; class Insecta; order Lepidoptera; family Lycaenidae; genus Glaucopsyche; species Glaucopsyche alexis. Next base: position 18,208,552 of record FR990045.1, read on the forward strand.
ACTTCGTAGATATAGCCGGACACATCAAAACCAGAAGAAACATTTTCGTAGTACTGTACCTATAACCTACCTCATAGACGTATTTGAACCTACCTACTGTAGGAAAAATACGAAAACTTATAGAATAGAATATAAAACTCTTTATTTGAAATAATAATAAAGAGTTTTATATTCTATTCTCTTCTTCAAAAAAACTCTTTGTTTGCAAATAAAAAAAACATACACACTTAACAACACATAGCTGTACAAAAACGCGGCCTTCCAGACTACAGTGTACAGGCTGCAGTGAGCAGCTTATATCTTTTATATATTGCATTGAGGAGCACAACAGTAAGTTCCTTTTTTTTAAACAAAACGTTTTGTGGTCATTTTAAAATTAAATTTATAGCACAGTTCGTTTTATATTCTTGAAGAATTACGAATTATTTTTAAAATCATTTAATATCGTACATCTAGCCGTACTTTTATCAGTCATACGTTAGTTCTGCGACTTTCCGCTAGGGTATCTGCTGCTGCCAATATTATAGATCACACTTGTACAAAACTGTCATGAATCATGATACAAATATATCTAAGTATATGCAGTAAGTAGTTAACTTCATAATAATGAAAAATAAAACTGATGTCGAATTAAAGAAATTATATTTTCCACAGAAAGTATAGTAACAATTTGGTAACAATTAAAAGTTTATATGAGTAATGTTTTGCTTAAGGAGGGTAGAGGAAGTGTCCGTAATAGGGCGTTAAATATTGGCGCTACGGTCGCAATTGGGTAAAGCGGCAACATAGAAATAAATCTTGTAATTTTTTCGGTTATATTTTTAAAAGCATTTTCGACTACGCGAGTAATTAGAATTTTCATGATTTTCTGAATGAACTACTAAAGTCGGTAAAAAAATTAAATAACTAAACTCAACTGACTTCACTCCATCTCTTATTGGCTAGTTCAAATCACACCCAATTCAAACTCTGAAGTAACACTTTAGAGTCAGAATGGCTAGATTTGGAACTATTATTTAACGACTTTCGTTGGACATTTTTTAGCTTTCCTGCCTCCTTCTTGCCCTCCCTTTCTCTACCCTCCATAGTTTTGCTAAATACAAATTTTAATACCAAAATATAAAGTTAAAATAAAAAGACATTAAAAAAATATTAGGTAGATAATGTAATATTTTGGTCTGGTATGACGGTCTGCGGTATTATTTTTTCTTCTTCTTACCCTTCTTTTTCTTAATAACTTTATATGGGCCCAATTGTTGTCTTACCAAAAGTCCTCGCCACCAAGCTTGTACGATAACAGCAGATTGATTCATTTTTTCTATGTACTGTCGTTGTCTTTCACGTTCTTTTATGAATTTGATCCACTCTTTCATTACAATTTCTCGTTTCTCCAACTAAAAGCATTTTTCAAATTTTTTTAAGACAAGTTAAAAATCCCGGCACGTACCAACTCAAGGCTGGGACTCGGAATCCGGAAGGCCGTTGACAATTATGAGCACTGAAAATAGAACTCGGCGCTAATACAATAGACTTGCTTCAATGCTCAGAATTTTCACCGACGTTCCGGATTCCGGAGCATATAGTCCCAGTCTTAGGCTCATTATTGAAAACAAACTTTGTGCTAATACAATAGAGTTGAAAGTCGAACACATAAGTGTCGAGTCAAATGTATTGTCTTATATGACAGTATGACAGTATGACAGCTCTACACACGAATCTTTTATTTTCAACTCTATTGTATTAGTGCAGACTGCAAAGTTCTATTTTGAGTGTTCCGGATAACGGAGCATAATAATAATAGTCCCAGCCTAAGGGTAACAAGAAATTTCGCTATTTTGCGTACCTAGTACCTACTAATTGGTATACCTAATAAGAGTTAAGTCATTTGCGGCTTAGGACTCTTCCTAATGGTGGCAGGGGACCTAAAAGTATTGAGAATTGATATATTACCGTTTTTTCCATTTCTAGTCTTTTCTCGTATACGTTCTGATAATCATTTTTCTTGTATTGTATTTTGAGATCCAATTCTTCTATGTCTTTATCATATTTATTCATCCACTCTTCCACTTTTTGAGAAGTTTCCTATACATTGGGAAATATTTATCTATATTAAACGCTTCGGAGTTTTCTAGCACTATATTCCATGGGCGTAGCCAGGTTTTAGTTTAGGGGGGGGGTTCAAGAAAATAAAACGACTACAAGTACATTAAATAACCAGGGCCGTCTTTAACCTATTAGAGGCCCTATGCACATTAGAATATATATTTTTTTAGTTTTTACCTGTTTAAGCTTTAAACCCGGAAAAGCTTTAAACGTCAGTACTAAATTTTATAATAGGTTTTTTAAGCCAGAAACGAGCGAGCGAAGCAAGCGACCAAATTTTTTTTCCTATTTTACAGGTTCAAACGTTCAAATCTGTTCAAACGTTAAACTAAAATATTAAAACCATAAAATCATCCGGCTAAAACACAACATTGGTAATAAATAATTATGGCCTTTATGTTAACCGCGAGCGAGCGAAGCGAGCGAGCAAATTTTTTTCCTATTTAATAGGTTAAATCTGTTCAAACTTTAAACCCTAAAAGACTGTGGAAATAGGATCATTTTATAATATACGTTAGAATAATGGGCGCCCATTTTTTTCGTTTTACCTGTTTAAGCTTTAAAGCACAGTCTTTCAGGGTTTAACCTGGTTTAAGGGAAAAATATCATAAAATGAACCGGCTAAAACAAAACATCGATCGCTACTAAATAATATAACATGTTCTTTATGTTAAACGCGAGTGAGCGATGCGAGCGAGCCTTTTTTTCCTATTTAATAAGTGAAATCTGTTCAAAATTTGAACCCTAAAAGACTGAAAATAAGATCATTTTGTAATTTAAATTAAAGTAAAATTAGTGTAATTTCTGATGTTGCAAAATAGAATAAATGACAAATAACTTATTATGTTAGGTTTGTATTTCACACTTTTTTCGTAGTACATAATTACAAAATTTTGTGATCAGTGACGTGCCCAAAATATTGTGTCGCATGTTATACGTTCGATAATTCGATAGCACGCGTGCCATAGGTTCGCGAACCCTGTTTTAGGCTATTCATTTTTTTTTTAAAGTACAACATTCTTTCAGGGCTTAAAGTATAAAAAGATTTTAACAGGTTTAAAGCGTAAAAACATTCGCTCGCTTTCTCAGTTTGAACGCATTTAACAACATAAACACATACATATAGAACAAGTTGGTATTAAAGTTCTGTTTTAGTCTGTTGATTTTTATTTTCTAAAATAACTTAAACAAATCATGCAAAATTTCTAAATACGCCTCTGTATATGGGTCATCCACATGGACCAGCCGGCCCATTTCGGGGGGGAGGGGGGGGGGGGGGGGGTTTGAACCCCCTAAACCCCCCCCTGGCTACACCCATGCTATATTCAAGTATATTTTAATTTTTTATAGTGTAGAGAGTTGAAGACGAGAATTTCGTATGGTGTTACGTGCACATATGATATATCTAAATAGGTAACTTAGCCCTTTTCATCCGTTAATGGATGATTTATACAGTATTCTCCGAGCGAAGTAACCACTCTTGAAATACTATAGTGCCTGGGACAGTTGGCTTTTTAAAATGTCGTATGGTTGCCCAAGCACATACGGCATTCTCACAACACAGTCAGCCTAGTCCAGAGGAATGACTGGTGAATATGTCTGGGGCCAACCATGTCCCGCACATGCGTGCTCACGATGATTTCCTTAACCGTTAACGTGCACATATATAGGTAGTGAGTAAACGTACGTTTATAAGGATATTCATCAAAAGTTCGATTTCAGCACGAACCCGTTGATCTTGCTCGTACCGCTGTTTGTAATATTCAATAGCCCCTGCTGGATCAGACTCTGCGAGATTAATAGTCTGATTGTTCTGTTCTATTTGCGCTTGTTTCCAGTTCTCAACGTATCGAAACTGAATTTCCATCATTAGACTGTAATCCTGAAATATTATTCTAATTATAAATCAAAATTAAACCTGTCTCATATATATAGTTTTGCTATTTTCTGGAAACACGAAACCCAAGAATATAGATATTGTGTCACCATAAAATTGTAAAAACTGTTAGATTGTAATATTACTAGAGATATTATAATATGTCGACAGACGAAACGGATAAGTTCCCTGTTCCTAGACATTTTGGAAGTTATAATATCATATTATTAAGCGTTTGAACGAGTAAGTAGGTACGTAGGTAGGTAGGTGAGTATAGAAAACCTTACTTGTACTTTTCTTTTTAGATTTTCGATGATATTATTTGTGTCGTATGCAACAGTCTTTATGTGGTTTCGTTGGTGTCTTATCTGCCTGTAAATATCCCGCTTTAATCTGGAAAAAAAATGTAAATTATCTTGGCTGTTAGTGGCGATATTTTTGATACTTTAGATACTTGTAGAAGAGACGAAGAAGTCTTTAGTCCTAAGGTACCTACTCGGTAATGCTTACGTTTTGTTTTTGGCTCCTTCGTCAAACAAATCATTTCGATCTTCTTCAAGTTGGATATATTTTCGTATCTCTTCAACCAATACAGTAAAATCTTGATTCAGATTCAAATCCATATACGAAGCCATTATTACGTCAGTGAAATATTTTCTGTAAAGATGTGAATGAGTGAGAACTTACATAACATAATATAAAATGTAATATTTCAATACAATGAAATATTTAACCTAACATTAGGCCACAATATTACATAAGTAATGGCAGTACGCATAACTATAAATGTTCGTGATTTACAGAAAAATAACATGATGTATATTTCTTGACAAGTCGCACTTCAGATGGACACCGTCACATCTACACGCCTTAACTCTACAAGCCTAACTTAAAAAACTCTACACCTTAGTCAAAATATGTGGCCTGACCATTGCGCTACATTAACTTAGGCGTAAGGTGAAAAAATTATCGACTGTTTTTCTGTTGTACTATTCTTGTAAGAACGAAATGGCCAAGCCACATAATTTGACCAAGGTGTAGAGTTTGTGAAGTTAGGTTAGCTTGTAGAGTTAAGGCGTGTAGAGTAAGAAGTTTGGTAGAGTCAGAAGCTTGGTTTTACATGAGAAAAAGCTATTAGCTTTTTGACAGTGAAAGTCATATGGTATCGTCTTGGCATCGCTTTACATGAAAATGTTTTTGGTGGGATTTCACTTCTTTTTGAAAGACAATTTTCAGACATCTAGAGTTAACAGTTACGTAGGTAAGTCTTTCACAAATTTTCATCCCCTAGTTGGAGAGGGTTGGAGGATAAAAGTTCTAAGTTTGTCAATTTTTATATAACTAATATGTAATATGTATATGTGAACAAGCTTACATACCAAATTTCAGTCTTTCTATGACATCCGGAAGTACCCTATAATTTTATTGATCATCAGTAAGTCAGTGACGAAATCAGGGGTTTTTACATATCAATAACATCTAAATTATAAGACCTATATAATCAAAACTTTACATGTTTCCCAGTAGCGGATTACCGCTACTGGGAAGTGGGAAAATATCCTGAAAACTTTGTGTAGATGGTATAATCCAAAACCCAAGTTTGAGGGTTCAAAAAATCGACGAAACGCTTCGAGAAAAGGTGGTTTGGTAGTAGTGATGTGCCGGATATCCGTATCCGTATCCGTATCCGCGGATATCCGAGGCAGAAGAAAGATCCGTATCCGTGTCCGTATCCGTTACTATTTGGCGGATCTTTTACGGATCTTTTTACCTTATTAATATTCAAATTATAGATGAATTATTTAATTTTGTGATTACTGATTAAGGTAGCGACTAGCAATAAAAACTATTAAATTCAATACAGATAATATTCTTGAGGATATTTTCTTTGTAAATAATTTTTAAAGAGTTGTGCAAAACCCTTACGGGAATACTTTCCATCACAAATTTTACACTTTGCACATCCATCATTTACTAAAATAAAATAATTCTAAATTACACTACTAAAATTCTTTGTAGTCATTTTTAGGTTTCCGTAATACTTAAGGAACCCTTATAGTTTCGCTCTGTCTGTCTGTCTGTCCGCGCCTCTAGCTCCTGTAATTATGAATATAAATTGATGAAATTTGGTGCAGTTATAGACTGTGTATAGATCACGGTTTCGGGATCATAAAAAAGAAAAATTTATATTTTAGGGGTGGCTCTCCATACATGTGTAGTGGGGATGAAAAATATTTTTTCACTCTACCCCATCGTGTGGGGTATCGTAGAATAGGTATTTTAAAATAAAGGCAAGGTTTCATACATTACTTTTTTATAACGTTGACCATTTTCGAGTAATCGGCCTCCAAAGTAGTTCGTAAGTTGGTCCTAGCATTTTTAAACTATAGGAGATAGAAAGTTGCAAATTTCCATACTGATAGATCATGCTAAAAACTCTTGTGAACCAAATCGGACAGTAACTTTTGGAGTGATAAAAAAAGCATATTACGCGTGTATAGTTACAGAACCCTCCTTAGACATGTCCTGACATGCTCTTGGTTAGGTTAGATAATTTAAAACTCATGTACCAATACCAAACAAGCGTTATCTATGCTGTCCAGTGTCACACAAAACTATAAACAAAACAAAAGAAAGAACCACCGTGCAATGCAAGTCGAAACATGTGTGAAAGTCGCGCGCACCGACATCGACTGCGTAAAAAAGTTAAGATCCGTATCCGTATCCGCGGATCTTGACACCAAATATCCGTATTCAGATCCGTATCCGCGGATATACATTTTTAACGATCCGGCACATCACTATTTGGTAGTGCACTTGCGCTTCGCTTAGCTCGTCTTGGCGGGGCACTACCGTGCCCCCAGATTCCAGTTCATATTTAAGACAGAACGACATGTGTCGGGACAGCTAGTTAAATATTATATATAAAAGAAAGACGTGTTAGTTACACTATTTATAACTCAAGAACGGCTAAACCAATTTGGCTGAAAATTCGGGTGGGGAGGTAGTTTAGAACCAGGAGACGGACATAGGATAATTTTTATCCCGTCCCACGTGAGATAAATATCAACCAGGCTCGTCAAGTCAGGCTCCAAATTCAGCAAGGTACCAGACCTTACTTAAGGCCGCGTGGACCCAATTTTACATGACTTTGAATCGATAATAAACAAACAAATAGTAACTTTAAAAAGCCAAAAAAAAATACACATTGTTGTTTACTTAATGCTCTTTTACAATTTGTGGTTCGAAACATAATATTGAAAACTTCACTCGATCAAAAATAATTCCGAAGAGGAGGCTAAATTTGAATATTTTTCTTTTTTTTTCATGAAGTTCATGATAGTTTTACTTTCAAAAATCATATCTACGAGAAGCTAATAACTTAAAGAAGAATAATTTGTGGTTACATTTTGCATGTTGGTTTAATTATTTTAACATTAAATTAATATTGAAATGCAGCGTGCGTAAGCCGCTTGAGTCGCCCCACAGTCGCCCGCTAGGCGTTGACGAGGACAGACCTATGTCAGTTTTGCCAGCGCGCGGCTTACCCGCGTATTTATCGAAAATTTGGAAAATTTAGGATTTTCAGATTTTTTTTCTTCCATCATGAAGAAAATATGATATTGCGGGTTTTCTAAGGGGGAGGAAATTTTCATTATTTTTCATTAGGATGCACCGTTTCCGAGATAGAATCAATTTTATAAAAAAAATATAAATGATCTACATTGAGATACCGGGGATGCATAAAGCTATAGAAATGTTGGAAAATTCAGGATTTTCGAATTTCTTTTTCTCCCATCATGAAGAAAATATATGGTTGCGGGGTGAGGTAAGTAATTTTCATTATTTTTCAAGTAGGATGCACTGTTTCTGAGATAGAAGTGATTATAGAAAAATCTACTTTGAGATATTATGAGCGATGTATAAAGCTATGGAAATTTTGGAAAATTCAGGATTTTCAAGTTTCTTTTTCTTCCATCATGAAGAAAATATGAGGTTGCGGGGTTACTAAGGACATTTAAAATGGATGCTTTTTTTGTAATCAGCACCCCTAGAAACCAACAAAAGGACAACCATATTATTTTTATAAAATTAAGTATGTCCGGCATATTGGAATTTCAAAATGAATGTCATTTTCGTATCCAGCACCCCCAAAAACGACACCTATGTTAATTTTGCGAAAAATTAATAACCGTTATTTTTAAATTTCAAAATGAATCTACACAATATCTACACCCCCCTAAAATCGAGGAAAATTGAAAATTGGGAATTTTGTACGCTCCTTTATGTTTTTTTTATGTGCGCTGGTTTTGCTGCTTGTATGTTTTTTGAGTTACCTACATTAGGGAAAATATATGTACCTATTCTTAAATTAAATGTGTACTCACAAATTGTCGCCAAGATGGTTATTTGTTCGCTAATATAATATCTGTCTGCCAGTTTGGAATATTCAGTGGTATTATTTAGTCACCAGATTTGTAATTTTTTATTCCTTACATTCTTTAGCAAACATGGTAATTTAGTATTCAATATTTGGTATTTTCACATCCAAAATTTAATTGTTTTGTCGTGATTGTTTTAAACACTTACGGATTTTGTCGCGGTTTACGTTTTACGGTTACGTTTACGTAACGCGACAAAATCCGTAAGTGTTTAAAATTAAAACAATGAACAATATTCGCGTAAACATAAGAAATCAATATGTTTTGTCGTGAGTTTAAATACATGCCTTTGGATAATTTGATATTATTTGTTGTCCTGTTGAAATTGTTGACACATTTTTCCATTTATTTAAGTTATTTGGGAGAACATAGTCAATCCATTAAATGGAGATGCGAGGGATGAAGATCTGCTAAAATATTATGGCCGCTATATATGTATATGTATGGACTGTTTCTAAGATACTTACCATTTTATATTTTTTCAGTAGTAGTATAGTTCAGTAATTGGTGATCCAATTTCTAAAAACACTGAATATGGTTTCAGTTTCAATTGCACAAGTAGTAAGAAGTATAATAAGCAAATCCAAATCCAATTAAAGCTTTGTATTTTTATATTTATTGAATTCTTACTAACGAAAGTAGAAACATATTATTGCAATTTTAATTTCTACAATCACAAAATGCCAAATTAATATGACAGCTTAAAAAGAAATGTAGTGGTTTAACTATACATATTTAATTATCTTCTAAATAATGAATATCTAAGTCCAAATACTTAAATCTTATCTCTATGATATCAGGAAGAAGTTTTGGAGTCGATAATACCTGACTGGTTGGTTTAAGATTAAAGAGAGTTTTGCCGAATGAATGAAGGTAATATTTTTTTTTATTATTAAAATTAATTTGATTGAACTAAACTAACCTAAACTAACGAGTCAGTAGCAAAACTAAATGAAAATCAACGCTCCTGTTTTTGCGTAGAAATAATAATTTTTTGATAATATTTTAAAGATAAGATATAGGTGTCAAAAATAGCACCAACGATTTGTGTAAACCACTGTTATTTTTTTTAAGTAATATAGTTTTCATCTTATAGCAGAAACTTCAAAGTGCAATGAAGATTAAGATGTTACTGTTTATTTGTAAGTAAAATGTTAAAATAAAGATCTTACAACAGTTACAGACTTTAAATTGTGCTTGGTTTTTACTTTCAATAACTCAAAAGTGGTCCAATTTCGTCCATACAAAATTATTTGTTCAGCCCCATGCTTCAAATGATTTGTCTTAACTCCCCGAATCTCGATTTAAAGGATTTTCAGTTTCCTACGTTTTATTAAACTGTATTAATTTTCCTACGTTAGTACTTTTACATACAAATGGAACATTACGAAAACGGTAGTGGTGAACTGTGGCGTAGACATGTAAAAAAAGCGTTAAAAATATCACAGGCTATTCCACTTTTATATAATTATTTTTGCTGGAACATTCAGTAAATAACAATTATACATACCTTATTTAAAATAAAATACTAACTATAAAACTGAACATTGTAGGATTTGAAACGTAATCAAAAATATTTCAAAAAATTAAAAAATAAATATAATTAAGTATATAATTTTGATATAATATCATTGTTTTTATTTATTCAGATTGTAATTCTAATACCTACTTACAACTTAAAATAAGAATTTATTTAAATTAAATTATAAAAAAGTTACTCTTTTTTTTACTTATGAGTGTAAGTTTTGCTACAACATAGTAGTACAATAAACATTAAAGTTTTATAAAATATGCAACAAATTAAAAAAAATTAAAAAATCTGAATTGGGTAATTGGATGGAAGCTTGGCGCGTCTTCAATTATACATTCGATCGTTTATTTTAAACGTTCTTATGATGTATCCTACTAATATTACAAATGTGAAAGTTTGTGAGGATGTATGTATGGATATTTGTTACCCCTTCACGCAAAAACTACTGAACGGATTTTGATGAAATTTGGTATGGTAGTAGTTTAAGCTCTGGAATAAAACATAGGTAGTACTTTTATCCATTTTTTCTCCTTAAAATCCGGATTATCCGGATGGATAATCCGGATTTTTGGGAGAAAAAATTCGGAAATCCGGATTATCAAAAAGTCTAACGTTTGTGGAGGTTTGGATTCTGCGGCAAGTGGCAAACGTGCGGACTCGGCAGTAGGAATACATTTTTTGCAAGTGTCTGCCTAAGTAGTTACCATCAAATCGTCAGCACCTACCTGATACAGTATTTTTATCTCACGAAACGACACGTACTTTAGTGACCACACGAGCTAACGATAGGTACTCGTCTCCATGCACACATCGAACACAGCGTGTTTTTATATTACTTGTAACAGAACACACTGCATAGAAACTGTCAAAATAATTGAATAAAATTTAAGCATTTTTTACTTAGGTACCTACCTATAATATCTATTCAAATTATGTGTGCTATGTGTTGCATTAAAACAGTTAGCAATGGATTTTATTATCTTTTTCAATACAAATAATAAATTGTACTGCCGACACGACTACACTGTAACACTTTGGGTTCATGTAAGTTCACGCCGGCGACGTAGGCGCGCGGCTCGCTTTGCGGCAATTGCGGGCAACTCTTGGAAGCGTTAAATGCCTATTTCGCTTGGTCTACCCAGCTTTAATGGCTGTCATTAGTATCAATCATGTCAATCCTACTACTATTATAAATATGAAAGTTTGTGAGGATGGATGGATGGATTGATGCATGTTTGTTAGTTGCTACTCTTACACGCAAAAACTACTGAACGGATTTCGATTAAATTTGGTAGGGTAGTAGTTGAGGCTCTGGATTAAAACATGGTCTACTTTGCGCTACTATATTTACGCGGGCGAAGTCGCGGGAAAAAGCTAGTATATAATAGATAAACAACCATACTCGAAAAAAATAAGTAGGTTAATCTAAGTTCAGTTATTTTACCTCTGAGAGAACCCTTAAATGCTAAAGACAAGGATTAAGGATAACTCTTACAGAAGGACCGAGGTAAAATAACTCTGAATGGAATATACCTGTCTGCTTCAAGTTTTTTTATTTTATATGTGTTGTAGTCCAGATTTTGAAGGTTGCCACTATTACGAGGTAGCTCATCCGTCTCCGATGGTGCTACTTTATATTTGGCCGCTTAGAATACTGGCATATCCGATAAAGCTTTCGCAACTCGTAGACCATTATTGCATTCACCTGAAAGTGAATATTAAATAAAAGACTAAGCATAGGTAATGAGTATTGACTTTGGGCATATAATTATATTCTACTGCTTATGTTAAGACATTTAGGCAGAAATATAATAAAAATGTCGAAAAAAAACTATAAAAATAGGTACATTCTCTTTACTCTCTACGCTCTTTAAGGTCATTAACCTCACACAGCTGGTTGTAGTGGTGTTATTTAGGCAAAGTCTTTGCTTATGTTTTGTCTTTGTTTTGTTAATGACCTCAGCGCCCTAGAGAGCGCAATGTAATTTTTTTCAGTATAATATATTTTTTTCGAAGTTTTTAAATATTTTTCTGCCTAAACATCTTTATTTATGCAGTACGAGACCATAATATGCCCAAAATATCCGTAGGTAATTAATTTTGACAACTTATAAAACTCAAAATACTGATCAAGCAGTAACTACCGAGAATATTTATTTCTTTGAGAGGATCCTCTAGTATTTTCGCAAACAGCGACGCTTGAAACCACGACAGCCTGAAAAATAGGTTAAATTATAATATTATTTCTACAAGACTTTGTTGATTACAGAAATACAGATTACTCATTTTACTTGTTATTTTCTTTTTTTATATCCATTATTGAAATCTCTCAAAGCTTGTAGAATTTTAATACATTTTTATTAAAACAATATTTTCAGAGATCATGTGCTTTAATAATAATTTGCTTCGTTCTTCAGCTCACAAGTCTGGATTTGTCTGGAACATAAATAATTTTATGACAGAGTCAGACGTCAAAAATATACTTTTTTAAATTTTTTTAATGTTTATAATGATTGAGTTTAGCTTTTTATTCCTAGATTGAACACAGCGTTTTTTCATACGTGTTCTCGAATCACCATCATTGAGATCATGAGATCATTACAACAATCAACGACGAATCTCACTAGTAGGTACCTTAACCAACTTTACAAATAGTAATAATAATCTCTAATATATATTTGGTCTTAAGTATGTGAGTGTCGAGTTCAAGCAACAATAACAATAACTAATACTATTTAACATTTTGCTTTTTAGACGTCATTTGTAATAATAAAAAACAGAAATAATGTTTAATTTATTTATTTCAAAAATACTTTTAATTTAGGTAGTTACATACCGAAATGATAACAAACCAATATTTTAGTTTTGTATAAAATTATATTTTGAGTACACTAATAGGCAGTTGCCATATATCTAGACTGTCTACACAAGTCCTTGAATGAATAAAATCAGTTTTGATAAAAACAAGAAAAAGTATAGGTATTATATTTTATATAATGTCACATTTCATATTATGCAAGTCAGCAAACAATAGACAGTGGTATTGTTCTAAAAGACTAAAACACATTTTTAGGTTCTTGTTAAAGCGTTTATATATAAGGTTTGGTAAAATCAATTACGGATACTTCGGGCATATGATCTACTGCTTATGTAAAGACGTTTAAGCGGAAAAATAATTGTCATACTCGAAAAAAATTTTTTCTTTAATATGTTTGCGTTTTGCGGAGAGTCACCCATACATGAGATGATTTTTTAGTTTGAGTATGACATTTTTTTTCCCAAACGTCTTTAAGTAAGCAGTGGATCATGTGCCTGAAGTATCCGTAATTGATTTTTGGAGACCTTATAATATAATGAAATAATAAATGTGGTAGGTGATTTTAACTATCCTATAAAATCTTAAATTATAACATAATACCTTTATACACACAATAAACAAAATTGTTCTATTATAATTACGAAAAAGTTTAGTAATATTATACAAATGTTATAAATTACATACATATTTATATTTTACTTTTTATTTGTACATGTAGAACTTTTTATTTGTGACAAACCTATACTTTGACTATTTACACTATACATTACACTTGAACAGGGATAATCGTATTATTTACACAACCATGTTAATTTAAAAATGGGATGGTAATATACTATATTTAAATACCTACCTAGTACTATAGGGATTGCTATTATTATAATACTATGTTGATTGTTGACTCGAAAGTTTCATGATAAAAATAGTAAGTATAATTATGTTAAGTAGTATTACTATATGCTTTTCTATCTGACTGACATACGAATTACAACTACAGATGTAGTAGTTTATAATAAAGATGTAAAAAAATGTACGTAATTGTTACAAAAATTTAATAAACATTAAGTATGCGACACCATTAAAATTTTTTTGTAGGTATTAGATAATGTGAGTACTTTCTTATAGAAGCAGAATTAATTTGGCGGGTCAGTATGTCTATACTAATATTATAAAGAGGAAAACTTTGTTTGTATGTTTGTTTGTTTGTTTGTTTGTTTGTTTGTTTGTAATGAATAGGCTCAAAAAGTACTGGACCGATTTCAAAACTTCTTTCACCATTCGAAAGCTACGTTATCCACGAGTAACATAGGCTAAATTTTATTTTGGAAAAAAAATAGGGTTCCGTAAGATATTTGGGTTTTTCGGACACAAGGTGTAAAAAATCAACCAGAAAAGTTACTTATTTTGCGTACGCTGCCTAAACTATAAAAGATAGAACCATAAAATGTTCTAATTAATTGTAGATCTTATAAATATCTACAAAAAAGTCCGCGACACACTATACCTATCTATGTCGAGTGAGGCACAACAACCATTTTTTTATTTAGAAATCTTGAATTTTTTTTGGACTACATTTAAACGCGTTTATTTTACTCATGCTATTAATCCTTATCAAAATAAATTATTTCATCACTAAGTACAGTTTATGTAGATAATATTTGGTCTTTTAATGATTAAAATTGGATGTTTGGTTTTGAAGTTATGGCGAAATTAAAATATTACGATTTCTGCTGCACGGCCCGTTGCGAAGTGGGCGTCGCGTCGTCGCCAAGGCGTGCGAGTTTAGATCTATGAGTAAATTTTTTGTTTTGTGTTCGTTGTAACTATGATGGATAGATACTTGAGTAACTATTTATTTAGTGATTGTTGTATTGTTAGTTCTGAAAAGTGTAGGTATTTCTTACGATAAAAGTATACCCACTTACTTATTTCATTAAGTATTAGTAGGTACCTATATTAATTTGTTTCTGTTTGTTTTGACTAAATTTCACCCGTTTTGTTAGAGGTTTAAAGACATTCTGTTATCTGTAGTATTAGTATCAGTATTGTACCCGTGCGAAGCCGGGGCGGGTCGCTAGTAGTTTATAATAATAATAAATAAAGAATATAACTAAAATAAAATTCACTAAGAGACCTATTTAGTTTATGCTAGCAGTTCTTTCCTTATCTTTAGTAAATACTGGCTCGCAGCCTATATTTTACGGAAAAACACTGCCCGTGAAAATTGGCTCTTATGTCTAATCATAACTCATATATATCTATTCACTATGCTCATAATTTTTATTGTTATTTTGCAACAAAGGACAACACTGAATAGTTTAAGTAACGAAATAAATTATTACTATCTATTATATTCAATAAAAATAAATTATTATTATAACAGTTGAGTGTACCTGCTGTGTTCAAAAATTTATTACTTTATTTCATAAACGTTTTTTTCCGATAAAAGACCTCTTCTTTCGTAAACCGTGACATAACATTAACCAAAAACTAGTGGTTGCTGATGAGTACATCAGGGAATCCTACTATACTACTAATATTATAAATGTGAAAGTTTGTGAGGATGGATGGATGTTTGTAACTCTTTCACGCAAAAACAACTGAACGGATTTCAATGAAATTTGTCATGGTAGTAGTTTAGGCTCTAGATTGAAACATAGGCTACTTTTTATCCCGAAATAGTAGTGTTCATGCGGGATACTCGACAGTATTTTTACGCGGGCGATTTAATAATTTATATTTTGTATTATGGCGGCATGCAGTCGCAATACAATTATTGTCAATCACATGTCAATTTGATACTGTGTTTTTAACATAATACGAACTAATTATGACAACAGTCAACCTGCTTATGAGTTAGATTCCCTGATAGTACCTACATATATGTATATTTTTACCACTTGAGTCGTTTATTAATGCTGCATGCAACTTTAACGCAGTGTCGTCCTCTAAGGTCGGTTTCAGGCTACGAATAACAATACTATAGAAGCGTAATTGAGCCACAAAAATAGTCCCACGATTTATCAACCGCGGTGGGCGGGGCTAAAAATATCAACCGCGCGTGCGATTTAGTCTGTTGCAAACTTGCCACACGGGGGTCGTGCGGTTGCGTCGCGGGAACATTGCAACGGTAATTATAATTCTTGTGTTTTTAAGGTTTTTACGATATTTACTTATTATACGTATTACTTATCTTAATTTTGTACAAAAATAAAGTACCTATTGGATATTGTAAATAAATAATGTAATGTAAATAAAAATAAAGATTCAAATAATAATAATAATAATAATAATATCTTTGAACGCTTCACACCACGCCAATCTGATCCCGTGGTAAGTTCTCGAAGAACTTGTGTTACGGGTACCAGACAACGGAAATATACTTTTATATTTAATACTTTTATATTTAATACTTTTATACTATACACATATTTAAGATTTTTATTATATTATACACATATTTAATATACATCCATGACCCAGGAACACAGAAAAACTTTTTGTTCCTTCGGCGGGATTCGAACCCGCGACCCCCGGCTTGATAACCAAAGCGCTGAACCTCTGAGCCACAGAGGTCGTCAAACAAATATAATCTTATGTCTCTTTTCAATAAAACGAGAAGTTGAGCACCAACGCGCTCAACCAACTGAGCCACAGCGAGGACGTCGTTACTTGTTACGTTACTCTTCTATAGTTTTGTTATTCGTAGGTTTCAGGGTATATCAGAGATGTAAATTAAATAACAAAATACAGGTAAGTAGCTAAAATTTAAATATCATAACAATAAATTAAAATATACATTGAAATATTACCTCATTACTCAGTCTTCGTGTTATCGCCTATGTGATGATCATTAAATAATTTAATATTGTTTTAATTTATTTTACGATACATAGTAATTTCTTTCAGATCATCACACACGAGTACATTTTTCGAGAAGATTCGCGATGTTTAAGGGTACATACATATATACAATAATACTTAAAACAAACAATAATGAAACTTAAGATATATGACTTTTTCACGTTAGCATAATTCGTTAAATACAAATCTACACAATCTATAATATCTAACATATGCAGTTTAAGTTTTAATTTTCTCGTCTAATCAGACTCACTGATTGTTTATATGTAAACATGTATCCAGCTTATGCTAGTATTTAATGTAGGTACCAAAATAAATGTTATAACTTGTTTCGTTTTGTCTTCTGTTTCTTTTGCGACGCCGTTCCCTATGGTTGGATAAGCGTTAAACATGATTCCTTTGAATCGTGGCACAATTCATGGTCAGTATCCGTATATATCTGTAAACAATAATACGTATTTTGTATACTTTATACTTTGCTGTTTTAATTTTGGAGTAAAGGGAACAGGTTTAATTTACAAGTAGGTACCTATTAGGGGGGAACTACATTCTACAAAGATTCAATGAAGTAGTTGAAGTAGTATCTTTGTGTAAAGAGTCCAAGACACATTTTGATACTACTATATTATATGCCGAAAAGGCTACTTGACTCATATTTAATTTAATACATTGAAGGAGTATTTCCGATAGCGATATCATAAATAAAAAACGTAAGATTGATAAATAAAGTTGATTTAAAAATATGTATTTTTTTTTTAAGGGCCCTATACGGCAATCGAGGGTCGGGAATATAAGAGAATTATACAGAAAAAGATACTCCACAACCTTGAAAAAAATCACACGGCTAGTTAATGAATGTTACTAGCCGCTGAAACATTCGAATTTAAGATAATATTTATGGATAAGTGTAAAAAAAAATCTGAATATCACTGAAAACGTGTAAATCGCACTCCCGTATTATAATAACTGAGTCGTAATTATCAAGAATTATTAAACTAATTTTATCAAATAATAAAGTTAAAACTATAAAGAAGTAGATGAAATCTTTATTTCTTAGTAAATATATTCTTATTTTGTGTTAAGAAATCATAAACTTGCCCAATTTTTTCGCTCAAATTCTTCATACAAATTACTATGAACTGGCGAGTTTCCACAAATACATGTGCGAGCGCCCGCTGCGGTCAGTACGCCACGCAACTCCGAGGAGAGAGCACGTCGCTTTACGCCGCATCCACAGATCGCGATCGAACCACAGTATAATTAATAATAGTAGGTACATTTGTTCTGTTGAGCAAGTAAATATTTCTTTTGGAACGAAGTTCCTTATGGCGCGTTGCAAAAGGGAGACGGAAAAAATTAAGACCAAAAGTTGTAACGACACTTTTTGCCATAGTTGTAAGCCGTGCGGTGTGTTTCTCTGTCCCTCTCTCTCTCTCTCTCTCATCATCAATCAACCAAACCCAACAACCCTCCACACCAAAAACCCCACCCCCTATACAATGTAACCCCCCTCCCCCTCTAAAATTTTTTGACCTTACCAATAGCCTTCCCACGAAACCTCCCCCCATCCCCCCACCCCCCAAAAATTCCCCTCGAGGCATATCTCAGTCAACTGGACCCCTAGACCCCTCGAGTCAGGTATCATTGGAATTGCGAGAACGAGCCCTATAATTTAGCTTAATCAGATCCCCTAAATTCCCAACGGGACCCGGGATATACCTCAAAAACCTCAAGAACCCCCCTCCCCCTCTCAAAAAATTTTGACCCCTCCAATAGCCTTCTCACGAAACCTTCCCCCCTCCCCCTCCCCTCCCCCTCCCCCCCAAAATCCCCTCGAGGCATATCTCAGTCATCTGGACCCCTAGACCCCCCGAGTGAGGTATCATTGGAATCGGGAGAACGAGCCCTATAATTTGGCTCCATCAGATTCCCTAAATACCTCAAAAACGTCAAGACACCCCCCCCTCAAAAAATTTTTTTGACCCCTCCAATAGCCTTCTCACGAAACCTTTCGAAAATTGTTTTTGGACTTGTGGAATGGATTTCGATCAGGACTAGTGACTCGACTTAAACTCGCGACAGGTCAACAGGACAGAACAGGACAGGAAAATGCGGTCGGCGTTGTGCACTAAGCATGTGTCGTTCGTTCAATTTCCGCGAACCAGTTTTGAGGTTTTTAGGGCCATTTTGAAATTTAACGTATGGTGAAAACACTATTGAGAAAAAAAGTGTCTCCAGTTAAATGGCCCCACTTTTGAGATTTTTGGGGCCATTTTGAAATATGACGTATGGTGAAAACACTATGGAGAAAAAAGTGTCTCCAGTTAAATGGTCCTACTTTTGAGATTTTTGGGGCCATTTTGAAATTGAAAATACTATGTAGAAAACGTGTCTCCAGTTAAATGGCCCCACTTTTGAGATTTTTGGGGCCATTTTGAAATTTGACGTATGGTGAATGGGGCCATTTTGAAATTGAAAATACTATGGAGGTGTCTCCAGTTAAATGGCCCCACTTTGGAATTTTAGGGCCATTTTGAAATTTGACGTATGGTGAAAACACTATGAAGAAAAAAGTGTCTCCGGTTAAATGGCCCCACTTTTGAGATTTTTGGGGCCATTTTGAAATATGACGTATGGTGAAAACACTATGGAGAAAAAAGTGTCTCCAGTTAAATGGCCCCACTTTTGAGATTTTTGGGGCCATTTTGAAATTTGACGTATGGTGAATGGGGCCATGTTGAAATTGAAAATACTATGAGGTGTCTCCAGTTAAATGGCCCCACTTTTGAATTTTAGGGCCATTTAGAAATTTGACGTATGGTGAAAACACTATGAAGAAAAAAGTGTCTCCGGTTAAATGGCCCCACTTTTGAGATTTTTGGGGCCATTTTGAAATTTGACTCTCGAAGTCTTTGGGGTATTGGTGACGACTATTGGTCTGGTCAAAAAATGTATGGTGTTGGGTTGGGACACTTCGTCGATGGTACCTGAAGGTTTACCGGTTCTGCTAAGGAGCAGCAGGCTTAGCATGCACATCGCAGAAACATCGGAGAATCGACAAAATGAGAGATTGAAGAAACATTAATACCATTTGTAGCAAAATAGGTCTTATTGTAAGGCAGCAAGGTCGATGCATTGTCGTTTGGAAACAATCTTTCTTTTCTTCCCGAATTTTCTCTTTCTTTTCTCACAGAAGATTTCCCGACAGCCATTTTAAAACTAGATAATATGTCTGTTTAGAAATGTTGATTTCTATTGGCAACCTTGTCGCCAAGGATTAAGAACTATTTTGCAACTCACTATTTGGATAAAATATTTCTTCCTTAAATTTATTTCTTCGGATCGCCATGCTAAGCCCGCTGGCTGGTGTTCTTGAAAATTATTATACGAGGTGTGTGCATGCGTGCGGAATTGCGGATTTAAACCGAAACGCGGCACGTTTGTATGCAGATGGTTTACTGTTCTTTATACTGTGGCGCGAGGCTCGATCGTTGTGAGAGTAGCGCTAAAAACCTAAACTTCGCGCGGCGCGTCTCCGAATACGGTCCTTAAATTTCTGCCGATGAAAACACCTCGAAGTAACTTCCAGCAAGGATGTGAAGACACAAACACACTAAACACATACGTACCTAGTAGTAAAACGGAACGTGTGTTTCCGTAAATAAATATCTCATGACACCTTATGTATTTATGTCAAACGTCAAACTATAGGACAGATTACAAAATATAGAACTAGTACGACGTCACAGCACAGATCATCTATCAACTAACATGGCGAATAGTGTTTTCAGATATTTTTAAAAAGAAGGGTTTAATATGATGTAATATATTTTTTGTGTAAATGAAAACAAGATCAATTAGCCCATTTTATTTAATTTTAAAATATGTACTGACTACTGAGCCCAGCCGAAAAGAATGTACATCGACCTTTGAAAGTTTTTGCTTTATAGAGCGTTTTCTCACAGACAGAGAAGTGACATATCGCCTAATGCGCGCCAATGGTAAATTTCACATTTATCGCGTTAGACTCTACAAAACCGTCAAAGCCGAATATCTCTTTCAAATGTCGACGCTGGGCACTTGAACCTCTGACTTGGATAAAATATAATGTTATATATAATATAATAACAATACACAAACATACTGAATGCCAATCATGTATAAGTTTATTTACTGATGAGATAGGTAGGGACCTGGGTAAACACTTAAACAGATTGTGTCAGGGACAATTAGTCACAAATACTTGTATGCCCGGAGCAACATATGAAGATATAATTAGAGATATTAAGATATTAATACCCAATAACAAAAGTGTTATGTTGTTGATATTAATAATTTTAAATTTAGTAACTTGACTATAGATAAGTATAACTTACCTTACTTTTGTAAGAGACATATAGCTAAGACGCTATCAAACTTTATATATTTATTACAAGCCAAAGATTTGGCTATACCAACTTCTGCTTCTTTTGAGCAAAATAATTAGTATAAGTAACGACTTGGAACATGTTCCAAATAATTATTTAAATTAGATTGTAAGACAATAGAGGATGTCTCTTGCAAGAAGTTAGTTAATAATTTACAAAATCCTACCAAAAAAATAAATGATGATACTTTATATGATAATAAGAATAAAAATGTAATTAACCTGGTGCATCAAAATTTACAAGGAATGGTAGGTAAAGAACTTGAAGTTGAGTTGTTTCTAAAGCAATTAAATATCGACATTATATGTATTTCAGAACATTGGTTTAGAAAACATGAACTCACTTTCAATTTCAATGACCACCAGGTTGCAAGTTCGTTAAGTAGAAAAAAAGCCATTAGAGGAGGCTCTTTAATATTAATTAGAAAGTCTTTAAAATTCAAGGAACGTAACGATATTGTGAGCCTTTCTACTGAACGAATAACTGAGGTAGCTTGTATAGAGTTGAGCCATCTTATTATTGTAAGCGTATACAGGCCTCCATCTAGTTTATACGATTCATTTGAACGAATTATGGAACAAATACTAACAAAAATATGTGCTTCTAACAAAAAAGTTATATTAAGTGGTGATTTTAACATTAATTTATTAGACTTAAACTCCACAACTGTTAGATTCACATCATTGTTAAAATCGTATAATCTTTTTAACTTATTTAATGAACCGACAAGAGTAAGTGATACAACTGCTACTTGCATTGACAATATTTTTACTAATATTACTCCTTTTAAAAAAGAAATAATCAATATGCTTAGCTCTGATCACTGTGGACAGCTAGCTTCATTTAATATTAATTGTGATAATAATCCGAAAGAAAAGATTGTGTTTATACCTATAAATGAAAAACGTATAGAGAAATTTAGAAGTAAATTAACTGAAAATATTCAATACTGGGATGAGTCCAGCAGATCAGATGAAGCTTTTAATAATTTATTTAAGTTAATAAGAAAGCCATTTAATTCAGTATTTACTTCTAAAACTGTCAGACCCAACAGTAATAAAAGAAATTTTAATGACTGGGCAACTGCGGGAATTAAAAAAAGTAGGCAAAGATTATATGAATTATATAACGAAAAATCGATAAATAACACTGAGAGATTTAAAACATATATAAAAAATATTCTAAAATTTTTAGAAATGTATGTAAAGTAGCAAAAGCTCTTAATATTAAAGATAGAATCAGAAATTCTAACAACAGAATAAAAACCACTTGGAAAATAATTGCTAGTGAGACTGGAAAAGTCGCCTGTCGTAGCTCTGACTTCGAAATTTGTGTTAATAATAAGAAGATTACTTCAGAGTTTGAAGTTGCGACAGTCTTTGAAAAGTTTTTTGCTGACATTCCGGTCTCAACTACAAAATGCCTAAATTCTTCGCCTGCAGCTGCTGAAAAGATACTTAGAGATAACGTCAAGGAATGTAATGTCAATTTTAAATTTAGGGAAATTGATTCCAAAAGATATTATTAATACATTTAAATTGTTAAATATCAAAAATACTGCCGATCTCTGGGGTATGTCTACCAGAATTATCAAATCAATAATTGACATTGTAGCTCCTTACCTAGCCATAATATTTAACAATTGTATAAAAAGTGGTGTTTTTCCTGACTTAATGAAGCACAGTAAGGTTATGTCTCTTTTCAAGGCTGGAAATAAGTCTGACCCAGCAAATTATAGACCGATATCGATACTACCGACATTTAGTAAAATATTTGAAAAAATTATTCTAGGTACACTTTAATACAAATAATTTATTGCATACTACACAATTCGGTTTTACTAAAGGTCGGTCTACTACAGATGCAGGCATCAAGCTTCTCTGTAGTATATTCGAGGCTTGGGAGGAGGCGCAGGATGCATTAGGAGTTTTTTGTGACCTTTCCAAAGCATTTGATTGTGTAGACCATGCTACACTAGTCAGAAAACTACACCACTATGGCATAAGGGACTCAGCTCTTAATCTTTTGAGTTCTTATCTTTACAATAGGACTCAAAGGGTAGAGATTAATAGTAAAAGGTCCACTGGGACTAAAATAGAATTAGGTGTCCCACAGGGATCTATTTTAGGTCCATTTCTTTTTCTCATCTACATAAATGACTTGCCTTATCTAGTTCAAGATAGGCATGAGATAGTACTTTTTGCTGATGACACTTCACTTATATTTAAAGTGAAGCGACAACAATTAAATTACGACGAGGTAAACAGTGCTCTCTTAAGTATAGTAAACTGGTTTAGTGTTAATAATTTACTTTTAAATGCAAATAAAACAAAATGTTTAAAATTTAGCTTGCCAAATGTTAGGCAAGTACAAACCAATTTACTACTCAATGATGAGAGAATGAACATGGTAGACTCCACTGTATTCCTAGGTATTACACTAGATTGTAAATTACAGTGGGGTCCTCATATTGCTAACTTAGCGAATAGACTCAGTTCTGCAGCATATGCAGTCAGAAAAATTAGAGAAATGTCAGATGAAGAAACGGCGCGCCTGGTCTATTTCAGCTATTTTCATAGTAGAATGTCTTATGGCATACTTTTATGGGGAAATGCTGCCGACATAAATTCAATATTTGTGCTGCAGAAGCGAGCTATTCGTGTTATTTATAAAATGTCCCCTATTGAATCTCTGAGAGAAAACTTTAAAGAAATAGGCATACTGACAGTCGCCTCTCAGTATATTTTGGATAATTTGTTATACGTTAGAAAAAACTTAAGCAATTTCAAGAAGAAAAGTGATAGTCATTGTATAAACACTAGAAATAAGAATAAGCTAGATGTACCAGTGATAAGACTTAGTAAAATAAGTAAATCTTTTAAGGGCCAATGTATACGCCTATACAATAGGATCCCAGAAAACGTTCAAAACCTTTCTATTAATAAATTTAAAAAAGTAGTCAAAGAACGTTTGTGTGCTAAAGCTTATTATATAGTAAATGATTTTGTTAACGATTGCACACCTTGTGAATAAGATGCAACCCTGCAAGGCTGTCTCTATGTACTTGTGTACTGACTTTTGTTATATTTAACATACCTAGATTTAAGTTTACAATGTAAAATATATATTTCTTTTAAAAGGACAATTTTCCATCTTTTTGCTAAAAGATGGGCCCGTGCGAGTTTCTTACGCCGGTTCTTCTCGGCGGGTTAGGGTTGAACCGGTGGTAGCCTTTTTTTGTTGACTTTCCGAAAATAGCTTTTTAAGTTTTATTTGGAAATAAAAAATTTCATTTTCATCATTTTACCGTGGGATGAATCGATGAGCCGCTACGAGCAGGCGATCCGCGAGCCCGGCTTCTCCCAACATCACTTACTCGAAGACGCCTCGCCGCGCTCTTCTGAAATAACAAATTTTGCTCATTAAGTAAGGTAGCTAGTTCAAAGAAATGTCGGCCTGTCTAAAAGTTTTTAGAGAAATCTTTTAAATTAGGTAAAATAATAGTTGATACTCAAAAATAGAAACTGCAATATATTTTGTGCTACAAAAATCCAGGTTTACACCTAATAGTGGATACAACTCTTTAGCCTGTGTATATGTGACGATGTAGTTTTCCGACTTGTACAAAGACTTGTTCAGAAATAGTAAAAAAAAAGTACTAACTTAATTTCTTACGTGCTGCTGCCTTTTCTTGCGAGTCAAAATACCATAGAGTTATGGCGTACCTGAAAATAACATTCTGGCCTAAGTATGTATTTGTTAAACATTTGCAATTGAATTAAGCCAAAATAGTATAAAAGCGTTGAAAGATAAAAAAACCAATTTAAATTTTTTTCGACGTTTGACTGAAAAGGTAGGAACTTCTAGGGTTGACTTAAAATAAATCAGTCAAATACCGAAATTGGAATTTATTCCGGGTATGACCGAGGACTTTGGTCAAAGCTTGGATAAAGTAGCCATTCCGGGAATTTGACTGTAATATCTAACATATTCATTTTTTTTTCTTGTGTTCACTAGTCACAAGTACGTAATTCTATCTTCATCCTCTATTCTTTTATTTCTCCGTTCAGTCAACTGACTATTTAATTGTAACGCTTTGATTAATAATTACATAGACACACGTTATATCCTTACAAAACTGTCAATATTTCTGTGCCGCGACACACATTGACATTTTTCATTATTGTTACATTTCACTCACACAGCAAAAATTGTGAAAGGGAGTGCATTCTTAGTTTAATAGCAAAGAAAAATATGACTAGTGTTTGTCAATACACGGGACGCGTAATACATGCAGTATGCTACTCGTCGACCAGCTCGTCGCATAGTGCATACTAACCAAAATCTGCCTGATTTCGGGGTAATTCATCGGGAATACCATATCTACCTCTTTTTATTAGTATAATACATCTATGATGTAACGTCAAATTAATTTTTCGCGATTCCTAAGTAAGATATAGTTAGTAGATACCTCGTCGCATACGCCGGCTGCACCTCGTGAGGGTTTCGTCGGTCGGACCAGAAGAACAGTATTCTGTCGAATATTGGTTCGATATCTGCCACTTGGTTCAATCCTTCCGGGAACACTCTAGAAATTCAAAATAACATTTTATGACCAAAACACCATCTTAACAATGTATCAGATAAAAAAAATATGGGTATTTTGTTTTCTAAAATATTATACGACAAAAAAAAAAAAAGGTTGGGACACTCTGCTCTAGAAGGTAACTTACTCAATTTTTCATTTTTTGATACATACAGTTTGTATGACTAATCTACTTGTCAAGTCAATAATAATAATGTAGACAAATATTTACCTGAGCAAGCCGCCATATCGTCTCACGTCCCAGTCTAGGTTGAGGTAGTAGATGGCGGTAATGCAGCGGCCATCTTTGTTCGGGTTATCGACGTGCTTGACGTAGTGACTGCCGGAGCCCGGGTAACACGCCACCATGGCCTGGTGAAAAGTTATAATTTTAATTATATATTCATAAATAGAAAATCGTGCACGTTTGTCAACATAGGTATTTGGACCGTGCTGAAATCTGCCTAGTGGGAAGTAATAAGGTCCTTATTACACGCTTTACTTAGCAGGACACTCGTGGCACTAAGTTAACGCACACTGAAGACATATTTTTGGGATCGATATTAAGGTATTATCGATATTAAGGTATCGATATTAAGACTATTCTAATCGAACACATGGCAACACTCGGCAGCCATTTAAAAACTCAACGCTCGTATGTTTGATTTTCAACTCTACTATATTGGCCCAGAGTTCTATTTTCAGAGCTCTGAATTTTCTCCGGCCGAGGAGATTCCGGACAATAAAGTCTCAGCCTTAGCTGACCGTCTAACTCTCGTGCATGGAGAATAGAGGTAAGGAGCACCATCTCTCTAGGGCAGGAAAGCTTAAAAGTGTCCGACAAAAGTAATCAAATAATAGTCCCAAAACTAGCCATAGTGGCGCTAGAGTGAGAAGGGTGTGATATATGAAGTTAGCAATAAGAAATGGAATGAAGTAAGTTGAGTTTAGTTATTTAATTTTTTACAGACTTTTTTATTTAACTTTTTGATGACTATAATTATGTAGTATTTAGTAATTAATTCATAAAATCATGAAAATTATAATAACCGTAAATCATGAAAATATTTTTATAAATGTAACTGAAGAGGATGCTACGATTAAAGAATCTTTAACTCACTTTAACTCTTATAAGGGAAGGGATACAATTTTATTTTACAATTTTACTGACGTAGATTTTACGAACCACAGCAAATTTATCATACCTACTATTCATTCAGAAAAGTAAAGAGGCGGAAGTAGCAACATTAAGAGAACCAGCCAGATAAACCTATAATAATTAATGTCAAAATGCGGAACTGTAAATTCCACTTTAATTTGTGTACGATAAAATATATAGGAAAAGGACAATTTACAGCTGACGTCTTTCAAGGATTTAACCAAATTATTACATTATCTTAATATCTTATTATACTTTAAACGAGACAATCTTGTTTATAAAAGTATATATCTAATTGGTTTCTCGAAAACGGCTCATGTTTTACCATGAAATTGCATGTAGTATGCAGGGAGTTTTGGGGGAGAAAAATCGGTATAGCTAGCTAGAGCTTACAGGGATAAACTGCGTATTTTTAAGCTATACGTATATATTTTTTCTTTCGTCGTGCAACTACATAATATCAACCCACCAAAAACATTTGAATAAGGTGAAAAATTTACTGATTGTTTTTCTGTTATACTATTCTTGTAGGAATGAAACGGCCAAGCCACATAAACTGAATAGGCGCTTTTAAACAATTTTAACTTTCATTTAGTTTAAGGGGTTGGATGATAAAAGTTACAACTTTGACAATTATTATGTTAGTTGTGTAATTACTAATTATACAAGCTTACGTACCAATTTTCAGCTTTCTAGAACATCCGGAAGTACCATATGATTTTTTTGATCATCAGTGAGTCAGTAACGAAATCAGGGGTTTTTAGATATCAATAAAATCTAAAGTATAAGAACTATGCAGTCAAAACTTTACATGTTTAATAAGTTCGCTACTGGGAACATATCCTGAAAATTTCATTTATCTGGTATTCCTAATCCAAACCCAAGTTATGAGGGTTTAAAAAAAACGACGAAACACTTCGAGAAAAGGTGGTCTGGTAGTGCCCTTAGTCGCATGGCGGGGGCTCTACTCTACTACTCTCCCAGATTTCCTTAGGTACATAATATTATGTTATTTCGATTGGCAGTTTGGTATGTGTATGCAACATTTTTGCTTTGTTCGAAAATTGGGAATGTTTTTACCCGACTGGGTTATTTTTTAAATTTATCACAACTCCGAGCAAAGTTCGGTTACGCAGGTACTTTATGATACTTATGTAGGTACCAAGTTCTTACAAGAGAAATGAAATTATGTAAAGACGCGTAAGTACCTATCTGTTTTAATGCCTGTGACTGTACAATATTGGTTAATATTATTAGTTATTCTTATACGTATACATTATGTTTATATCTGCAGTCTACACCACGTAGACACGACAAGAATAGAATAATATCCTGTTTATGAAAATATTATTTTCTTTAGAACTTAGTCAAGTGCTTTTACTGAAAACTCAACGCGTATTATAATTTATACTAGTTACTAATGAGTAAGCGATGAGGTAATGCATAAAAACTTTCTCAGTCGAAAAACACTTATTATACAAACGGTTCAGAAACCTCCGTCATACTTGTGACTAATGAACAAGGCCACAATCTATAGGTACGTAAGATGTGATATAGGGTTTTCCCCTGAAGTGCGCTATAAATCTTTTAATTATTGTAAGTTGTAATAGTTATTTATGAATTGAAGTAGGTAATAGGTATGTCCAGTATCCTAATACGATATAGTATATATACCGTAGGATTATCATAATATATACTTTTATGACGCCATAACAACATAACATAGAAAGTCACAGTTAAAAAACAGCAAATTACAACCGTAAGTAAATGATTACGATGACCCAGCGATTTAAACGATAATGGACATCCAAAAGATAAAAGTCGTAAGTCGTTTTTTATTATTGAGAAGTGAGAACATTACACAATTTGACACTACATTACCGAGGCGGATCTAAAATTAGAGTGTGAATAGGGATTCCCCTCCAACTTAAAGCCCTGACAATAATTTATAATAAAAATATATTATCTTATATTTTTAAAAGAAGTAGATTTAACAGTTTTTCAAACCCAATTTACAATTGATTGTTTTTAACAAGTAACAACCTAGTTATCGGTCTTCAGCGACATACTTTCTAGCCATTCATTAGCTTTGTATTCGAAATTCGAATACCTATGTAGTACATAATTATATACTTTAGTATAATAATTTATTATTTAAATGTGAAATAAGTTATGTGGCTTTAACTAAAATAGATTTCATTGAAGATTGTAGAATAGGTACCTATATGGTATTGAAATATAATATGACCGTTCAATTCACACAACCATAATGTTATTGCAAATACAGCACTGTAGGTACTACATATTAGTGGAAGTGTAAATATGAAATAGTTTTGTAAACAATACACCCTGCACGCTCGCTTGTCCCAAGCCGCAGCGCGACCGCGCCATGCCTCCGATCACGTACGCAAGAGCGTTAGCGCGCATGCGCACCCCTTATCTACCATGAGAGTCTAAGCTCGCGAGTAGCGATACATTTGGCAACGATAAACTGATAACGCTGATACTATTTTTTACGTGTTTCAAACAAATTATAGTAGGTTTGTCCATTGAATAAATTTTTACTATTCAGACTTTTAATATCATGTAGTAGTTCAAAAATAATATATATTTCCATAATCTCTTTGGATTTGGAATCCTGTTAAGTATTTTCGGTGATTGCTTCCA
Source organism: Glaucopsyche alexis (assembly GCA_905404095.1). Taxonomy (NCBI): domain Eukaryota; kingdom Metazoa; phylum Arthropoda; class Insecta; order Lepidoptera; family Lycaenidae; genus Glaucopsyche; species Glaucopsyche alexis. The sequence goes on from FR990045.1 coordinate 18,238,024, forward strand.
TTCAGTTTCATCTAACATAGTAATACCTAAGGCCATAATATTTAAATAGTAAACAATCATTGTTGGCAAACATCAGGAGCTTCGTCTGGCAGTCTTTATCAGCGTAATATAAATAGCTATCACCTATCGTCGACGGTACTCGAGTGCTGCGAAACTCGTAGCGCCTGGCGCCAGTCTATGATTAGTTATCTGTTGTAATTTGTAGAATGCGACTCAGTGTCGGATTAAGCCAGACCGGGGCCCGTAGCAAATACTTAGTGAAAAGCGAGCGAGCTTAATATGCTCTTATATGAAATGCGAGCGAGATTTTTTTTTCTATTTTACTATCTACCAGAACTAAACTTTACACCCTGAAAGACTGTGTACTTAAGAAAATACAATTAAATCAATAGCCTTAAACCGATCGTCGGTACTTAATACTTATCAAATCAATAGCTTAAAACAGAACGTCAGTTTAAAATAATATAATATAGTGGAAATAAATAAATAAATAAATGGTGATTATGTAAAAAGGGAACGAGCGAAGCGAGCGAGCAAATTTTTTTCTTATGTTACTAGTTTAAAGAACGCTGCGCTGTAAAGAAAGTAATGTAATTTTTATTTTTACTATTTTGTATTTTCGCATAATCGTCTTTACTTAAGCCGTAGATCATATGACCAAAATGTCCGTAATTGATTTTACCAAAACATATTTGTACGAAGGATTATGGAAAGTTTTAATTGTCTATTGCTTTTATTGTAAATGTGGGCTAAGATTTGATTAATTTTACAACGCGCTTTGAAAACAAGCAGTTACAGTATTTATTGTGAAATAATATTTCAATGATTTTTACGAACATTCGCCATTTTCTTTAAATACTCTGCGTTGAGTATGTTATAGAACAATTTTAAGTAAATTAGTACTTAAAGTAGTTTTGATTAAGATACATTGCCTCCATATTTAAACAAGTTTAGGGTTCCTCATGTAATTGGACTACTTACTAATTTTTCAATTTACTTTGCTAGAAAACAATTCCATATCCATAAATAAACTGTTAATAAACTATTTTCTCAGGACAAATTAGAACAGTTTAGATACTACTAGATGTTTAATGTTTATTAATAATGTGATTGATCAAGTAGCTTATAAGGTTGTTTGATTTTATAACGCTCTTATTAAGCACTATTACATTTAAGAGTCTTGAACAAGACAGTTACGAGACTAACTTATAATTATCTTCGCTAAGAGTGTTATAATATCTTCTTTTCTTACAAAATGCTACTATAAGATTTCAAGACTATTTAATCTTTCTGCAGACAATTATAGGATACATATTCCTATTAGTGGTTTATAAAGTTATCTTGTAGTTAACTATAAGATTGAGTAATAAAAACAAATGCTCTTGAGAATATATACGCTTGTGAAATGTTATTATAAGTAAAAAAGTCCTGTAACTGTTTTGTAAGTAATCGTGTAGCAAACTATAAGACTGAGTTATAAATCCTAATTCTCTTGAGTATGTTAGAGCTTATCTAATGCTATTATAAGAGACACAGTCTGCACCAATGCCTTAATAAGAACATTATAAGAAGAGGTAGACTTATTATCTTTCGTTATAGGATTACTTTGCTTGTTGGGCTAGTAAGATACTTTTTTGTATTCAGAACTATTTTCAGTTCTATTGTGTAGTACAATAGAGCTGAAAATGCAACTTACAATGGTCAAGTTTTTTAATTGATGTCGATTTTCAACATTATTGTATTAGGCATGAGTGCTGAGTTCTATTTTCTCGCTGTTATTACTATGTAGTATGTATGAAAATTATTTTTACTGAAAGAAGATGTAGTGACAAAAATTTAGAAAGGTATGTTTGGCCATATCGAGAGAATGAATGAAGAACGATTGACGAAAAAAGTGTATAAGGCGAGTGTGAATGGAAGTGTTGGAAGGGGTAGACCTAGGCGGTCGTTTCGAGACCAAATCAGGGACGTCTTGAAAAAAGGCCAGGTCAAGAGTACCCTAAACCGTAGAGCCTGTATGAAGGGAATAATGAAAGTGGACGAAGCGAAATTCCGGTGCATATAGTCCCAGCCTTCGAGTGCGCTAGTCAACGGCTCGAACTCAGTGCTGCGCGCGGGGAAAATGCTTGTTATTTCACCTAATATTGGGGAAAAAAGGATATACCCATAAAATAGTAATCTATACTTATAAGAGTAGCTATACTGCACACATTTATGCAGCTGTGTAAAGTATTTTAGAGAAGTCGTCTTCAAATTACGCAAATCGACACTCAGCTGTTGGTGTTTTATGAAAAACCTATATAATATTTTTGTCTGAAGTAAAATTATCTCAATTGCTGAATAATCGTTCTTCGTTTAATTTTTATTTACGTTCGTAGTTGCGCTAAAAATGCGATGTTTGGAGGCTATTATCTTCTACACTAATTTGAATTTCAGAAATATAAGCAAATACCGACCTAGATAAGTGTCATAAAAATCGATATTACGCTAAAATTTGGGTCTACGGTGTTTGACTTTGGATTAAATCACCAACAGCGTTTGTATGGAGAAAAAACCGACTAGCGCAGCCTTAAGAATCGTAGCAAGTGGAAATAAGTGGTCTCTGCCTACCCCTACGGGAAAGAATCGTGATTATATGTATGTATTTAAAATTATTATTTACGCCCCCGTGATCGATGCGGCCGAACAGACGGAGAGCGGGCGGCGGGGCCCGTAGCAATTGCTGCCTCCGCCTATATGGGTAATCCGGTACTGATCCGATTACTAGACATTCGCGTTTATTAATCGTGCGAAGTTTACAAACTTTTGACTGTTTACAAAATTTTACCTGCTTGGATAGGCCTATGCATGTATAATAGGTATAATCCATTTCTAATACAATATCATCAGTATTTTGATTTGTTTCAATATAAGTAACTCAAAAAAAGGACATTTTGCCATATCCATTAACTTCATTAATCAAAACAGTCATTACATTTTATCTTTGTTATTATATCTAGATTCTACATATTATTATAAACAGAAAAGATTTGTTTCTTTGTTTCTTTTCATTGTATAGGCTCCCAAACTACTGGGTCGATGTTGATGAAATTTGGCACAGATATCTTCCCTGTGATCAACCAGAGTTGGACATAGGCTACTTTTTATCCCGGTGGTTCTAGTGGGGATATTGAATTTACGCGGGCGGAGGCAGCATCTAGTTGCAAATAAATTTAATAAAGGTGCTCACACAGGAGTAATATTTTTCGCTAACTGTACTTTAACTATTTTCAATATCTTATTCTATTTATTGTCTATTACCTTTGTTCTGCCATCAATGTTATAGTCGCCCATCTTTCCATTATTTGCCATTTTGTTTGCTTTTAATATTATATTGTCCACCTGTAAGAAAATGACTCTTGTACTAGGATTCTCTTCAAAAGCATTAAAATGAATTTTTAAATGGGTGTACTATAGTTTTTTATTGAAATACATACTACTTTAACAGAGAATACAACCAAGAAAGTAAAATACGTTTTTAGTGTTTAAGAAATATTTTGACCAATTTGAAGTAGGCATGTACCTACTTAGGTACATACTTACAATTATTTTGTTAAAATGTTTTATCACTTTGGAATCTACTAATATCTTTATCAATGTTTGGATTACATAATAAAAATGATTAGACACTTTGTTTTATCTCAACAGAAAATGTATTAGTAGGTATAAGTAGTAGTATTTTATAAAGTTCAAGTTACAATAATATACCTATTTTTTATTTGATTTTATTCAGAAAACTTACAGCTTATGATTAAACACAATAAGTTTATGCCAGGAAACCAATTAAAATTAGTCACTTATGGCTAAATATGATTAAAGTTGTAACTTATGATTAAAGTTCCTCATGTCTTTGTATATCTATACAGATAAATAAAATTGAAGTGTCTGTTTGTAACTTCAAACTAACAGCTTTTTACTTAATGCATTTGAAAGTATATTCGGTACTTACAATAAAATACCAATTTTAAAAATTTTTGTCTGTCTGTTTCTCCGGCTAATCTTTGAAACGGCTGGACCGATTTTCACAGGACTTTCACTAGCAGATAGCTGATGTTATAAGGTCTAATATAGACTACTTTTATTTTAGGGTTCCATTTAAAAAATAGGGTTCCGCTTCCGTTAGTTCTGCGCAAACGAAGTTGCGGGCATCAGCTTGTTTTACATAAAAACTTATCACATAATTAGACTATTCCTACAAAATTGCTTTTGCAATTTGACTGTAGGATCTAAGAATAGTTGTTTAGTTGACAGATGTGCCGCTGATAAAATGCTTTACCATACATTGACTAGCTACTAGCACTTGTACTTAGAAATAAGACTTCTTTGGGTACTATATTAACTGTTTTTAAAATGCTAACATTGAGATACATACCTGACTTATCAACTGTCCAATATGATAGCAATGTTGTTCTTTCCCATCAATCCAAGTTATTCTGTCACTGCGTATGGTCTGAGCGTCTGTACTGCCAGGGTTAGATACAAGTTGGCCTGCCTGCAAAAATTATAAGCTTTAATTTGCAAAGATCATAGAGGTTTTGGAAACAGTTTTCTGGGATAGAAAGTTTAAAAATTTTGTAAAGTCGGTTATATATGTTGGCCCAGTGTAGGCCAATGTGAGCGTCAGCAAAAAGGTACAAGGCAAGTGCTCATGTCCAGACATTGGACAAGTTCCTTGTCATGTATAGCCTCTACAGCAAAAAAAAACCTAACCAAGAGCATGTCAGGATATGTCAAAGGAGGAGGGACTGTAGTTACGGAGCCCTCCTTTGATAGTTCATATAAAAGTGCAACAGTTTTTTAATTTTTTTAAAGTTAACTCAAAAGTTTATTGCCAGAGTTTGCTCAATTATTTCTTCTACTCAGTATCTAGCATGGCCAATCAATATAGAAAGTTATGTGTCTACCTTTTATAGTTTAGAAATGCTAGGGGGCAATTGTGAACTACTTTATCTGTAGAGGCCGATTACTTTAAATGTTGTTCACTTTATAAAAAGGTTCATGAAACCTTGCCTTTATTTAAAATGAACTATACCACAATACACCAAACAATTGGGTGCAATGAGCGAAATTATTCAGGTTACTTGTAGTACCTACTACAAACTAAAATGTTCATACTTAAAAATTTTACAGCTTATAATATGAAAATAATGTAAAATTACTAATGAGATCTTTTACATAGGGTTCATTATTATTTTTTATTGTTATTATTATTTAACATTATTTCATTTATTAAATAAGTAGTTAGGTAAATACAAAATCTTTTAGGTACATTTATTATTGTAAATTATACTTACTTTAAAAATTCCAGATCTGTACATTTGAAGAACTTCATTCAGCACTAAAAGTCCTCGTTCTCTACCCAGAAAGTTATTTAGAACACAAACACCATACTGAGTCATGTCTCTTATTACCCTTTGACAAATTTCATAGGAGGGGTCATTAGGATCCATGTAATAACTGTTTAACATGTTGCTAAATGGTGCTGCACTGCCTTTTACTGAGTCTTCAGGATACTCTTTCATTTTAATTCTATCTATGGTCCTGTTGTACTTTATGTGTGAAGATCGTAAGTAGCTATTCATAAGTATTTGATTTCAATTAAACCTACCTTAAGTTTAGGCAGCAGCAGTAAAGAGACTTAGCAAGACAGTTTTCTAGTCTTACCTACATAATCAGAAAATCGACGTACTAAAAAGTAATCTTTCTGAACGCGTAACAGTCACTTAGCACTTAGCAGTTATATTTATCAATTATTTTTTGGAATATAACGATGTTGGAGCGTTCTCGCATTACGGGAATAACAATTAATTCAACAATATTCTTTTTCTATTTGGCTTTACACTTGCTTATTCAATATAGAAGGGCGGTGCACTAAAGATGTTGTATTTCTATTTATATGTATTTTACTTCGTCACTTTCTATTATAGGTGAAAAATATCTAATTTATAGTAAGTAGTAGCCAGTAGGCACTGATATTCCAAATCCAAGGTATTACAAAGATTTATAAATCTCGTCTCTCGCCTTGACTATACAACAATTTACAGGAAACCATAGACAACTGTCAATACAGAATTTGACAAACGTAGATTTGGCTGTCAATGTCAAAGACAAAATGATTTTTTAAAAAATGTTTTTTTATATAAAACATAGGCCAACCCAAAGAAATTGGAGTTTCATAGAACTAAAACAAAAATCGAAGCCGTAGGCAGCTATTTGTCTCACAAAACATCAAAGGCAAAACCAATAAGAGTGAAAGAGGAAGCCATCTCTATGTCTATACGTTTTTTTCGAAGGTTGCTCCAATTTGGAGTCCAAACTGGAGTCCAATTTTAGACGTTGGAATTACGACTTTATTGCTTTAACAATAAGTGACATTTTGAATTAGTAGCAGTAGATGTGGCCTGAAGTTAGCCACTGACAGCTAATGTCATTTGTTTACGTGTGCATTATGATACAAGAAGAAGAAGAAGCAAATCATGAATTTATAGTGTGTTATTTGGTAAAAATCTCAGTTTATATTAAAAAGTCTTATTAGAAAACAAAGCTGTGCTCAAATTAATATGGCCCGTTTGGTAGAGTGCTGTAAATCACACTCTGCTAGGAAAGAAAATCGTGAAGAAGTGTTAACTTTTCACCAGTATGTTGAGAATTGTTTCAGGTTATTTAAATACAAGCAATTACACTGAAGTTATTATATTCTTGTAGATAAATGTGTTTATTGTCCATTATATGCGGATTTCAACAATTTAAAATATAAATTTTGTATAAATTTCAGAGGTTGTGTATTTACATAGTGATGTTTTGGATATCGATAAACCTTCGAAAGAGAAAATATGTTAATCTGAAAGAAAAATGTTTTGCCTACTTTATGTTTACCAAACACCATACAATTATAGAAATTAGTAAGATCCAAAATATAAACTAAGTGATAATATAATTATAATATAAAATAGTGTGGTGTATTTTTTAATTATTATAATTATTAATTAATAATTCCTGTATATTATAATGGAGCTACGGTTGTACATAATCACAAAAACATGTCACAAATTTTTAAATTTAGCTTTGCTTTTTGGTTTTGCAGGGAATTAGGTGGCCTTTTGCAAGGATACTTCTATGTACTTTTTTAATTGACCAGAAAACGGGCAGACTGATCGCCAGATGGAGAGCGATTATCGCCACCTATACATACTCGCAATAGGAGGAGTCACAAGTACGATCCCGGTCTTAAAATCCGCTACTACTCCTTGAGTATTCGGAGGCCGTGGTATTTATCTGGTCCAGGTGGACCGTTCGTGCCAAAGCATGGCTCTCCCACGTAAACGGACTGCTGTGCTCTATTTTCTTCACATATTTAGCTCCATGCTGACAATCTGAGAGCTTTTTGGTGTTGTCGTAACGTGTAAGCTAATAAATGATGTCCAATTGTTAATAAATAATAAATATATCTATTAAAATTTCCTTTTTTCATTTGTCTTTCCACGTAGGTACCCCAACTCAAGGGAGAAATGCATAAAGACATAAAAAGTCTATACATCTACTGTTTATATATTTACCAGCTGTATCGAAGGGAAAAGTATCCTATGTTTTAATCCAGAGCAGTAGTTTAACTACTGCCATACCAAATTTCATTGAAATCTGGTCAATAGTTTTTGCGTGAAAGAGTAACAAACATCCATCCATACATCCAGCCATCCTCACGAACTTTCATGTTTAAAATAGTAGTAGAAGTTGAACTGACAAGTCGATCGGACGATAGCCTGCATAGTGTGTGGGTGTATAGTTCAAGAGACTAGCTTCCCCAACATACTTCTGTTTGTTGTAGACAATACTGCATAGATTCGTTTTTGATCGACTGATAATAATTTATAAATCACAAAGGTGCATAGATCATTACGCATAAATCTTCCACTTTAATCATTCTATCTATTGGCTGCAAACTGCATTTAAATTCATTTAATAGTTAAGATCTAAGAAACCATAAAGCGGAATAAAAGACTTCATTTTATGCTATGAAAAGATTAACATTTTCATAATTATTTTGATTTTTATCGACACAAAATGCCGACTAGGGACTTCACTGGCGGACGGGAATATATTTACATCTGAAGTTGCTGATAAATACGAGCAATGCAACTTGTAACCAACTTCAGACAGCTGATCTGTCTGAAGTTGGTTACATATGTTCAAAACCTGTAACCGTCTACAAAAAACGAAACTAACGAACAACTAGATATCTCTTTCTTTCTCATTGGCATGTGTCATATAGGGGGATAAGGTACGATATATAATTTTGCTCTTGCTAATAGCCTTTACTCTTTATACTCTATGGGCCAACCATTTGCCAGTGTCAAGTATAAAAGGCGGGAAAAAGAAAATTTTCCTTCAAATTTTCGTCACCGTATTTCTAAATCGATTCAGTAAAGCTTTGAGTATCCAACTATTTTTCAGTATTCGGCAGCCACAATTTGTGAAAAGTTGTAGCTAAACTTTTTAGCTACTTTTTCTAGCCACTTTTCAGTGACCTGCATTATTACATTTCTTCCTTTAAACTGAGCCTGTATAATTATTTTTCTTAATATTCCAGCCCATTTATGGTATTTAAAATATCAAAAGTTTGAACTTTTGAACAAAAGCGTGCTCTGCAGCCGTTTTACTCCCTTCACTTCCCGACCTCAAATCGCCCGTAAATTATTTTTCCTTTTATTTTTGTTATATTCTATTTCTTTTCCAATTGGTATCATCCTACTATATTTTTTTTGTTTTAAAAATTATCGGCACTCTAGGTCTATTAGCATTAACATTACATTTATTATTGCAATACCTATTTTGCTCTAAATCAGTGATCGTCACACTGGTCAAGGTTTACTTTTCTGATCAAGATTCAAAATCAGATAACGGATAATGTGAAGATGTTAAGACTTAAGTACAATATATTATAACGAACCATCTGGTTTGGCACCAGCTGGTGTTCATAAGAGTTTTGGAGTATCCCAAATAAAAAATATTGCATACCTTTTACCTAATTACCTACTCAAATTTTGTTGTAGACTGTAGTAGGCAAATATACGTCTATGCATAGAATGCATAGAATGCTCGATGTTACAAAAACATCGATGTTGGCATCGATAATAACATCGATAGCTTATCATCGATGTTCGATGTTTATCGGGCTCTAAACATCGATGTCAGGCAACATCGATGTTTTTTTGCAAACGTATTCATGGCCGTTCGTCATCAATACATCTATACTACTAATATTATAAATGGGAAAGTGTATTTGTCCGTTTTTCACGCCAAAACTACTGAGCCGATTTAAATGAGGTACAAAGGCCACTATTTATCGCAGGGAAATATACGGTTCCTGTGGGATACTTTATTTACAGTTTGACGTAAAAACTACTAAGCCGATTATCATGAAATTTGGCACAGATATAAAGTGGACCACAGGAACGGAAATAAGGTACTTACTTTTTATCACGGGGAAATATACGGTTCCCATGGGATACTTTATTTACGGTTTCATGTAAAAATTACTAAACCGATTATCATGAAATTTGGCACAGATATAAAGTAGAACATGGGGAAAGACATAAGCTACTTTTTATCGCGAGACATATAAGGTTCCCGTGGGATACTGTCTCCGATGGCGTTGATATCACAATAGTGGTTAAATATTTTACCGCAAGTTTTTTCAACTGGGTTTCCGATTATGAGTGTCCGTGACATCGATGTTACGATGTTTTGAATAATGCAATATCGATGTTAAAACATCGATGTTTTATCGTCTAACATCGATGATCATCGAAAATCGATGATCATCGAACATCCCTAGCATAGAATCGTCTATGGTAGTAGGTAGGTATATTATACTTAGGTAAGATAAATCGGCTGCTTAAATTCAAAACATAGTAACTCGTTCCAACAAAAATGTTCAGGAGAGCCAAAAAACAGGTGCACCACTTTAAGGCCCACTTGCGCCAATCCGGGTTAAAGTTAACCTTGGGTTAAAATATCATGCTTTCTCTTTCACAAATACGAAGAACGAGAGAGATAACATGATTTTTAACCCAGGGTTAACTTTAACCCGGATTGGCGCAAGTGGGCCTAAGTCGTTAGCCCGAAGAAACCAGAAATAGTAGCGATTTGGGTGTTTGACGAAAAGTTTTATTATATTGTTGATAATAGTTTGTAATACTCGTAATCGTGTTAGAGGTTATGGTTACACTTGAATTGCTAACACTTTATTTTTATTTGTGAATTTACCCAAATATAAATATAAAAACAATATCAAAACTTAGTAAGTCTGCTTACTTGGTTATCAATTTGATTTTCTAAGGTAAAATGAAGGACTAAACAAATTCATATACCTAATACATATTGTTTATAACAGCTGCTGTGGGATTAAAGGGATTAATAAAATAAAGAAAAACAACCCCAAGGTACCTTTTAGGCTGGGACGTAGTTTAAACTAAATCTATGGCTGGGACTTTATGCTCCGGAAGCCGGAACTCCAGTGAAAATTCAGAGCACTGTAAATAAATCTCTGCGCATAAACAATAGTCACCTAAGGCTTACGGCATAAATTGACTAAGGTGTAAAGTTTATCCAGAGGTTCTCAAATAGGGGCCTGAAAATGCGGCGAAATGGTTCCAGTAAAGGATGGTACGGCAGTGTTTGCTTCGCGCTCGACTTGGCGGGTGCACTGCCGTGCGACCAGATTAAGTTAGGTTTGTAGAGTTAAATCGTGTAGAGTCAGAACTCAATGGCTTGGTTTTACATGAGATCTTATAACTTTTTGACAGTGCGATCTTGGCATCACTTTACATAAAAATGTTTTTGGTGGGATTTCACTTCTTTTTATAAGCTGTTTTTATGAAAATTATATTTTTATTATATTTTTCTTTTTTATTTAGGGCATATTTCTACGAACGTCCCTTGAATAATTTTAATGACAGAATACTTGGTAAATAATTACTTACGACAACATAACTAACATAGTTCATAATATACGCGATAAATGGCGAAAATTAAGCAAACTTACATCATCATTACTTTCATCCCCTAATTTAAAACTTACTTTCATCCCCTAATTCTTATTTTTTTATTTTTTATTTTACCCCTTATGGTCGGAGGATAAAAGTTCCAACTTTGACAATTATTTTGTTAGTTGTGTGTTAATACAAGATTACGTACCAAATTTTAGCTTTCTAGGACATCCGGAAGTTCCATATAATTTTGTTGATCATCAGTGAGTCAGTGACGAAATCAGGGGTTTTTAGATATCAATAAAATCTAAAGTATAAGAACTATGCAATCATAATTTAAGATTTTAAATGAGTCCGCTACTGGGAACAAATTCTGAAAATTTTATTTATCTGGTATAATCCAAACCCAAGTTATGAAGGTTAAAAAATCTTCGATACGCTTCGAGAAAAGGTGGTCTGGTAGTGCCCTTTCGCTTCGCTTGGCTTATCTTGGCGGGGGTACTACCGTGCCCTAAATGTCTTACCTGCAATAGTTTTCGTTCTGCAAAGCACACATCATACGCCTGGACCGATAAACTTGCATAGAACTCATTTTATATCATGGAGCGAAACACTCCTGCGCCGGTATCACTGGACTTACTAAATGACAATTCATTGATTTTATAATCAGTGCCAAATTCAAAACAAAGCAAGTCGGTTTTCAAATTCATAACCTAGTACACTACGGCCGCTGTATCTTGACGGGTGTGAACATAGGCTCTGCGAACTTTAGCGCATGTACAACTCGTGAAGAACACTGTTTTTGTATTATTTTTATATACCTATGTAGTAATAAAATTTCCCTAATACAGTTGACCAATTAGTACAAATAAAATAAATACGAAAACACTTAGAAACAGTTATTGCGCAACCTTCTGCGGGAAGTTCAGAGTCGCCAAGATACATCGGCCGTATTGTAAGTTTGCTAGGGTTTTAAATATGTATTCTGACATACTATGTTTAGAACTTGTACTTCATGGAAATTTTCATAAGCACGCCAAATTGCTCAGACTTGCTAAATTTTATTTTTAAAATTACGTAAGAAACTGGGTGTTTTAAGGTCCACATCATATTGATACTGCCTAGTAAGTCGAAAAATTCCAAAAACAGGTTTTTTAAAAAAACACCTGTTACCTACTAGGTTTTGAATTTGGGCAGCCGAAATGTAGGTATGTCGGATTTTAGTTACGTTACACACACAACCTAATTTAATTAGGTAATCATTTCTTGTTTAATCATAAAAAGAGTTCAACAGAATACTTTATTTAAAATAATTAATATAAACAATACAGGATAAAATGTTACATTTAAAATGGTCTTAACTTAAATAAATTGAATCAAAGCGACTTAAAATGATAAGAACAATTTAATTTTTTATTGGGTACGTTGTATCTACATAAATAGTTAATTTATCGATTATTTACATTTGATATAATTATTATCATAATAAAGTTATGGGTACAAAATATTTCGATTAAATGAGAAATACCTACGAGTAGACTAGATTAGTTCGATATCAAGTCACGCTCTTTAAAATATATTTTTGAAGTAAAAGTTAAAACTAATTTTGCGACGTTGAAAGCGAAAATTCAAGCTTCACGACACAATATTTTGAATATAACGCCTTCTGTTGGAAGCAACGTATGCTTTTTACATAACAACTTAACTTTATAAAGTACGTCATATTATACAACTTGTAACGTTATGTAGGTGTACAAATTTTAATTTTCTATTATTTTTTGTAGTGAACAGTGATGTTCTTTAGGCACGACAAGAGAGAGTATTTTTGGGATTTTCAATAATGAATGAAGTTTTACTTCTGCCAAGTAGGTACTCTGTACACATTATGTTTTTTAAATCTTTTTTATTAACAAATAATATTTGTAAATCTGAATTATCATTAATCTGATGCAGTAAAATATAAAAGCACTAAGGTATATATGTAAAACTGTTAATCTAGAATCTGGGTACCTACCTAGGTAGTTAGGTAGTTCTAAGAACGGCACGTAGGCGCTTCAATCGATCAGTTCTTTTGGTCAATGAGCCCGTATATAATACAATAAATCACAAGTATATAATACATTAAATGGTGATTTATTGTATTATTTTATTGTATTATATACGGTACTTATTTATATAAGACTAACTTATTGACGGTATACATTAAGTTACCATTGCTTGTTACTGGCTTACGTGACAGTCAAATAGTTTAGGCCTAAGCAAAAAACAAGAAAGCAACTAGCAAGCTTTCATTAGATAAAATTGATGAACGTGAATCGACAAAAGGAACTAAGTAAGTTAATGAAGCGTAAGGACGTTCGTCGTCGATGTCGACGTACGTCGTTACGCATACTAGGTAAAGTTTAAATATAATAATTAATAATAATATTATAGTAATTGTCCATAGAAACCTATAAACAGTAAGGAATATTAAGTGTCTACCTGGAGAATACCTACAATTAATTTTGCATCCCACGTCTGTGAAAAAATTGTTAATTAAGTACTTACCTATCTATAACATTTTAAATTTAATATTATGTAATAATAATAGAAACACTGTCGCTAGTTTTGTGTATGGAAGGTACCTACCTACCGCTAAGTAAGTTAAGTTGAAAATTTGTGTGATGACGATTGACGAAGGTCTATTATAAAAATTAAGTATTTTATAAAGTTTAGGCATAATACTCAATTGGTGAATCCATTACCAATAAACGCTAGTCATTGGACCCAAATTTTTTTCGGATACTTTGTGTAAGTACCCGCATCATATTTTCTTGTCACATTTTAAAATGGTCCAAAGTAATTTTAATTATGTCTAATTCATTTCATTTAATAATTATACAAAATTGTAAAAAAATACACACCTTAAAACATTTTCGTATTTATATAGTATCAAGTAAACGATATAGACGGATTCGAACAATAAATTCGGTCTTCCTCTTCCACCAGAACCGGAATTGAATTTTGATAAAATATCACTTTAAAAGTTTTCATAGTTCATTATGACATTCATTACACTCTCGTCTGGTCATCTGGATGGGGGACGAGCGGTGGTGCGTGGAGGACCCTCGCGAGTTCCGCCTTCTCGTCAGCTGACAGGACGTAGACCGGCGGCGCGGCGGGAAGGAACCGCTCCGCCTTATGTGGCTCCCTCTGCAACCTGGCCCGATAGAGCATCACCAAAACGCACAGAACGCTAATAATGAATGCAGAAGTAGCGGCCAAGACAATAAGCGCAGTGTGGTAGGACGTTGCTGCAGATACCTGTGTAACAAATATTTTAGTTAAGAGGTGGGTGTAAACTAAGGCAAATTGAATTTATCATATTAAAACTGAATCCTAAAATTTCTCGTTAATCAAAATGTCTTAACAAAAATATTTTCATTGTAGAAATTAATAATGCATTATTTAGCGCAAAGCAAATTTAAGCAAACCTTACATACCAACAGGCATTTTTATAATTTGGTTATTATGCTGAAACTAAAATTATACCGTTGATTCGGTGAGTATCTCCCGTTGCATAGCTGGCGAGGGCGCCACCAGTCGGTATTCACTGCGGATCACGTCAGCACTCAGCACGCCCTCTGTCGGTTTATCCAAGCCGGATAATTTCTCCTTCTTGACCTGCAAATTACAATAAATTTATCCATTAAGTAATTGTTTAACACAAACAGCCTCCGTGGTCTAGTGGTTAGAGCTTAGCTCTCGACTCCGGAGGTCGTGGGTTCGATTCCCGTATTGGAACAGCAAAAATGCTGTTTCCAAGCTTGGTTAGGTTGCAGGCTGATTACCTGATTGTCTGACAAGAAAGATGTTCCATGCATCGGATGGGCATGTAAAAAGTAGGAACTGCGCCTGATCTCTCGCCAGTCGTGTCGGTTATCTGTCCCACTGGGTTATGAGATTATAGGAAGAGAGAGTTATTTTCTGTACTGCGCACACACTTGGGCACTATAAAATTACTCCTGCATAACTGGCCTGGTTTCAATGAAACCGGCCACCGTCACCGAAATCGGTGTGGGGAGTTATTATTAATTATAAAGTTATAATATTATTTATTCAAGACTCTAGAGCAGGAAGTTACTCGTAAATGTGACTCACATGACCATTGACCACTTAAAATTCTGATAAAAATACAAAGTTTTACTATTGGTCATTTTAATATATTTAGTAAAATATACCTAATTGAAAACGTACCTGAGTTTCTAGATGATAAACCAGGTCCGCTGACTTGGGTCCAGTGAGAAGCACGCGCAGTTTCAGTACGCCGCGTTCCTTTGCGGTGGTCACTGGTGCTCTCGCGCCCAGAGCGGCCAAGCGAGACGACAGCAGAGCCCGAGCTTTCTCCCCGGCAATATCATCAGCGCCGATTAGTTCCAATTCGAGAAAAGCTGTTTCTATTTGTGTTTGCTCTGAAAGAAGTCAAACCCTTTTTAGTTTATTTATCAAGGAGTAGGTATTATTATTTACACCTAACCTTTAAAAAGTATATCTAATTATCTTACCGCAGCTATCAAAAGTGCCTGGATCTTTCTAGAATCACTTACAGGCTAGACCACGAAGTATAGAATAGCAAGAGTCCGTACGGTATAGGCTTTTCCGTAGTATTTATGTCTTATGGTCTGGGTTTATTATTGTGTACATAAGTACACAATAATAAACCCAGATCTTAGTTCACTTTTCTGCCACTGACTGCGCTAGAATTTTGGACGTACCGATGCTCTTGTGGCGGACCAATCAGCGCAGAGTCCTGATGCGCACTTGGTACTTCTTGAACAATGACGCGCTCTACCGGCAAAAATCTGGCCCCTAAATTGAGACCATTATTTTAACATTACGTTCGGACTCCTGGTATCTAAACTTCGTGGGCTAGACTTAAAATGGCAAACATACAGGTGAACGACCCTTCATATAGCTGCATATTTTTCGTTGGTTTCCTAGTGTGGGAAGGCCCTAATAATGTTCAGTTGCTAACATACCACAGTTGTCGTTGAGCTGGTGTGGTGCGGTGTGGTGTCGGGCCTGTCCCGCCGCGTCCACGCACCAGCAGCGCGCGCGTGAGCACTGCCGCGCCGCAAACGATCCGTCCGACAAGCAGCGGGGCCGCCACCCTTCACCGCCTATGAAATGGGCTTACATTAAAAATGGGTACATAGTTTATAAACTAGTTTATAAAGTAAGAGCTCCGTGGCCTAGTGGGTAGACCGTTTGATTCGCACTCGAGTGTGTGCAGGTTCGAATCCCAGGTTGTGGCGTGTACCATTGAGACTTTTCAGATATCAAGTACATTATACGGACGCTCTAACGGCGAAGGAAAACATCGTGAGGAAACCCGCACATGGTTGGCCCCAGATGTATTGACCAGTCATTCCTCTGGACTAGGGTGACTATGTTGTGAGAATGCCGTATGTGCTTGGGCAACCATACGACATTTAAAAACAGACTGTCCCTGGCACTACAGTAATTCAAAAGTGGTTACTTCGCTCGGAGAAATATAATGTAGAAATCGTCCATTAAGGATAAAAAGGCCTAAGTTTTTAAACATCCTTTTTATGGATCAAGCTGATATGATCAATAGAATAACTAGAAAGATACCCAATATCAACAATGCTACTAATTTTCGTTTCGGTTTTACCCGAATGTGCGACAAAAAAGTACCTAAAATGGATTTTTACAAATTGACATGTAAGCTTACCACTATCGATTTCCTCTTGCATCAGTTGGCATTTAGTTTTGAAATTAACTTCCTCTGTTACAGCTCGTGTAGGTATCTCTTTTGTCTTGGTAGTTTGAGAATTTAATGGAGATACAACTTCAGCTAACACAGATGAATCTTCTTTTGAGACTTCGTCTGGTAGATCCAGGCTGAAGCTTCTGTGTTCACTATCAAAATTTTCGCTGTCTAAATCTTCGTATTCATCTTCTAATTCGTCAACCCGGTATGCGGTCATTTGTCTTATCAGTTCTTCGAGTACTGTAATAATTAGGTTTATACTTAAACTTTTTAAAAGTTAGTCAAATCGTACCGTTTAAAAAAATAAATCGTACCGTTAATATAAATAAAGCTACGGAAATATATAAAACCATAACATGTCGTTGTTAATTATTTTACCTTCATCAGCTCTAGCCTTCTCATCGAGAGGATCTCTTCTAGCCCACTTTCGGGCTTGTCTAAAGTTGCAGGACGGTTTGTTGCCACGAACCAACGAGCCTTTTTGCGGTTCGCCTCTTGCGTTAACACACCAACAAACATCTAAAAAAATCAGATGGTATTATTTCTGGGGAGCCACAAATTACAGGACGGGAAATACCTACATGAAATGATGAAATTCAGTAAGTACCTATAACAATGACGGTTAACATAATGGTTCGGGAATAATCTACAAACTTTTGGGCAAAGTCGTGTCGCATGCGGGACGACAAAGTTTGAAGATCTTTGTTAATCTATCCCGTCGAAACTTCGGAACTCAGTTGACACATTACTTTCCATATTGTCGTAACTTTGATAGATTACGAATTTGTGTTCATTTCTTAAGAGCTATAAAAGTTATATAGACTGACATTTTAAGTAAAATTTGGGGATATTTTTGTTCGGATGACTTATAATAATTAGCATTTTGTACCTACTTTACGCAATAAATCCCCAACATAGATAAAGGACATAAGAGTGTCTCAGAATATTACTTATTACTTAATATTACAAATAGTAATATAAGAAACGAGCTTTTGACCGCGACTTCGTCCACGAGGAGTTCGGTTTCCATACAAAATTTTAACCCCTTTTTCACCCCCTGAGGGGGGGAATTTTCAAAAATCGGATGCCATTACAATTATCTGTATGCAAAATTTCAGCAAAATCCGTTCAGTAGTTTCGGCTGTGCGTTGATAGATGAGTCAGTCAGGTTTGCCTTTTATTATATATATTAGATTAATATTATTTTGAAATTTTACCTATATGTGACATGCACTGCACTGTTTCCCAGGCGCCTGTAGCATCGCATTTCGGTATAAAAGTACTCTTGCCATATTTCTGAGCCGCTACTTCATTCTTCTCGCGTAATCTCTCACATGAGCTTAACACTGTAATTAAAATTGTTACAAGTTTAAGGCCCAATTTCACCAACGCCTGTTAGTGGTAATCGACAATCGTGTTGACATTTAGACAAATATCATGCCTTCTCTTTTATTCATACGAAGTACGAGAGAGATAATGTGAGTTAATCAATGATTAACTTTAACAGGCGTTGGTAAAATTAGCATTAAATCTGTTAGTCACTAAATTATCTACATAGGATTTCATAGATTGATAAAATATTTAGGGGAGATCTTAAAGTATTAGTGCCACGTACTTAGGTATAGCCTACTTGCTTATTATACACTAAGTACAAGATAACGGTTAAATCTTACAGTAAAAAAAGTAGGATATTAATACAGAGAGATTTTTTTTAACGGACTGGACTATAGGTAGCTACGTTTGTTAGATTGCGATGAAATTAAAAAAATATTATTGTTAGTTCTAGCCGTGCAAAAGTGGATTAGTAAAGTGTTAATTTATGAGGTTAATGAAAAAGTGCTAGTAAAAAATAAGTAATTAGATAGTAACTTTTCTAGCAGCGACATAATTACTAACATAGGTACTTCTATCGAACCAGAGTCACATAAAGGATATAATAATATACTAGTAACATTATATTTCGATTAGACACAAAATAGTGTTACTATATGAACGTGTATTCATACAAAATGAAATATAATAATAGTCCTGCCTTCTTTGATTTTCTTAACGTCCTTCGGCTTGGTTAGTTTTGTCTGCACCTTCTCCACTGTTATAAATATAGAAAGTTAAGTTAATATGATATTATTAGGCACTACCTAAGTATGCTCTTTTAACAAATCGAGTTTTTCTCGACGTTATAGATCCGCTTTATTAATGCAAGAAAATTTTGCGAACATAATATGAAAATAATTGCGGTATTATAGTTAATAGAATCAGGCGTTACTTTGCGGAAATCCATAGCATTAAATTAATTAATATTATGTTTATAGCAGTTTTTCCGCTAAATAATACCCACAACCTGCAAGCAAATGTGTGAGTGCACGCATAAGCATGCGTAACGCACCTCCCTCCTCCCACACTGCTTATGCGTGCACTCAGATGCAAGATCGTGCAAACACCACCACCACACAAGCAACAATGTCGGCAAGATCGTGCAAAGCCCCACACCACCATGCAGGTTGCAAAACTCGACGCGCGTTTCGCCCCGAACCCGGAGCATCCTCAGGAAGTGGACCTGCGAACAAAGTTCGTTAGTAATGCTGCCAAGCAAACCGCCACCTTATATAGACTACTGGCTACTAGTACCCCCACCAAACATATTAATGAGCGGTGACGTAGTCAAGCAAGTTTGGTCATTCAACAATGCATGTCTATTGTTGTTCTTTTCTTTAATTATTTCTAATTGTTCCAACACGCTCAGTCGAAAGCCTTTGTCACATTTATGTAATATCTTATAGGAATGGCCATCGGGTACACTATGACCACTATCTAAAAGGTGTTTAGCAAAATGTGATTTATCACGATGACCATTTCTATAAGCCGCGATGTGTTCTTTGTACCGAGTCTCAAAGTTACGTCCAGTTTGACCTACGTATACACTATCGCATTCAGGACAATCGATTTTATAGACACCGGATTGGTACTTTAAATCAATCCGGTCTTTATTATGACACAATTGATTTTTTAAAGTATTATTTGTCCTGAATGCGACGTGCATATCGTTATTTCTCATTATTTTAGATAAACGTGCAGATACCTCACCCATGTAGGTCAAACTGGACTTGTATCTAACCACTTCCTTATCAGGAGTCCCTGCGTACAAAAACTTAACCAATTCCTTTTTAATTTTATTATTTAAAATATTATTAATAATTTTGGGATTATACCCATTCGACTTAGCAATTTGGTAAATTATGTTTAACTCTTTCTGATAATTTTCTTTACTAAGAGGAATGGACATTAATCTGTGAACGTAACTATGAAAAGCCGCGAGTTTATGTTGCCAAGGATGACATGAGGATGCATGAATAGTAGTATTAGTATATGTCGGTTTGCGAAAGATCCCAAAACTGTGTTTATCGTTATCTCTAGTAATAGATAAATCAAGGAAATTAAGTGTTTTATTGTCTTCACATTCTAATTTAATTTTAATATGTTTTTTATTAAGATTTTTAACAAAGACGTCCAGTTGTCTCTCTGTACCGGTCCAACAAAGGATGCAATCATCTACATATCTATAGTAATATAAAATACTTTTGTCATTAACAATATTTCTTTGTTCAAAATCATTCATAAATATTTCGGCCAGCAAGGGACTCAGTGGTGAGCCCATTGCTAGACCGTCTTGTTGAACAAAGAATTGATTGTTAAATCGAAAGTAGTTTTGTTCCATGCAGATTTTAGTAAGAGTAAGCAATTCCAGACCTTCACCAGGAGGCAAACGTTTTTCCAATTCATTCCCCAGAATACCCAACGTTTCCTCACACGGAACATTAGTAAATAAACTATCTACATCAAGCGAAACTAATTTGCAACGAGGTGGCAAAGTCACATTTTTTATTTGATTTACTAATTGCAAGCTATTTTTAATTGCATAAGGTGGCCGGAATGAAATCCTTTGTTTAATAACTTATTACAACGTTACGCATGCTTATGCGTGCACTCACACATTTGCTTGCAGGTTGTGGGTATTATTTAGCGGAAAAACTGCTATAAACATAATATTAATTAATTTAATGCTATGGATTTCCGCAAAGTAACGCCTGATTCTATTAACTATTTAAAATCGGTGAGCATGACCGTACAGGCAAGACTCTATATTAAACTAACAAAGTTACATCGAATCGCCGCCCAAAATGTTTGGTTCAATCAACAATGCAAACATCTAAATGTTGTTCCTAACTATATTAATATTAAAACCAACACGCACAGTCGAGCCGCCAATAGGGCTATTAAAAAAGCCGAAGCCATTTGGCTTAATGAAGAGATACGTCACTGGTTTACCGTTAGAGATAATTTAAAACTACATCTCAAAGTTCTTTATACCGAGCTCTCATATAAATTACATAACATTGAATTCGATTGGTTAGACGAAAAAGCACGTGATTTCGCATCAATCGAAGTGCATGCTAAATATATTAATCAACAAAAAAAGCTTCAGACTTTAGTAAATAAAAATAGATTTGTACAATCCTATACAGAGACACAGTCTGAAGCTTTTTCTTTTCATCCTCGCGTCAAAAACTTAACCAATGTCCAATTTGCCAAGGATGACATGTCACTTTTGGAAAAGGGTCTTAAATATAATATTACTCCTAATATTAATCAGAATGCTTTGGAAATGCTTGCGGTTGAATCAGAGATAGCAACTGTAGTTAATAAAAAGGATAACATGGTTAAGGGTTTACTAGCCAATGAAATCAAGGGTACTCCTTCCGGTTATTCATTTAACCATGAAAGAGTAGCTTTGAGGTCATTAAAACAAACAATAGATAATAATGGCTTGGTTATATCTAAAGCAGATAAGGGTAACACAATAGTGGTGATGGAGCGTGACGATTACTTGGAAAAAGTAAATAACGTGATTCGGTGTGATCAATTTCTAAGGGTTCCTTCTGACCCAACTAACAAGTTTATGGCTAAGATTAAATTAGCCATAAACAATAATAAATATTTATTTGGTACCGAATCAGCGAAGAGAAAACTTATTCCAATGAATCCTCACGCACCATCACTGTACGGTTTGCCAAAGATTCACAAAACTGATATCCCAATGCGTCCAGTTGTCTCATATATAGGTGCACCGGCATACGAGTTGGCAAAGTCATTAAATTACATTATTAAACAAAGGATTTCATTCCGGCCACCTTATGCAATTAAAAATAGCTTGCAATTAGTAAATCAAATAAAAAATGTGACTTTGCCACCTCGTTGCAAATTAGTTTCGCTTGATGTAGATAGTTTATTTACTAATGTTCCGTGTGAGGAAACGTTGGGTATTCTGGGGAATGAATTGGAAAAACGTTTGCCTCCTGGTGAAGGTCTGGAATTGCTTACTCTTACTAAAATCTGCATGGAACAAAACTACTTTCGATTTAACAATCAATTCTTTGTTCAACAAGACGGTCTAGCAATGGGCTCACCACTGAGTCCCTTGCTGGCCGAAATATTTATGAATGATTTTGAACAAAGAAATATTGTTAATGACAAAAGTATTTTATATTACTATAGATATGTAGATGATTGCATCCTTTGTTGGACCGGTACAGAGAGACAACTGGACGTCTTTGTTAAAAATCTTAATAAAAAACATATTAAAATTAAATTTAAATTAGAATGTGAAGACAATAAAACACTTAATTTCCTTGATTTATCTATTACTAGAGATAACGATAAACACAGTTTTGGGATCTTTCGCAAACCGACATATACTAATACTACTATTCATGCATCCTCATGTCATCCTTGGCAACATAAACTCGCGGCTTTTCATAGTTACGTTCACAGATTAATGTCCATTCCTCTTAGTAAAGAAAATTATCAGAAAGAGTTAAACATAATTTACCAAATTGCTAAGTCGAATGGGTATAATCCCAAAATTATTAATAATATTTTAAATAATAAAATTAAAAAGGAATTGGTTAAGTTTTTGTACGCAGGGACTCCTGATAAGGAAGTGGTTAGATACAAGTCCAGTTTGACCTACATGGGTGAGGTATCTGCACGTTTATCTAAAATAATGAGAAATAACGATATGCACGTCGCATTCAGGACAAATAATACTTTAAAAAATCAATTGTGTCATAATAAAGACCGGATTGATTTAAAGTACCAATCCGGTGTCTATAAAATCGATTGTCCTGAATGCGATAGTGTATACGTAGGTCAAACTGGACGTAACTTTGAGACTCGGTACAAAGAACACATCGCGGCTTATAGAAATGGTCATCGTGATAAATCACATTTTGCTAAACACCTTTTAGATAGTGGTCATAGTGTACCCGATGGCCATTCCTATAAGATATTACATAAATGTGACAAAGGCTTTCGACTGAGCGTGTTGGAACAATTAGAAATAATTAAAGAAAAGAACAACAATAGACATGCATTGTTGAATGACCAAACTTGCTTGACTACGTCACCGCTCATTAATATGTTTGGTGGGGGTACTAGTAGCCAGTAGTCTATATAAGGTGGCGGTTTGCTTGGCAGCATTACTAACGAACTTTGTTCGCAGGTCCACTTCCTGAGGATGCTCCGGGTTCGGGGCGAAACGCGCGTCGAGTTTTGCAACCTGCATGGTGGTGTGGGGCTTTGCACGATCTTGCCGACATTGTTGCTTGTGTGGTGGTGGTGTTTGCACGATCTTGCATCTGAGTGCACGCATAAGCAGTGTGGGAGGAGGGAGGTGCGTTACGCATGCTTATGCGTGCACTCACACATTTGCTTGCAGGTTGTGGGTATTATTTAGCGGAAAAACTGGTATAAACATAATATTAATTAATTTAATTGCGGTATTATGTTAAGAGTAAGTATCAAGAAGTATAATATTTACATTCGAGGAGATAGTTAAGAAATAATAAAAAGGATAGAACTTTTAGAAAAACTTTTAAAAAGAGCTATAAACCAGTAGTAATGTAAAACCCATTTAATCATAAACCATGTCAAAGTAAAACTGTACCTGGACAGACGTGGTTACACTCGGCCTTAGTGCGGAAGTTGTTGTGGTTGCCGGAACAGCCGTTGTACTGGAAGCGCTCACAGCGGTTGCGCTCGTGGTTGAAGTACCAGCGGGTTACGTTCAACCCCTCGCTGCTGCTGCAATCTCCTTCGTCTTTGCTCTCGTAACATACGGTACCTGAAATAATTTGACGATTTTTTATTTCACTACTTTCGTCTACACAGCCCCAAGGAGCGCTGCGTGGACGAAATAAAAAAAATGCTGGGAACAATTGGACAAAGAAAGCTGCAACAAGAAATACCTGGAAGATGTTGGAGGAGGCCTATACCCGACAGGGGCCTTGACTTTCTTTTTGTAGCTTCTTTTAATTGTCATGTATAAATTTTGTCAAATCATTGTAAAGTTAAGGAAAATAAAGAGGCTTTATATTATTATTATTATTTCACTATAACTTTACACTTCAGTATAATACTAGCTGACCCCGACAGAGGTCGTTCTGTCAGGCACTACACCTAGGTGATATTGGTGAAGGCTGGTTCTCCTTCATAGGGAAGTAGCCTGTATAATAGGTAGGGATTTGGACGAGGGTCTCCAAAAGTTAAGCGGTAAGGGAAGCCGATAGGAGTGGAGTAATAGGAATCCCACGTCACTGCTAGGTACTACCTACAGGAGATTGAGATTTTTTAATAGTGATAAGTGAAGCCAATTGGAGTGGAGTTAAAGGAACCCCACGCCACTGCTAGGTACTACCTACAGGAGATTGAGATTTTTCAATAGTGATAAGTGAAGCCAATTGGAGTGGAGTTAAAGGAACCCCACGCCACTGCTAGGTACTACCTACAGGAGATTGAGATTTTTCAATAGTGATAAGTGAAGCCAATTGGAGTGGAGTTAAAGGAACCCCACGCCACTGCTAGGTACTACCTACAGGAGATTGAGATTTTTCAATAGTGATAAGTGAAGCCAATTGGAGTGGAGTTAAAGGAACCCCACGCCACTGCTAGGTACTACCTACAGGAGATTGAGATTTTTCAATAGTGATAAGTGAAGCCAATTGGAGTGGAGTTAAAGGAACCCCACGCCACTGCTAGGTACTACCTACAGGAGATTGAGATTTTTCAATAGTGATAAGTGAAGCCAATTGGAGTGGAGTTAAAGGAACCCCACGCCACTGCTAGGTACTACCTACAGGAGATTGAGATTTTTCAATAGTGATAAGTGAAGCCAATTGGAGTGGAGTTAAAGGAACCCCACGCCACTGCTAGGTACTACCTACAGGAGATTGAGATTTTTCAATAGTGATAAGTGAAGCCAATTGGAGTGGAGTTAAAGGAACCCCACGCCACTGCTAGGTACTACCTACAGGAGATTGAGATTTTTCAATAGTGATAAGTGAAGCCAATTGGAGTGGAGTTAAAGGAACCCCATGCCACTGCTAGGTACTACCTACAGGCGATGTGTGAAAGTTAAAGCTATTATCTGCTGTTAAAAACTCTTTGCTGCTTAAAGAACTGTAACATACGTGGCTTAGGACAGCATACAGGTGGTCTTGAATCGTGCGGTGCAAATCTGCAGGAGTGTGTCGACGGGCAGCTCGTCGCGTTGGGTCCGCATACCAGGGGACCATAGCTATCAGGCGGTTGCAGCGGTTTGCCATCGGGGCACTGAGGGGCTGGCGTGCATCGAGCGAGTGGGGCACACATCTCACCCTAAACAACACAAAGGTCGAAGCTTAAGTGTTAATTACATTAAACGGTTATCAGAATGAGACATGAGGAAACAAACTTATAAAACCGCTGCGAGCATTGTTAATTTTATTGAAGAACTTTTTGATTTAATTTCAAACTCACTTTGAAAACAATAGGCAAGCGGACAAATTTTTTTTTATTGCATAAATGAATAGTACTCTTCAATATGAGTAACTTCTCAGAAGAAACCGTATATCAAAAGTCAATATTTTCAACCTTTGAATATTTCTGGAAGTTACAAGGGATGGATTCCTTGATGCTAATAATATTTTATTTGCCGATAATAAATGCCGTCCTATATATTATGTTACGTAATATTTCAGAGACATTGGGTGTTTTTTAACTATTGTTTAAAAAAGTTGCAACCACAAACCAAAATACTATTAGACCCTAACCTACCTATAGGTACTTTTCATTCATATTTCTTTTTCGTAATTATTTTAATTCGGATCCATGGAGAAGTGGAAATAATCAATAAATTGTGATTTATATTTTGTACGAGCTTACCCGTGCCCACTTCATTGGGGTTTAAACAAAATTTTAATCCCTATTGTATTATGATGATGATGATAAAACAGTGATAAAGTCCCGCTAAAATCTACTAGTTGTTACCTAATTTTATCATTGGTCGTCGTGGATAATCCATTATAAAACGTAAAGTTTATATTACCTCGCAGTCCAAAGGCAGCAGGTCGCAGGTTTCGTCCTCTTTACAGCTGGCCTCAGCACAAGGGTCTCTACATGTGCAAGTGGGACATCCTCGGTCGTCCAGCTTTGCTCCATGGGCACAGATTTGGTCTTCATCGCACTTAGGTTTCGGACATAGAATTGGCGCATCGCAAGGTGGAGTAGAGTTCATAGAGCGTGTGCCTGGAATCTAAGACATTACGTTCATTAATATCGCTAGCTTTTGCCCACTGCTGGGCCCGCGTAAAATACAGTATCCCACGGGAACACTGTAGTTAATTTCGTGATAAAAAGTAGCTTATGTGTTAATCCAGATCTTAAGCTGCTACCTTTCAGTATTTTTTGCGTGAAAGAGTAACATCCGTCCATCCATCCATCTATCCATTTCTCTTATCCTCACAAACTTTCTTATTTATAATAGTATACGGAAGTAGGATTTTTCTTACCTCATTTCCAGCCAAATCTACACACCAACACATCTTGTTCGACCTTTGACATTGAACCCGTTCGTAAGCTCCATCTTCTTTACATTCAGGAACCCAGTTCCATGAAGGAGGATTGCCGCTCTCTGCCGCTGTGTGAAGTGCTAACGACCTACAAATATTTATAATTATTATTAGGTAATTGTATAAGGTTAGGTTACATCCAAATCTAAAACTACGATTTTACATATCATTTGCAAATATGCTTGAGCTTGAGCGATACTGTTTTTAAATATTTTCGATTTAGATAAGTTAAAATCTGAGTGGCCACTAGACAAAAGTAGACAGATAGATAATATACCTAATGTAATGTATTCAATATTGTTTATGTATAATTTGTAGGATAATTGGAAAATAAAATAAAATAATCCTGGAATTATTACAAAGAGCCGGATTATTTGATTCTGAGATAAAATTTCTCGATTTATAATAGCGAAAAATCTCTAACGCTTTGTTGTGCGCGTTTATTAGCTGTCTAAAGCCTATTATAACCTTGCTGATTTTTGAACACTCTGAATAAAGGTGCTTTAAACGCTTTGCAACAGCCAATCAGTACCCGCCTATATCCCTATGTCATTCAAACCCGAATGTGGGTTTTTTGTGAAGATCTTGAAAATTGTTAGGAAGATGGCTAAATTTTCTCTAGAATTTCGCCTTTTATTTCGATTAGAAGATCCTTATTTTCCAAATATATCCTACTACATATACATAAGATATGTATATTGTAGAGTGTAAGTTACCTGCGCTGTTGGCACGCCGTCTGGTGTATCGGCGCGGTGCAGGCGGTGCCGCAGCCAGTGGCGCAGCAGCGCTGCTCGGCGCCGCACTCCGCGTCGGAACGGCAGGCCCATTCGCAGGCACCAGTCGGGGGAACTAAGTACGGGCACTCGCCAGCTTTACGCGGCAGACCTGGAATAATCACAAAACCCTTGAGTTACGAGTTTTTGCATTTTTTTGATGATGATGCAAAATATAGTTGGAACGACTGGTTTATATATAGGTAAAAATGACAGCCTCCGTGGTCTAGTGGTTTAAAAAGTCTGAAAAAGATGATCCATGCGTCGGATAGGCATGTAAAAAGTCGGTCCTGCGCCTGATCTCTCGCCAGTCATGTCGTATCCGTCCCACTAGGTTACGAGAGGAAAAGAGACTGCTCTTGTGTACTGCGCACACACTTGGACACTATAAAATAACTCCTGCGTAGCTGGCCTGGTTTTCAATGAAACCGGCCACCAGTCACCGAAATCGGTGTGGGGAGCTATTATTATATAGGTAAAAGGGCATCTATTAAACTTACAAGCAGGTACAGGTGGGCAGTAATCAGCATCACAAGCCACATCTACAAGCGCGCAGGCCCTGCCGGCAGGACAGGTGACGTCACTGCACGGGTCCCGGCACCGACACGTCGGACAGCGGGACGCGCTCAGCTCGAACCCGTAGTCGCAGCCCATGCGGCACGTCAGCTCCAGGCATGAGAGGTCTGATCGGACTCTGGAATGTTACAAGAATATAAGATTCTTGTTGACCGCTAAGCTAGGAGATAATCTGGGTATGAAAAATAAAGATTCGTTTTATATTGTAGCCATAGACGGAGAAAAAAATGTAGACACCGCTTCAGTAATATGAATAGTGAAGCAATCAAATTAAGTTGCTGCCATTGCAGCATTGTTGGGCTGTTAGGCTAACAGCCTCCGTGGTCTAGTGGTTAGAGCATTGGCTCTCGACTCGGAGGACGTGGGTTCGATTCCCGCATTGGAACAACAAATAAATGTTGTTTTTAAGTTTGGTTAGGACAATGCAGGCTGATCACCTGATTGTCTGACAAGAAAGATGATCCATGCGTCGGATGGGCATGTAAAGAGTCGGACCTGCGCCTTATTTCTCGTCAGTCGTGTCGGTTATCCGTCCCACTGGATTACGAGAGTAAAGGAAGAGAGAGTGCTCTTGTGTACTGCGCACACACTTGGGCATTATAAAATTACTCCTGCGTAACTGGCCTGGTTTCAATGGAACCGGCCACCGTCACCGAGATCGGTGGGGAGTCATTATTATTATTGTTGGGCTTCACTCAATGCTTAGCTCACCTTCCGTCTGCCTTTTATTCTACGTCCATGATTGTAGCGAAAATTAAAGGTACATGATCATATTTTATCATCCGAGGGTCATTTAGTACATTTACAAAAACAGAGGGGTGTTATAAGTTTGACGTGTCTGTGTCTGTGCGTATGTCCGTGTCAACGTAGCTCCCAAACGGATTAACTGATTTTAATCTAGTTTTTAGGGTTCCGTAATACTTAAGGAACCCTTATAGTTTCGCTCTGTCCGTCTGTCTGTCTGTCTGTCTGTCTGTCTGTCTGTCTGTCTGTCTGTCTGTCTGTCTGTCTGTCTGTCCGCGCCTCTAGCTCCTGTAATTATGAATATAAATTGATGAAATTTGGTGCAGTTATAGATTGTGTATAGATCACGGTTTCGGGATTATAAAAAAATAATAATTTTATATTTTAGGGGTGGCTCTTCATACATGTGAAGTGGGGATGAAAAAAATTTTTTCACTCTACCCCATCGTGTGGGGTATCGTAGAATAGGTCTTTTAAAATAAAGGTAAGGTTTCATAAGTTACTTTTTTATAAAGTTGACCATTTTCGAGTAATCGGCCTCCAAAGTAGTTGGTAAGTTGGTCCCCCCCCTAGCATTTTTAAACTATAGGAGATAGAAACTTGCAAATTTCCATGCTGATAGATCATGCTAAAAACTCTTTAGGAAAACTATTTTGAACCAAATCGGATAGTAACTTTTGGAGTAATTTAAAAAAAAGCATATTACGCGTTTATAGTTACGGAACCCTCCTTAGACATGTCCTGACATGCTCTTGGTTAGGTTAGGTTATTTTTTGTTCTGTTATTCAGACCGAGAGTGTTCTTAGATATAATTCATCATTATCAGCTCGCTCACTGCTTGACAGTTCGGGGATTAAAATTTTTAATTCTGTTTTAAAGTTTGACTGCTTTTGCCCGCGACTTCGTCCGCGTGAAGTTCGGTTTCCGTACAAAATTTTAACCCATTTTTCACCCCTTTAGGGGGGAATTTTCAAAAATCCTTTCTTAGCAGATGCCTACGTCATTACAACTATCTATATGCCAAATTTCAGCAAAATCCGTTCAGTAGTTCCGGCTGTGCGTTGATAGATAGTCAGAACCTTAATTCTCGTATTTTTAAGTAGACTTAATTTTACTTTGTATGGATTTAAAGTATAGCCACATGTTACCATGAACGAATTTTATGACGTTTCGACTTTCGACCAATCAGAGCGCGTTTCACTTTGGTATAACATTCATAAAAACACCGTTTGCGAGTGTAAGCGTATCGGGACTTGATTGTAATTGTATTAATGCAGGTTTTATTTAGCATAATTGCTCCCCTGGTTTGCATTTTATATATATTTAGATATTGTAGGTACGGACGGGACAATTGAGGATAAGCAAGTCGGTACCTACTTCAATTTCAGACGTGCTATTATTATTTTGACTTTTGATGTCGGTCCTTACTTGTCACAATCAACGGCCGATGCGTTGGCAGTGCGAGTGCTGGGTATCTCCGTGCCGAAGGAGTCGACGCACCAGCAGGTGCCGCCGGCGCACTGCTGCGGGGAGAACGACCCGTCCAAGTCACACGACGGCGCCGGGAGTGCTAGCTTCATACCGTCCACCGTGCCTTCCATCTTCTCGTCAAAGTCGCGTAAGTATTCGCACACTAGAAAACAATACATTTGAAGTACCTATTCTAAATTCTTTATTCAATCAGAACCTCAATTCTCGTATTTAAAGTAAACTTTAATTTTACTTTGATTGTATTAAAAGTGAAGCGACTTGTTATCATAAACTTATTTTGTGACGTTTGGACCAATCAGGACATTCAGGACGCGTTTAACGCTACTTTAACGTTTACTATCTTTTAGTTTTAGCATATCGGGACAACTTGATTGTAATTGTATTAGAGCAGGTTTTATTTAGCAGAATAGGGTATTATCCTATGATGAAAATATACATCAGATTGTTGATATTTTATCGCTGAACATTAATTTAAACCAATTTAACCAACTTTTTACACAAAAATATGTTTGAATTTTATAAAATATCAAAAATAAAATAATGAATTTTTCACGTTTGACCACGTGACTAAAAACGCACGAGATTGGAATGTAACGTCATATTCTTGTACTTCTTCTTCTTTTATTAATGGCCTCCCGATTTCCATAAAGAATAGCCAGCATCAAAATCATTAACGTCATGCGTCAGTGAGTAATAGCCACTTTTTCCGCATTTCAGTGTTCTTTGGTATGGTCACAAAGACGTTGACGTGTTTTAATAGACGTATTAGTGCATTTTGGCACTACGCACCATTTATAAGGCATTTTTAATAGGCTTAAAACATTTATTTAAAAACGTAAATAGTAGGTATTCTGGGATTTGGCATTGTCAGTGTAATTTGACACTTGACAGTTACAATGTTACAAGATACTCTATGGTTACAAGAATGTGACGTCATGACAACTCATTATAGCGTTTTCGCGCCTATATTATTAATTTAAACTTTTAGGCTAATTTGCAAGGAAAAGAAAGAAATTCACAAAGAATGGTTCAAACTGCTTATGTATTTTGGTATTAGGAACAATTTGACATACTTTGCAAAAACTTGGAAAATACCCTATTAACCCGCAGGTTATGGCTTGGTTTATTCATTACACAAGAAGGTTCATTGTAAAAGTTCGATTGTCATGTGCATGTGTAGGTATGAGATGTCACTGCCATATGAAGCGTGAATCTTTTTGTGTAGTAAATAAAGTTAAATTTTGAACAGCTATCTTAAAAATTAACTGTGGGAGAGCCACGCTTCGGCACGAATGGGCCTAGAGAGGTGATTGGGAATTTTAAAGATCAGGAACGCAAGTCGCTAAACCAGAGGTGATACAAGTATAACTCCTCTGGTGTTGCGAGTGTCCATGGTCGGCGGTAATCGCTTACCATCTGCTCGTTTCCTAGTCCATCCAAAGAAAAAATGACCCTTAAGCTATATAGTGCGTTTAAAAATATTAAAAAACTTCGCTTGACTTATTATTTCAGCGTTAATAAAGGATTTATCTAAAGTACTTTTCTACATACTGGTAGGAACATCATCTGTCCGATCCGTCTGGAGTCTCAACTTGTCGGCGTCGACGCACACGGGCCCGCATGCGTCAGTCGCGCAGCACGCCAGCCCGTCCGCACACTCGCCGTCCGCGCAGCTGATGGTGGAATTGAAACCGCAGAGTGCTTCGGCGTCTGAGCCACACGACTCGTAGGACACCTGCATTAATATCGAATAAACTTGTGTGACTTGCAATTTTACTAAGGGGCAAGGGCACCTAACATCAAACAGGACAAGGTGGACTGAACCGTGAACGCGTGCCTCATTACTCTGGTTACATCTGGTAACTGGTTATATGTATATGAATGATAATTAACAGCCTCCGTGGTATAATGGTTAGAGCTCGGCTCTCAACCCAGAGGTCGTGGGTTGGATTCCCGCACTGGAACAACAAAAAAACGTTGTTTCCAAGTTTAGTTAGGACAATGCAGGCTGATCACCTGATTGTCTGACAAGAAAGATGATCCATGCGTCAGATGGGCATGTAAAAAGTCGGACCTGCGCCTGATCTCTCGGCAGTTGTGTCGGTTATCCGTCCCACTGGGTTTCGAGAGTATAGGAAGAAAGAGTACTGCGTACACAACTACACACTTGGGCACTATAAAATTACTCCTGCGTAACTGGCCTGGTTTCAATGAAACCGGCTACCATCACCGAAATCGGTGTGGGGAGTTATTATTAGTTATTATTAATGATACTAGTTTAGTTTTTTTTTTTAAATTTTTATTACCTAAAGATCTTGTCTTATGGCGAGTTCGTGAACTATCTTGGGCCATTATTCTAAAACGGAAAAGTCAAAATGGAGGTATACGGCAAAGTATCAAATATAAAATACTCACATCTCCAAGGTCAGTTTCCGTGGAGTTGTCAGCGGGGTCGGGGCAGCATACGGACGCGCCATTCCTGCGGGCCGTAGAGCACACGTGTCCGGCGGGACAGTCGTCCGGCGCGCCGCACGACACGACCGCGCCGTCCTCGTCACTGGCGGGCACGCCCACCGAGCACGGGTTCTCGTACGATATTCTAGGACGACCTACGTAACGACATTTGGTATTTATTGCCTACTCAATAGAGAGAAACACCTTGATCAAAATATACAATTTTACGTATAAGACTATTTTTTTAAGAGGCCAATGGTCGCACTCAGAGACTTTTAATGCTTAGGTTAGGTACTTAATAGATATATTTTGACAGAAACTATACGGATTTGATTTGATTTGATTTTGATTATATATGTTCGCGATCTCTGAAACTACTGAACCAATTTTTATAAAATTCTGTAAGCACCTGTAATTTGGTCCAACTTGGGAGATAGGGCAGTTTTTATCTCAATTAAAGATCTCAATATATTTTTTATTGCAATGTGGGTTACTATATTTACGCGGGCGAAGCCGCAGGAATAAGCTAGTAGTTTTATATATTTTCTCTAGATTCGAGAGAAAATGCTTATAGTAAAATATTATTTTACTCCTTTCAAAACTAACATTGTCTTTATTGAATCGAATGTAGTAGTATCTATGTAACTCAAGGTACTTACACACTGGATATCCAGTGCACAATTCTCCGGAGCAATCGGAGTCCTTCACCCGTACGCACTCTTCGCCGTCCGGACAAGGATAGCCCGCGCAGGGATCGTCACATTCGCACGTCGGACAGCCGTCGGCGCCGGTCTTGTAGCCGTACTCGCACACGCCCGCACAGAGCGCGCGTGCACAGGAACCCATACTCCTCCCCCCTGACCGAGCTACCAGAGGAGTCGGAGAACACTTCACAGTTGCAGTCGGACCCATGGAGCCTCGGAGTTTGTTGCCTTCGGTATCCACGCACCTAAAGTAAACAAATTATATAGAAACTGCAATATGGCTACAACCTTGTGAATCTACATCTTTAAAAAAAAGCAAAGTGTGAGTACCTTGGAGCTAGAACAAAATGGTAAGTACGGTTATACACGAGCCGCAGCTGCCGCGCCGCTGTATTATGTAGTATTTATATGTAATTTTTTGCCGCAGCACCCGCGGTGAATGCCGCATAGGGGATCGAAGACCGGCCATATTTTAAAAAACCGGGTTTTTCGGTCCCAGCCATCTTCAAAACCGGGTACCCGGGTTTTTTCGGGTATTTCGGGTTTTTTGTTGATTTTGTAGAATTTTTTTAGGAATGTCCTAAAATTAACTTTTATCAGCTGCTTTCTGTTGTAACAACGTAATACTGGTAAAATGTGATCCCACCATAAACATTTTCATGTAAAGTAATTAACAATTTAACAAACTTTACACCTTAGTCAAAATACGTTGCCTGACGAAATGGCCATGCCACATAATTTGACTAAAGTGTAGAGTTTGTAAAGTTAGGCTTGTGCGTGTAGAAACAGAAGTGCCTTGCCGGCCTTTTAGGAGGGAATATGCTGCCTTCTTGAAGGTGTGCAGGTCGTAATGGTCCGGAAATACCTACTGTTGGCGACAATTGGTGATGAGGATGATAAACATTTTGTCCCTTCAAACGATAACGAAAAGTTGCAGCAGGTATAAGTCCGAACAATTCCTCGGAGCACTCCCCGTAATATAACCGATATATGATGCAGAGCGATGCTCATCTCTACGTAGCTCTAAGGAGTAAAGCCTGTTTGAAATACTATGGCAGTCGACAATTCGAGCGGCCCTTCGTTGGATACGATCCAGAGGGAGAAGCTGGTACTTTGGCGCTCCTGCCCAGAGATGAGAACAATATTCTATGTGAGGCTGAACCTGCGCCTTATAGAGTTGTAGGCGTTGGACCGGACTGAAATACTGCTTTGACCTGTTCAGAACACCAAGCTTCTTGGAGGCTAACTTGGCCTTACCCTCCAGATGATATCGGAACTAGACCTCGCTCGATATGCTAACACCAAGTATTCCGATGTTGGAGGAGACAGTTATGGGTATGCTTTCAAAACGAGGACATACGACCATCGGTAACTTATAAGCGATGAACGCGCAAACTTGTGTCTTAGAGGTGTTGAATTGGACTAAGTTAGTCTACCCCATTGAGAGATCTTCTCCAATGAATTCTTAATTTGAGAGACAAGTTCGTTTCGACTCTCAATGACGTTTTGCCGAGGGATGTTCGGGCGACCTGTATATAAGGCATCACCCGTACTGTCGTCATCACATAATATTATCATTGATATGAAGTATGAACAGGGCAGGTGATAGCACACCAAAGCTGTCTACCAAGATGCCAGGACTGTGCCATAAGAGCAGGTGAGCCGAAAAAGATGCGTTAAGACTGGTGCCAACTCTGGAGCACACATTTTTAACACAATGGGACGGATTCCGTTAGGCCCACTCGATTTTTGGTATCATGGGAACGGAGAGCAATTCGCACTGAGCGCTGATGGAACCGAATAATAAATTATACCAAGTTATGAAGGTCCAAAAATCGACGAATCGCTTGCGCTTCGCTCACTCGTCCTGGCGGGGCGGGGGCACTGGCGTGCCCTCAAATGTACTACATACAACATGAAAACATTATAACTATTGTTCTAAAATTCTACATTGACAATCACAAGCCACTATAACGTTCCGTTTGTGACTGTAACTGTTATAAACTGTTGTAGAATTTCATAATAAAAAAAGCTCGAAAAAAACCGAAAACCGGTTTTCAATATTTTGAAAACCGGGTTTTATTGTAGGCCCAAAAACCCGGGAAAACCCGGGTTTTCGGTTTCGGGTAAAACCGGTCTCGATGCCCTAATGCCGCAGCTCCTGCGGCGGCGCGGCGAAATGATGGAAAATCCGGTGGCGCCACCGCGACCGGAGCCATAAATTATCATTATTTACTCTATGTCTGCGGCTAATGTGTAAAGTCGCTTAAAAGTGATCTTGTAACGCTAGAACACAATACTAAGAATAGTCTTTAACTAATATTAGTCGTAAATGTAAAACATAAAACATAGCAGGTAATAGTAACGATACAAAGTGACTATATTATTATGGTAATAAAATAATCGTCAACGTACTAACCAACAAACCAGTCCATTTCGCGAACATTGTCTCGAAACAAAGGATCCGTCACCGCTGCACTGCGGGACATACCCTCGTCCCTCCTTCTCGCTAACCACAAGGAGCTCAGCCAACATTTTCTGCTGGGTGCACATGGTCACATTGTGCGGTAATGTACAGTGTTTGCCGCACTCCCCACCATCGCAGCACTTCTGCATGGAAGGACATTCCAGATCGTGCGCACACGGCGTGCCGCAGTCTTCCGAGGCGTCTGATGCTGGGCACGTGCCTGCCTTCTGCAGCTCCAGGGAAGCGGGGCAACAAACCCCGTAGTCGTTTCCTGATGAAATTAATAATTTGTTAGTAAATTTTAATTAAAATTAAAATTAAAAAATTCTAAGATGGTGAAATTTACGACAAACTTTGTAATTCATAGAGCTATTAATTTTAACCAGAAGCGTGTATATTCCATTTGGATGATCATAAACATCGCCAGAATGCGTGCGGTCACTTACAATGTTTATTTGCATAACTAAATACTGCATTGTATTTCATAAAGGAAACATGCCTTAGTAGGGAACAATGGACTTGATTGTTATTACTAACCAGTCTCGACCAAACACCTATAGAGCGGGGGACAGTTGGGCTTTCCCGGATCAGTACCGCAAAGGAATGGTCGGCTTGTTTCAGATATTAAGAGAGGTTCACCAACTGGGCATATATTTTGAAGACTGCGTCCTCTTTTACCTGAAATATAATATGAATTTTAGCAATTGGTACCTTATGTATGCGTAATCAAAATTGTACATTGTATAATTATTCAATTTCAAATTCAGTGTTTCAATATAAAATGTATACAGTGTCGTTAAATTGAAAACAAACAAATGAAATTAAAGTGAAAATGTCTGTTTCGCGAAAATGTAACAAAAAATTTTAACATCTGTACGAATATAAAATACATTAGTACCTAGGTACTACAACTTACAAGTAGGTACTGGAGGGCATGGTGGCTTTAAACAGGGTACTTCCTCTAACTGACAGGACAGTTGCCCCGGACAGGTAACAGACGAGCACGGGTCTCTGCACTTGCACATGGGACAGCCTTGCGCGTTGAGCTCGAAGCCCAGGGGACACAGCATGCGACAGGTATGGGCGGCGCAGTCCGCAACGCGAGTGCAGTTCACGAGCCCGGCCGCTGGTGCCCTGGTACCAGGGATCTAGGAATTTAACAATTGTATTAGGCAGTAGACGAATTAGTAAAAAAAAGTAAATTAGTATAATATTGCATTTTTGAGTTTGATTTAGTTTCTAATAGCTATTGTAACAAAATATTTTCCAAAATTACCTCAAAACCTGTCGCATCAACGCACCAGCATGTGCTTATAATTTCGTTATCGCATTGTACTTGCTCAAACTCTCCATCGGTAGCTCTACATCTGGGCGATCGTAACGGTCGCAGTGCTCCTCTACCACTTCGAGTATTCTCAGCTGCTAGAGCTCTAGATATCCTCTCCGACGATAACTTTATATTTTCGCAACCTTAAAACAAAAGATTAATACATAAATAACTAGCTGTTGCCCGCGGCTCCGCCCGCGTAAATATAGTTTATAGTAGTTCCGCGGTCGCGGATATGTGACTGATGCAAAAAATAGATAAAAACAATCCTTGATGCGGATATATATCATGCTAAAATTTCAGCTCGAACGGTGCAGAGCTTTTTGAGTTTATGAAGCGTAACGTAAGCGTAACAAACCAACATAACATTTATATATATATACAGATATAATGAGTGTAGGATACCAAAATGACAACGTTAAATACTCCCTTTAGAGAACGCTTTGTGTGGAATTTCCGTCAAAAGAAAGCGCTCGCCAGCTTTGTTTGTGTACGGACGGGCAAAAATGCGTGGTCACGCACACTTCATAAATTTTCCCGTCGCAGATTGCGTTGAATCATTTAATGGTATAGACTATAGAATGAGGCGTGGCGTGGCCTTTGGTGTACTGCATTACTTCTAGCCAGATTATCCTTATGGTGATGGACTTCAACGTAAATAAGTTATATCTACTACTATTATATTAAATGTGAAAGTTTGCGAGGATGGATTAATGGATGGATGGATTAAGCTCTGTATTCTACATTTTATGCAGAATGCTATTTTTTATCTCGAAAAAGTACAGTGTTCCTGTGGGATATTGCATTTACGCGGGCGGAGCCGCGGCCAAAAGCTCGTGCATTAATGAATCCAATAAACAAATCATCCATGACCCAACTAAGAATAAAATCAATTTTCTTAACATCCTATTTCCTACCCGCTCCCGCCCGCTTTGCTTGGGGAGGGAAAACTAGAATACTATTCCTACTCCTCCTACCTTTCTTCTGATTAATTTCGTTGCGGGTCTCAAGACAGACTTAGCATGTCCCTCGGGTACCCCTGAGATCATATCAAAGGGTTTTTGTGTTTGGGTACCGCTGTCGATCCTGGCTACACAGGAGTTGTAGTGGTGGGAATGTGTTGTGGGCCATTTGCCTGATAAGATCCTATCCCACTAAAAAGTTTGCGTCTTTCTAATTGACTTTTCGAATGTAGCTCTACATCACCAATAGGCCTTTTAATATTGATACCTAGATCCATAAATAATTTATATTAAGAAACTTTATATTAAAGTATAACATACCAGTATACAGAGGGTCTACACAGGCCCGGCCGCAGCTCGTCTTGCAGCAGACCTGCTCGCCGCACTCGTCGTCGTCGGTGCAGGGCGCCGCCCGCGCTGGACACGCCGTTTGCTCAGCCGGACACCTCCCGCGGAGCTCCGCTGATGCTGTATTTAAATCTGTGTAAAAAGAGCTACATTTATTGGCCGATTCTTCAACTCACAACTCAAACCAGTTAACGGAACGAGATTTTGGACATCAGATACAATCAAGATTCTATCATATTAAATTAATTACGCTATGAATAAGAACATGGGATTTAATTTTAGTAAAAAGAGCTAACCTTGACACACATTTGCACATATTCACTCATAGGAATTTTAATTTCTTGAACTAAGCTTTACAACAAAAGGCGAAATAACGCTTTCATTTTGCTAATTATCCAGCGAGTGAAGGTACCACAGATCTAAGGGAGGTTACATTAGGTTAGGCGTTCCGTCCCCCCGATGGTTGCACGCCTTGTCGTGGCGGTGGGGCTTAGTAACCGTGGACTGGACACCCACGGTGAAGCGAAGAGGCAACCAGGGCCGGCTTGTTTGCCAACAGCTGGCCCGAGGAGGGCACTCCCAGCGGACTGGAGGAGTCTGCTACGGACGCGCTTAGAGGTGGGACCGCAGAAGAAGAGGAATGCCGGTATTACGGTGCGCCGTACTCCCTATCTTCTGCGGCCGTGGAGGGATCGCAGGGGGAGAGGCGTGGTGGTGATGTGCCATTCTCCCTACCCCCTTGCGAGCTGGCGGGGCCGTTCCGTATGTTAATGGCGTTGGTGGGGCCGCAGAGGAAGAGGCAGGTTGGTATTACGGTGCGCCGCTTGCCCTATCCTCTGCGGCCGAGGTGTGGTCGGTGGCAGAACCATAGGTCAGATCTGCCACCGGGTACCGGTTGTGGAGGCTGGTATCCGTGGCCTCCTAGTAACAGACTCGGGGGGAGTCTGCTACAGTACCTACTGGTGGAGGCCGAGGAGGGAGGCGCACCTTACCATCTGGTGCGCCTGGGGCTTTCGGGCCTTGAATGGAGCCGCTTGTGAGCGGCTGCCGCCGGCGGGGTCGCGGATGTGTTTATCGTTCCCGTGGCCCCGTCACAGGGCGGCGAGGAGGAAGGTGGGGGGTGGTTTTTAGTGGGTATACCGTGGGTCTCATTAGCCTATACGGGAGTCCCACATCACCACTCGGGTGCCCCCTGCGCCTGGGTGGTATGCGTAATGCATTTCCCCCCCCGGAAACAAAAAAAAAAAAAAAAAAGTTAGGCGTTCCGTCAACTCGTTTCCCGATTTATTGCATAACTAAATACTCTACCTTGTATGAACAGTAGGCACGCGCAAAATAGCGTCACCCTCAACGTGCTGACCATCATAGCTGCATCACTGTGTCGCCACCTAAAACAACAACACCACGTTAACTAAATAAGTCGGTACCTACGTCATCATAATCAGAGAAAAATATTTCGATTCCAGTTATAGGACATAGGCCAGCATTAATTTCAACAGACACTACTACAAATTACAATATATTTTATTTGTCACTAGCTGGTGTCCGCAACTTTGTTCGCGTGTAACTATTAATGCAAATGGAACCCTAATATAAAAGTAGGCTACTTTTATTTTAGAGTTACTCCTAGCATCAGCTATCTGTCAGTGAAAGTCCGGTCAAAATAGGTTCGACTATTTCAGAGATTAGCCGGAACAATCAGACGAACAGACAGATAGACAAAAAATGTACAAATAGATTTTTTTGGTGTAACGTTTGGCTTTCATATTCTTTTTAGGGCTCAAATATAGATAAATCATTGAACAAAATAAATATTGGAGTCTCTCATAATATAACAAACGTTGCTTGCTTGTTTGCTTGTTTTTTTATAGATAATGGTATGGAACTCTTCGTGCTCGAGTCCGACTCGCACTTGGTCGGTTTTTATAATACAGACTGAGTACTTTAAACTCCTGGTACAATACGTGATGGCTCTATAGAAGCCGTTATCAACGGACCGTTGACAGTTAATATTGTGTGATCATTATCAGGAAACAACACAGGTTTCTTTTCGGAAAGAGTTTGCTGTTTTACTTCAAATAAAAGTAAAAGTTGAAACTACTTTCCGTCTTTATTTCGTTACATAATCAGATTTTTCTAAACAAACGTATGTAAAATTTGCTCTACATTTCTGTAAATGTTACTTAAGTAATAAACATAGTATATTTTTGAAACTGCCGTAACTACTTTGCTCTATTGGGTAACCTAGTTGAAAATGCCTTGTATTTATTTAGGTAAAATCTCAAAACTTTGGGTTTTTAAATTAAATCTAAACATTTTTGGATCAAATCTAACAAAATCTATGGTTATTCATTACTTAACAACAATAGAATTAAGTATAACGCCATAAAAAACTTTATAAATTACTGGCAACATAGTCTGATGTTGAACACTTTTGAAAATGGAACACAATTAAAATTCACCTCGTATCTAATCGTGAGTCATTATAAATTATTGTAGAGTACCACCGACCTAATGCAGCCAGCCTTGCAGCTTAAACAGTAGTACACACGCGCGTTAGGCAACACTAATTTGTTAAATTACACAATACCTGTTACGCAAATTGATTACAAAACGCTAATAACTACTCATTAATGTTCCAACAACTTATATGCTTCTTATTCTGAAGACACTTGAAGTTAATCCTTACTATGAATATATATTTTTTAATTATTACTGCTGCTCTTTGCAGCACCATACTATTTTGTTTCCTCCTGCTGTGTCCAAGTTCTTTTGTTTTTTTCGCATTTTTACTTTTTAAATCCAAGAGCCGTTCTCTATTGTGACGATTACACCTCTTCGACATATTCCAGAAATTGTCTTCTAAGTTTCTTGTCATCCAGAATAAACTTTATGTTCTCTACTTTTATATGTAGACGTTGCTCACAGTCTAGTCTTCTCCTACAACCAAATCGTTGCCATTCAGTGAGTATAATATTATATTTGCGGTGTTTCTTCGTCATAGGACCAGAAAATGGATTTTCAGTCAGCTTAAATCGACGCAGATAGCTTTTGAAACCACCATGCCGCGTGTACGGAGCGTCGCTTCGTGGCGTCAAAACTTTATTTTTCTCTCGACGACCTCTGTGGCTTAGTGGTTGAGCGTGTTGGTGTTCAAGCGGGTCGCGGGTTCGAATCGCCGAAGCAACAAAAAGTTTTCTGCGTTACTTGGTCATGGACGTGTATTAAATATGTGTATAATCACAGAATAAATAATAGTACCTAATATAAAAGTATTAAATATATTTCCGTTGTCTGGTACCCGTAACACAAGTTCTTCGAGAACTTACCACGGGACCAGATTGACGTGGTGTGAAGCGTCCATTGATATTATTATTTTTATAAACGCGAAGGTTTGTATGTATGGATGTTTGTGATCTTTTCACGCAATAACTACTAAACGGATTTTGAAAAAATTTGGTATGATAGGAGTTACGACTCTGGATTACCATATAAGTTACTTTTTATCGCAGCAAAATCCCCACAAGATTTCTTTTTACGCGTACGAAGTCGCTGACAACATCTAGTAAGCAATGAACAAACAACATCATATTTGAATGAAATATGTATGTTGGAAAAAAATCGGAACGCCTCTTTTTAAATGGACAATGGTCATAGATATGAAATAACTTATCCAAGCAAAACGATAGGTCATAGACAATTATTTGAGGAAAAGTTATCCTAACTTAACTGAGGTACAATTTCATAATCTTTATCTTTTAAATCGGAATTTCAATGCATTCGGAATTTCAATGCATCAAGTGTGTCCGAGAAATGTAATTTCCGAAAGCTTTTTAATAAAACTTGCGACGTCTAGAGACTGATTACATGCAATATTGCGTGCTGCTTTCTTTCACTACGCCTTATAAAGCTCTTCAATATATTTTATTCCTGCACTTATCATTCTATATTCTAGTAGGTAGTATCGCATATCTATACAAATATATAAAATTCAAGTGTCTGTTTATAAATTCAAATTAGTAGCTTTGCACTAAATCCATACTTCCATACTAATATTATAATGCGAAAGTAGCTCTGTCTGTCTGTCTATCTGTCTCGCTTTCACGCCAATACTACAGAACCGATTTAAATGAACTTTGGTATACATAATATAGTCTAGAGCCTGAGAAAGGACATAGGCTACTTTTTATCGCGGGGAAATGTACGGTTCCCGTGGGATATTTTATTTACAGTTTCGCATAAAACTACTAAACCGATTATAATGAAATTTGGCACAGATATAAAGTAGGCCTGAGGCCACGGGGAAGGACATAGGCTACTTTTTATCGCGGGGAAAGGTACTGTGAGATACTTTATTTACGGTTTCACGTAAAAAATACTAAATCGATCATCTTTAAATTTGGCA
Source organism: Glaucopsyche alexis (assembly GCA_905404095.1). NCBI lineage: Eukaryota > Metazoa > Arthropoda > Insecta > Lepidoptera > Lycaenidae > Glaucopsyche > Glaucopsyche alexis. Next base: position 18,281,019 of record FR990045.1, read on the forward strand.
CAGATATAAAGTAGACCATGGGGAAGGACATAGGCTACTTTTCATCGCGGGACATATACGGTTCCCGCGGGTTACTGTATTTACGTGGTTAGGGCTGCGGGCATCAGCTAGTGCATAATATGTCGAAAGATTAAAAACTATATATTTATAATCTAACGAAAAATAATGTGTGAAATTATAGGCAGCATATTCGCGTCAGGAGTCTATCAACATTTTACAATTTCACTAGTTTTATTACAATCTAACGGTTTTTACAATTTTACGGTGACAAGTATACGTACCTACACCAAAAAATATATTTTATAAATCCAAATATAATACCAAAAATGTATATCCCCCACGGCACATATTATTACTAAACAGTTACAACGTAACCCACTGGTACAAGGTCGTGCACAAAGGCTAGTATTTCATAAAATCATAATATTGAAATTGATCCGTGCTCACTAGACTCTACACGTGACTCTACAAATATGATCTCAACAGCTTCATAGCTCCTGTCGAACAATGATCCTCCTTCTATAGGTATTAGGTACTAATATGATAAATGTTTGTTTGTTTGGATTGAATAGGCTGAAACCACTAAAACTTGGATGAAAGGCATGGATTTAGAGTAAACCACGGGGAGTGCCATATACTACTTTTTATTGCGGGAAAATGTACGGTTACCGCGAGATTTTATGAACGTCTTCATAGTTCATTAATCATACCTAATAAGCAGTAGAACATAATGTACCCAAAATATCCGTAATTCAATTAAATGCAATGTTTTTGAATTTATTGTTGGAACCCATATTGAATTGAGTAACTATACTTTACTCTGTTGTGACTATAATAAAAGTATTTAATCTTGATAAAGTGAGATCAATAACCCTCTGTGCTAGTAATGCGCACGTACGCAGCGGACCATTACATTCAATTTCTAATATTATATTATCTAATTCAATTTACGCGCTACAATTACATATAATTAAAATCTTTTACTGCATATTATATACCTAAGAAAATAGAAATTGAGTATGGTGAATGTAAGTATATTATAAAATTTGAGTGTATCATCATCATCAAATAGAACATAAACTTAACTACAATTTTTATAAAAACTATGACCCGACTACGTAAATTAATAGCCTTTTTTTTTGTTTTCGCAGGGAAAATCTTCAGAAGAAACCCTAGCCTTGGGGACATTGGCAAGAGTAGGTTATGTGAGATTTTTATCCACTAAAATCCTGTGGCTGCCTATTTCGACGCAACAGAGGGGCTACGGGAACTCAATGAACACATCGGCAGACCCCTTGCATCGTGCTTATAAGCTAATGTTCGGGACAAATCCGAAGTCCGCACTGCCGCTTCAAATGGTACCAAATACCATGCCTCTCGGGTCATACCGGTCATACAGGAACTAGAAATATAGTTACGACGTGATTTTCCTGAAGTAGTCCAAGTATATGTTACCAACAAGGTATACCTTATAGATACGTCATGTTTGGGGATTTCGTCATTGCTTAAAGAAGCATATATTCTACCATATCAATTAGAGTAATCATCATCATCACCACCACCATCACACCATACATCATCATATTATCACAGCCTAAAGATATATTTTTATTACGCTGTGATATTATGATGATATTAAAGATACTTTTTATAGTATTTTATACCAACACGGAGATCTTTGAACATCACTCTGCCGTTTATGGACCTATTTGCAATTTTTTTTTGTTATTATAACGGGTATAATTCGAAATTGGTCTTTTACTCACTAAAGTGGAAACCTGATGATGGGATCCATGTGGAATCGAGTGAACCCTTCGAAATTTATATGGACACATAGTGATTTAGACTTTTCCTGAAGTAACACAAGCATATGCTACCAAAAAATAAGATTTGGCACCAAGGTATACTCTGGATCCAAAAGCACTGAACAGAACTCTTCAGTCTTTAAAGATACCCGTTTGGAAATTTCGGCATTGTTCAAAGAACTGCAAGCCTCTTATACAATGTAACTTACATTTATCATCATCATCTTATTTACAATACCTAATGGAAGCTTACCGCGTATTCAATAAATAATTAATGTATAAACATTTGATCGTTTATTTTAAACGTTCTTAAATGTTTTAATAATAATTTAACAAATATCACTAAAAAGCTAAAATGATTAACCCTTTAATTATTTACCGCACAAAAAGTATGAAATAAAATTTATTTTTTAAATAACTCCCCATTTTAAATTCGGCAAGTATTTTAACTATTTCTCTACTCAATCTTCATAATTTTGAAGTCGGTACCAGCAAACTTGAACGTGAGTTGTATAAAATATTGTACAATACTGTTTGAGTTGTACCCATTTCAAAATTAAGAAGATTGAGTAGAGAAATACTTAAAATACTTGCCGAATTTAAAATGGGGAATTAAATATAAAATAAATGTTATTTCTGAATACTTTTTGTGCATTTTTACTTTGGAAGTAAGTTTGAATTTTTTGTTTAAAAAAATATATATATCAATTAGCAAGGCAGCAAGACTGCAAGACGTAGGTAAGTTAAAGAAATGACGTCTTATTTATAAAAATCTGTAGCGCCGATGTTTGCTTACTAATCTTGTAAGAATGGAGGATATGACGTAACGCGCATTGTTCAAATAATTTTTACTTTCTCCCAGTCCCGTGTATAACACGGCCTCGGCGTGGCCGACGAACTTTAAAGTCATTCATCACGATTACGATTTATTATTAGCAAGCATTTCAACAACAATAATATTATTATCTACGGTCGTTTCATACCACGTCAGTCTTGCCCCGTGGCAAGTATCCGAAGTACTTGTGTTACGAGGACCAGACAACGGGTAGTACTTATATTTAATATATTTTAGATTTTTATTATATAATATATACCTACAATCCACATATTTAATTCAAATAATACATCTATGACGCAGGAGTGCACAGATACATATAAAACTTTTTGTTACCTCGGCGGGATTTGAACCCACAAATTCTGCTTAAACACCGACGCGCTCAATCACTAAGCCACAGAAGTCGTCAATAATAAGTTTAATTAAACCTAAATTTGATACTTCAATAGCTTAGGTATATTATAAAATTATGCATCCATTGTAATAAGATTTTTCTTCAAAATTAGGGTAATTACGTTAGTAATATATATTCTTTGATTAGGGTGCTTACAATTCGTAATAGGGTCAGACGGTCACGGCTCACGGGTCATAAATGTTGCAGTAGTAAAATACTTGGTGATTTTTTTTCGGACCACCCCCTCCCCCTTTAGGCATCAGGTGATTAATGGACGATCCCTAAGTAGGTAGGTTTAGTTTGTAAGTTTCAAAGTGAGTGAACTCTGTGAGACTGTGACGGGTTTGAAGTACTCGGGTGATGCAAGAGGCTGCGAGCGTGTCGAGTGAAAGGCTCAGCTCGCTCCAGGTCCATATAATGCTTTCTTTACCCTATAGATTGACCCATATGCATGCAAATGCAATGCAATCTTTATGCAAACGTCTAGAACATTCCTCACTCCTTCCGATTCAGCTTTAAATATGCTAAAATATAGAGCCTTTCTTTTATTTTAATTGTATAAGAGATTCAGATTTTAAATAATTACGAGTATATTACTGAGTAATGGTTAATCTAATAGAGCTTATAACTGGCTTATAACTTACTAGCTTTTGCCCGCGGCTCCGCCCGCGAGAAATGAGGTTTTTTGGCCACTCCCGACTGAACTAAGTTAAATCTGTATCTTCCTTATCTTACGTTATCTCTTTAATAACTAATTGTTTGTCCGAAGCACTATCATACCATAAACTCTTAAGCTATGAAAGACATTAAAAAAATATACACAATAGTACATTAACCCTCGGGAACACTATTATATATCTTTTTGGGATAAAAAGTAACTGCGCGTTTGTCCAAAGCATAAACCACTGCCATACCAAATTTCATTCAAATCAATTCAACCGTTTAGCAGTAAAATACAGTCAAAGTACACACAATAATAATACATTATCCCTCGGGAACACCGCAAATTTTTGGGACAAAAAGTATCTTATGTCCTTTCCCAGGACTCAAAGTATCTCTGTACCAAATTTCATCAAAATCGGTTCAGCGGTTAAAGCGTGAAGAGGTAACAGACAGACAGACAGACAGACACACTTTCGCATTTATATAGTATGGATTAGTATGGATATGGAAGTATGGATGTACACAAATTAAAACATTATCCCTCGGGCACACTGTATATTTTTGGGATAAAAAGTAGACTGTGCGTTTGTCCAAAGCATAAACCTGCCATACCAAATTTCATTCAAATCAATTCAACCGTTTAGCAGTAAAAGACAGTCAAAGTACACACAATAATAATACATTATCCCTCGGGAACACCGCAAATTTTTGGGACAAAAAGTATCCTATGTCCTTTCCCAGGACTCAAAGTATCTCTGTACCAAATTTCATCAAAATCGGTTCAGCGGTTTAAGCGTGAAGAGGTAACAGACAGACAGACAGACAGACAGACAGACAGACAGACACACTTTCACATTTATAATATTAAGTATGGATAGGAGATGTTCCTTCGTATTGTATAAGTACACACGAAAATCTATTATTTACAGAGGTAGTCAGTAAGTAGAGTTTATTAAGTAAATTAATAAAAGTTAAGGTAAGTGCTACGTTCGAAAGTTATTTTGATTTACTTTTATGGCATACAAATGGTGACGATTCGGACGCGACTAAAATGAATTTATTTTCACTTTACAAAATTGTGAATTTGTATGGAAACTTAAAATAATACTATCATATGTATAGAATATACGAGATGACGTTCAAATAATAGAAATCAAATAATACTTAAAAATATGTTGTAATTAGGAATAATTTTAACGTAAGTATATATTTGTCTCGTAGAATATAATATTATTCTCTTTATGACCACTAGTATAAGTAGGTATCATTATATTCATGTGTATTTACTTTTTGCTAACGAGCTATATCATTTAACTTTTATGCAAATTAACATCGTATAACATAATGTATGTATATTATGTAAGTTACATTGTAATTTGTAAGTTGTAATATACTTAAATACCTATTAAGAGTTTGTTCTACATTCTGGCTTTGATGAAACACGTGAAATGAAATAGATATCCTACTACTATTATAAATGTGAAAGTTTCTGAGGGTATGGATGGATGAAGAATCGTTACTATTTCCTACAAAAACTACTGAACAGATTTTGTTGCAATTTTGTATGGTAGTAGTTTAATATTTCTTATCCCCAAAAAGCAGTGATCCCGTAGGATACTTTATTTTAGCGAGACGGAGCCGCGGGCAAAAGCTAGTAGTTATATATAATGTAACTTATAACAAGTAACTTGTTAGTTTCTATGGTACGGAAACAATTTAACTGAAGTAGTTAAAGTATTTGTTGCTTTCATAAGAAATTTAAATAACATAATCTACTAGGTGGTCCATGGGCGTAGCCAGGGTTTAGGGGGTTCAAACCCCCCCCCCCCCCCCGAAATGGGCCGGCTGGTCCATGTGGATAATCCATATACAGAGGCATATTTAGAAATTTTGCGCCCGAGGCCAATTAAAATATTTTGCCGCCCCAATAACCCTATCCGAAAGATGAATGCTAACTTTATCTATATGTATGTGTTTATGTTAAATGCGTTCAAACTGAGAAAGCGAGCGAATGTTTTTACGCTTTAACCTGTTAAAATCTTTTATACTTTTTATACTTTTAAAGCCCTGAAAGAATGTTGTACTTAAAAAAAACAATAAAATCAATAGCCTAGAACAGGGTTCGCGAACCTATGGCACGCGTGCCATCGAATCCTCGAACGTATAGCATGCGACACAATATTTTAGGCACGTCACTGATCACAAAATTTTGTAATTATGTACTACGATTAAAGTGTGAAATACGTATTTAAGGTATATGACAAACCTAACTTAATAAGTTATTTTTGTCATCTATTTTGCAACATCAGAAATGACAATTTTACTTTAATTTAAATTATAAAATTATCCTATTTTCACTTTGAAGTGAAAATTGAGGTTTAAAATTTATTTAGGGTTTAAAATTAGAAGTGAAAACAGATTTAACCTATTAAATAGGAAAAAAATTTTGCTCGCTCGCGTTTAACATAAGGAACATATTATATTATTTAGTAGCGATGTTCTGTTTTAGTCAGTTCATTTTATGATATTTTTTTGAAGTTCACCATTATTCAGTGTTTAAGTTTAACGATTGAATAGATTTTAACCTATAGAATGGGAAAACAATTTTGCTCGCTCGCTTCGCTCAATCGTGTTTAGCATACAGAACATATTACTGTAAAATTTAGTACCGACGTTCAGTTTTAGGCTTTTGATATTTGTATTTTTCGAATTACACAGTCTTTCAAAATAAACCCTGAAACAGGTAAAAACGAAAAAAAAAAAAACTGGGCGCCCATTATTCTACGCGCATAATAGGTATACATTATATTATAAAATAATACTATTTCCACAGTCTTGTAGGGTTTAAAGTTTGAACAGATTTAACCTATTAAATAGGAAAAAATTTGCTCGCTCGCTTCGCTCGCTCGCGATTAACATAAAGGGCATTATATTATTTATTACCGATGTTCTGTTTTAGCCGGTTGATTATATGGTATATTTCCGAAGTTTACCGTTATTCAGTGTTAATATTTTAGTTAAACATTTGAACAGATTTGAACGTTTGAACCTATAAAATAGGAAAAAAAATTTGCTCGCTCGCTCGTTTTTGGGTTAAAAAACGTATTATAAAAGTTAGTACTGACGTTTAGTTTTAGACTATATATACCTATTTCTATTTTTTCGAATTACATAGTCTCTCAGGGTTTAAAGCTTAAACAGGTAAAAGCGAAAAAGAAAAATATTCTAATTCCTCTAATAAGTTAAAGACGGCCCTGGTTATTTATTGTACTTGTCGTTTTATTTTCTTGAACCCCCCCCGAAACTAAAACCTGGCTACGCCCATGAGGTGGTCCCTGGCTTCGTGCGCGCAAAAGGAAATCTCGCGAGAACCGTAGACCGTAGTCCGTACACCGTTGCCGCGATAAAAGTAAACATAATATCTGATAGTCCAGAGCCATATGAAATTTCATTAAAATCCGTTCAATAGTTTTGCGTGAATCCATCAATCTATTCATCCTTCCATATTTATAACAGTATAAATATATATTTGGGATGTCGCTAAAATTTACCCGCGACTTCATTTACGTAGAAGGAGAAGCACTTCCCCCTTTTGCGCGCTTGATTATTTTATTACTGCGATATCTTCTAAAATACTCATTGAAATCAAATGATGTAAACGGCAAATTTCTTCTAAACTAAATGAATAACGTATTTACTTGGTTAAGGATTAATTACATCTTTATGAAAACACCCTCACAAATAATGCTTTTAATTTTAGAACAAATTTGGTTAGTATAAAAAGGTTATTGTGACCCAACCTTAAAACATTGACATAATATACAGTCGCTTACTTTTTTTAGAACTTTTAAACTGTCATACATCATTTTAGCGAAACTTTAACCGTTTCCGCAGCATACGCAGCGAAAGCTCTCAAAAGGAAATAAAAAACGTTTTTGAAACATTCTTGATTGGTGCTCCGCTCGTATTGAGCTTAGCATGATGTTATATAGCCTAAAACCTTCCTCGATAACTGGACTATTTGGATAGTAACAGAAAGAATTTTTCAATTCGAACCAGTAGTTCCTGATATAAGCGCGTTCAAACAAACAAACAAACAAACTCTTCAGCTTTATAATATTAGTATAGATGTTATACTCTAAGTACTAGGAAGTACTCAAACTCTTCAGCTTTAGTATAGATTAGTAGTAACTAATCTAACTAAGCTGAAGAGTTTGTTTGTTTGAACGCGCTTAAACACGAATTGAAAAATTCTTTTTGTGTTTGATTTGTCCACGAAGGCTTTAAACTATATAACATTACGCTGCGATCAATAGGAGCGAAGCATCAGTGAAAAATGTTGCAAAAAGGGTGAAAATTATTATTCATATTTGAGGGCTTCCGTTCCGTGCGCTACGTAAACGGTTTAAGTTACCCAATAAATATATATAAAGAATTATTCCTCTTTAGATGATAAAATATCCGCAACATTCTTTAAATAACTTCTTAATTGCGATTATAATAACAGAAATTGGCGCTGACGAAGTCGCGGGCTATAGCTAGTATTATTAAAGTCGTCCTTGTAGTCGTGTATGATTGTACTGTATAGCACAAGTACAAATATATTTACTGAATGATCTCATAAGTTTCGACTTTCGTATCCTCAATACTTACATAGGTATCTATTGTCAATAATTTAAGTGGAAGCCTCGTCAGAACTTGAATACAATTTTATTGTCACTACGTTGTTAGCACGATTGAAAGTTAAATCGTGACAACTCAATTGTAGTCCCGACACTTTCGAAAACGTAATTCGGTAGAAGTGACTTAGAGCATTGTTCGCTAATGCCCCAATGCTCCATAACCCATATGAGAATCGTATCCGCTTAACACTCAAATCTAAATGTCTGTAGATAGATATGATCTTTTAATTATGTAGGTAGTAGCTTTCATTAGCAGACAAGAGCTAATTAAGATATTTTTGGATAAAAAATATGTCACGAAAATTTAGCTTTGTCTACGCTTATTATAAATATTTTGATATTTAAGACAAAGCTAGATAAAGCGAAAGATGACACGAATAAGGTCAAGTGTTGTAGCGCAAAGGAGACAGATTGTTAAAGTGACTAGTTGACTACCCAGAGCGAGCGGTGTGTTGGAGCGTCTTAAGTTTGACTATCGCTGGGGGCGTTTAGATACAAAGGCACGGGGAGAGTATACTGTATAGCATCTGAGGCATGTGAAGAGGTACACTGTAGCGCTATATCGTATAGTGCTGTAAAAATATACTACGTGAATGAGAACCCTTGTTGTCAGCGTTTATTATATCATTGAGTACAACAAAAAATAGCTTATGAAATATTTGGGAAAAAAGGCTTGCGAAAATATTTTGTCGATTAAAACGCTTTGAAAATATTTGAATTATATGGGACTAGTTGTTGCCCGTGACTTCGTGCGCGCTAAAGCTAATTTCGCATAAACCGTATATTTTCCGCGATAAAAGGTAGCCTATGTCCTTTCCCGTGGTCTACTCTACATCTGTGCCAAATTTCAACAAAATCGGTCCAGAAGTTTCGGAACCTATTCGATGCAAACAAACAAACTTTTCCTCTTTATTAGGGTTCCGTAATACTTAAGGAACCCTTATAGTTTCGCTCTGTCCGTCTGTCTGTCTGTCTGTCCGCGCCTCTAGCTCCTGTAATTATGAATATAAATTGATGAAATTTGGTGCAGTCATAGATTGGGTATAGATCACGGTTTCGGGATCATAAAAAATGATAATTTTATATTTTAGGGGTGGCTCTCCATACATGTGAAGTGGGGATGAAAAATATTTTTTCACTCTACCCCATCGTGTGGGGTATCGTAGAATAGGTCTTTTAAAATAAAGGCAAGGTTTCATACGTTACTTTTTTATAAAGTTGACCATTTTCGAGTAATCGGCCTCCAAAGTAGTTTGTAAGTTGGTCCCCCCCCTAGCATTTTTAAACTATAGGAGATAGAAACTTGCAAATTTCCATGCTGATAGATCATGCTAAAAACTCTTTAGGAAAACTATTTTGAACGAAATCGCATCATAATTTCTATTTCTAGAGCAATTATAGAAAAACAAATCAAAATAATTATAATTACATAATGTGAAATGATTATTTAAAATAATGTTTCAAAATTGGTTGCATAATTAAAAAAAAAAAACAAATTAATAATTAATAAAAAGAACTTAAATTAATAAAAACTAAAACACGCTGTCAGGTTTCAACCTACATTCGAGGACAAACACTGTGATTAACTGAGCTGCAATGATCATATTGATTGTTGCGAATTTATGTTTCTTTACCAGAATTAGAGCTAAGTTTTGAAACGCGTGTAAAATTATTAATAATATGTGCCTCTTTTACCAATTATTACAATTATTTAATAACACTGAAATATGTGTTATTAATTACCATATATTATTGTTATTTATTATAATTTAATATACTTTTAATAATAAAAGCTTCAATTTGCTAATAGCTTTACGAAAACTTTATATGGCGCTAGTCTCCCGTTTAAATCGTGGATTGTTTTAAAAAATAATACTAGATGTCGCTGTGTTATTGGATTTAAATTCTGTATCACGCTATCGAAAACCTCGCTGATATGTTTAAGTATCTGGTAACTGGTTATATTCTTACATTAAGATAGACGATCAGACAATATCGTAATTCGTAACACACTAAAATATGCTCAAATGTTTAAGTGATTAGCGAATTTTAGAATTAATAAAAACTGTCTAAAATGTCATGAATCATCAAAATCGAACAAAAATTAATCTTAAAGAACGTCTGGTAACTGGTTACTATTCGATATAATATAATTTGATTATTATTAGTCAACATTCAACAAAATAAAAGAATAATACATAATTGATAATATTACATAATAATATTATTATTAATTTATCACACGTTTATTCTATAGTGTACTATAGTATATTATATTATATACCTACTATATAGTAAACTTAATAGTTTACGGAACCCTCCTTAGACATGTCCTGACATGCTCTTGGTTAGGTTATTATATTAGTACCTATAGATTATGGTATTCATATTTTATATTATCATATATTATATATAGAGACTTTTCAAGAAGGTAGAGTTATTTAGAATTTTACATCAATAGAATCATGTAATAATTATCAACTAGTAAACATTTTTAAATCTTTCTAAAATAACGAGACTTATTAAGATTTTGAAGAAAAATATAACCAATAATTTCTTCGCACATTTTCTTGTAAAGTTTCTCACTTAAGAGACCGTTTCTGAAGCAATGGTGAAAGAGTAAAAGCTAATATTATTCTTCGGAGATAATAAATTAAAACGTGCATTCCGAGAGAGCAACTAAGTTACGATAAAGTTCTAAAGACGAGCATGCAATTCCGTTTTTAGCTTAACGACGCCATCAAAACCATCGTATGACGAGATATTGCTGATGTTAAATTTACGTAAGTTATTATAGCAGCTCCGTCTTAAGGATAAACTAAATTAAAATTGCAAAAGATTTTTAAAAACGAGTGACCCACTTTTAGGATGCTTAAATGTGAATTTTTTACAAGAAAGCCGCTCCAGAAAATGTATCCCCTTAAACTTTTATGGGCCCCATTAGTAATATATATTCTTTGCCCCAGCCTTGTTTTGAACACAATTTGTTCGGACTTAATCTATTTATTAATAAATATTTAAAAACATACAAGTTTCCATAGAAATAAAATGAAATCTTTACATATTATAATATTATAAATGCGAAAGTGTCTGTCTGTTGTTACCTCTTCACGCTATAACCGCAGAACCGATTTTTATGAAATTTGGTATACACATACTTTGAGTCCCGGGAAAGGACATAGGATATTTTTTATCCCGAAAAAGTACAGTGTTCCTGCGGGATAATGTATTTAAGCGGACGGAACTGCGGGCAAAAGCTATTATAAAAATGTAGAGCTACTAGAGCATGCAACGAAAGCTGAAATATATATTTATTTCCATTTTAAAGCAGTCTTGAAAATTTTAAAATATGTAGAAGAGGCCAGAGTTCCATTCTTTATTACATTAGAGCCCGGCCCTCCTATTTTCTTTTGAAATGTTGGACAAACTAATGAAGTGTGTGGCAGTGGCGAACTCTCGAAAGTGAGTTTTCACTTGAATGGTATGTCGCATGAGCCGGGTGAAAGTATCCACTCGGACAGAACGATTAGTACCAATCGCGAGCGTTATATTTGTTTTAATTATCAAGTATTTGCTGACAGAAGCCAAACCGCAGTGGGCTAGCGTGGCGGACTACAGCCTAAACCCCGCATTGAGAGAAACGAGCCTCAGCAGTGGGGACGTAAGTGGTCGATTACCGCCGTGTTATATTTTTGCCGACAGAAGTTTAGATAATTTGAGTTCATATTCAATAATATACTAATAACAAAAAAAATGCGCTATAGAACTGAATATCTCGCAAACGGATACCTGCATAAAATTCGTCTTAGCAACCTCTAAATGTTTTTAAAAGACCTATCTAAAGATACCTCACACTATGGGGTAGACAGTAGACGCGAGAACAAATCCATTACAAGTAGGTAGGTAAGTACCCGAAAATTTCTTTCATTTTTCAAATCTCGTGAGAGGTTTAAATATATTTTTGTGGCATAATTTATCATACATACTGACAACATTTTGTTATGGAGTACAATTTTAACAAGAAATACAAATTAATTGTTGCGTGTTAAATTCGACGAACGAGTGTCATTCAAATGATTTACAGATTTACCATTATAGTCTGATTCACAAGATCTATTTCAATGAATTTCTGTTCAAGGGCACCGAAAATTATGACCGAAAATGATGATATATTTAGATTAATGAGATATTTCCAAAAAACCATACCCCATTTTTTTACTAAATTGTTTATAATATAACTTTTGCAATGTTTTCGAGCCCCTCTTGAAAATTTTCAAAAAGTTTCTAGAGGTCATTCCGAATCGAATGAGCCCTAGATCATAATTTTCGGTGCCCTTGGACAGAAATTCACTGAAATGGATCTTGTGAATCAGACTACTAGGCGGACGCTCATATTAGATAAATTACGGTGAATAAAAAGTGTTCAAAGATTGCATGTACGGTGAAGTCCAGTTCGGTCATTCGGTGCAAGCCATGCACAAATATAATCTGATTTAGTTTGATGTGTCCGTTACGATGCGTGCACTGACCTACACAGAACGCGGATCTGCGGGAAATTACTATTTACTTATCGATACAGCTACGTCGTTACTCCTGTTACCTGTGTACCGTTACGTAGCTAAATTTGTGCATTCACCAACCTAGATCGCGGTCGTAAACATGCCATTATTGCACTATATCTCCACTATGAATATCATATCACCATTATCATAGAGAATTCCAGTGTTCCTTTCCATTATTATTCTCCTCGTTCCTCAGTTCTCAGTTTATATTCAATTATGTATGTGATATGAATATTATGCTGAATGGGTTATGTTGTCTATTTTTACCATATTTATAATCTCTTAGGGGCATATTACACTATCATTTATCTTGGATCATAGATCTATGAGTCAATGTTATTGGATAATGTAATATCAAGGAATTTGTAAGTATTATATACAACAGGAAAGAGTACTTCAAACTTTATTTTCTTTTAATTCAATCAAAAATGATCTTTACTACTCAGACTTAAAGCTTATCACGTGCGCAATAAAAAAACCGGTCCCGGTGAGATAGCTATAAGTTATCCCTGTGTCTCGTTCTAACAAGTAACCTAGTGTAGCCAGTTTATATCTTTCCTTAAATTTCAGGTTTGGTAGATTTTATGTGCGATATAGTGTATAAGCAAGAAATAATAATAAAATCGGTTAAATATTATGTTATTCATAATCTGAGAGAGAAATGTAAAATAAAAATTACTAGTTATTTAGAACCTACCTACTAACCGATAATTATAAATTTGTTATTTATTTTTTGATTATTTGCATTTTGGTAGAGTAAAATGGAAGAAATGAAAATAGAATAGTTGCAACACAAAACGCCCTGTATTTCCCTTGGAACATTCTAGATGTTCGGGTGACAATATGATTTAATAGGGATATAGGACATTTATATTATTTTACCTACCTTCATGATATTGTGAAGACTTAAACTCAAAATACCGTCCTATCTATATAACAAACTACAGTGGGCTAGTGATAACGAGTTGACTGTCACTACTAGGGGTTCATCTTTTTTGCTTGTCACGCCGCTACATCACACATCTAGTTTTAGGGGCAGCTTCAGATATCTCGCCAGTAAAATCTGGAATAATCTTTTACCACCGCTTCGTGCTCTGAAAACAATAGATGGCTTTAAGTCAAACCTCAAAGCACACTTACTGCGTCAACAACTTGAAGCCTAGATTGTCACTGGCGTCTGAGAGCTCTGCCCTGCGCGGGGTCCGCGCGCGGTGTGCGGCGCGCACGCCTGCCTCCTCATCTGGACAGCTAGTCGCGTGACGTCACGTATCTCTGACTCTGAGACCGGACTCGTTATATTACATTCACTCATTTACTTACTGAAGTACTTATATATTTTTATTTATTTATTTTTATTAAGTACTTTTCACGGATTATATTAAGTATTTTATTGGCATTACGTACATTATATTAATTATGTCTCTTAATTTTCATATAATATGTAGGTATACATTATATTGTTATTTTGTACGCTGCTGCTAGTGTGTATCTGTCGGTCGCCTGACAACAGCGAGGATCCACAGAATACCAGGGGTTGCGGTATAGTTATGTGCTATGCCGCGATCGCACACCTGAGTGGAGCCCTATTCAACTACCGTTTGCATTGCACTGCCTTACACCTAAGTACCTAACCATCAGGTTTAGATAATCTCTGATTGTTTGTTTAATTTGGCTGTCTTTTTTTTTATTATTATTACTTTTATATTTTATTATTATTATTGTATATTTAGCTATTTGTTGTTTGTTAATCTGTTTTCCTTCAATTAGGTGTTTTATTTTTAATTTTTTCTTTTTCTGTATGTTAGTGATAGTTTTGTTTATATCAGATACCTTGTGATAATTTAGTGTGATGTGAATGTGAGGGTTGAATAAATGTTTATTTATTTTTTATTTTATTTATTTATCTTGGTTGGCGTGAATATGCAATCAAATGAATTGGGGCTTGGGCTTGCTGTGAATAACTCGAAAATCCAACACGGCGGAACATCCAAGATGGCCGCCAAGTCATTTTTAATGCACTCCTACAATATGGGTATCAAATGAAAGGGCTTGCTGAGAATAACTTGAAAATCCAACATGATGGAACATCCAAGATGGCCGGCGAGTTATTTTTAATGCACTCCTACAATATGGGTATCAAATGAAAGGGATTGCTGAGAAAAACTCGAAAATCCAACATGACGGAATGTCCAAGATGGCCGACAGTCAATTTTGATGTAATCCTACAATATGGGTATCAAATGAAAGGGCTTGCTGTGAATAACTCGAAAATTCAACATGGCGAAACATCCAAGATGGCCGTCAAGTCATTTTTAATGCACTCCTACAATATGGGTATCAAATGAAAGGGCTTGCTGAGAAAAACTCGAAAATCCAACATGACGGAACGTCCAAGATGGCCGACAGTCATTTTTAATGCACTCCTACAATATGGGTATCAAATGAAAGGGCTTGCTGAGAAAAACTCGAAAATCCAACATGACGGAACGTCCAAGATGGCCGACAGTCAATTTTAATGTAATCCTACAATATGGGTATCAAATGAAAGGGCTTGCTGAGAATAACTCGAAAATCCAACATGATGGAACATCCAAGATGGCCGACAAGTTATTTTTAATGCACTACTATAATATGGGTATCAAATGAAAGGGATTGCTGAGAAAAACCCAAAAATCTAACATGACGGAACATACAAGATGGCCGACAGTCAATTTGAATGCAATCCTACAATATGGGTATCAAATGAAAGGGCTTGCTGAGAATAACTCGAAAATCCAACATGGCAGAACACCCAAGATGGCCGACAAGTTATTTTAATGCACTCGTACAATATGGGTATCAAATGAAAGTATGGTGTGTTGGGGTTTTTTGAGGTCCTTACTGAGTAGAGTAAAATCTCTAGGAGGTCTCCTTATTGAAGAGCTTGACTGTACTAAATTAACCGGCAAACGACCTTGCAACAATGATGCGTTAAATGAGATGAACAGACTGAGAAACCTATCTAGCGATAACTAAAAAGTAAAAAATAAATTAAAAGTAAAAAAAAACTTTTTTAAAAAACAAGCTTTTATTTGAATGCGCTAAAAATAATAAAATATTTTTCCTTTAAAACTTTTACTATCAACTTATAACGTAATAATTACACAATTTATATAAATAAAAGCTTGTCGAGAATCAAATAAATTGTCTCATAAATCTATCAGAACAAGTTACTTGATTTACTTCTTTGATTAAAAGAAAAAATTGCGGGATTCGAACCAGCGACCGGCTTGATCACCAACATGCTCAATCACTAAGCCAAAGAGGTCGTCAAACATTTAATTAGTGAAAAATATACTTAACCACGTGGTAGTGCTCATGATTACAAACTTTCCCAAAGGAACTTTTTTATTTAATTCACCTCAACCTAACATTAGGTAGCGAATTAAATAATAATAAAAAACAACGGGTTGCACTCCGGGAGTGCCGGTAGAAGTGAAAAATTTCAAAAGTGGGGCCATTTAACTAGACACTTTTCTCCTTAGTGTTTTCACTATACGTCAAATTTCAAAATGGCTCCAAAAATCTCAAAAGTGGGGCCATTTAACTGGAGACACTTCTTTTCTCTATACTGATTTCACCGTACGTCAACTTTCAAAATGGCCCCAAAAATCTCAAAAGTCGAGCCATTTAACTCGAGACAATTTTCGTGGGGGGACAATTGGAGGTAAAGGCCAATGTAAGGGTAAATGTGATGGGGATGATTAGCGGTCAAGGTCAAGGCCAAAGGTCAATAGTTGGGGTCAAAAGTAAATACGAACTAAAATAGTTTCATGCTCGCGTAAACCAAGACAGCAAACAATTGCAAGTTGCATCTTATGACTTTTCGATCAGATTCACGTGTCCTGCTCGAGTTAAACAGATTTTACCCATCCCAAGAAAAGTGCACAGTGCCGCTAAAGGAATTTTCACTTATAACAAATGCTCTAAAAAGTTTATTTGGTTAAGATGTTTGTTATCATGAGCATTATCACGTAGTAAAGTGTTTTACACTAATTAAAAGTCACTCTATAATATACGTTTCAGCAACTTGTATTATCATTTATGACATATTATTTTTAAACAAAAAATTAAACCGACTTCCAAAGTAAAAATACACAAATAAGTATGAAATAAAACTTATTTTCTAAATAATTCCCCTTTTAAATTTGGCTATTTCTCTACTTAATCTTCTTAATTTTGAAGTCGATACCAGCCCAAACGATATTCGACAATATTTTATAGAACTCACGATCATATATTTTGCCGGTACCGTGGCGGTGGCTTAAAGTTCATATTAAGAAGATTAAGTAGAGGAATAGCCAAATTTAAAAGGGAAATTATTTAGAAAATAAGTTTTATTTCATACTTTTTTGTGTATTTTTACTTTGGAAGTCGGTTAATTTTTTTGTTTAAAAATAATAATTTCACCCGTTTTAGTTATATATTTTGTTAAGTTGTTATTAATACGTCTTAAGAACGTCTAAAATAAACGATCGAATGTATAATTGAATACGCGCCAAGCTTCCATTAGGTATTGTTGTTAAGGTGATGATGATGATTACTGTAAGTTACAAAAGTGACATATGCTTGCAGTTCTTTAAACAATGCTGAAATTTCCAAACGCGTATCTTTGAAGACTGAGGAGTTCTGTTCAGTGCTTTTGGATCTAGGGTATACCCTAGATCCAAAAATAAGATGTTGAAACCAAGGTATACCTTGGTTTCAACATCTTATTTTTAGGAGCATATGCTGCATTGTGTTACTTCAGTAAAAGTCAAAATCACTATATGTGTCGATATAAATTTCGAGGAGTTCCCTCGATTCCTCATGGATCGCATCATCCGGTTTCCACCTTAGTGACTAAAGGACCAATTTCGAATTAAACCCTTTACAACAACAAAATAATTTTTCAAATAGGTCCATAAACAGCAGAGTAATGTTCAAAGATCTCCGTGTTAGTGTAAAATGCTATAAGAAGTACCTTTTATATCATCATAATGTGATGACGTATGGTGTGATAGTGGTGGTGATGATGATGTTTACTCTAATTGACAGGGTGGCATATGCTTGCAGCTTGCAGTTCTTTAAACAACGCCGAAATCTCCAAACATGTATCTATAATGAGTCAGGAGTTCTGTTCTATACTTTTGGATCCAGGGTATACCTTGGAGCAAAATATTACTTTTTGATAGCATGTGCTTGGACTTCTTTAGAAAAAGTTGAAATCGCCATATGTTTCCTTACTTCAACTAATGTGTCCCCAAATTAAAAATATTGTTGTCACCCTTGTTAAAAAGAGACGGAGCGGTTTGTATTGTATCTCCCTCTCGGCACAGATTTGATGCCGAGAGCTCTTTCCAGTTGTATATAATACTTACAAATTCCTTGTGTAATATAGACATATGATTCATTTTCTCCTTGATCATAGATTTTTGACATTTGCTGAGAGATTGGATCCAATACGGTCATAGAAATAGGTGTTGCCAGTTATTTAATATAAAAAAAAGAGTTTTTAATTTCTTGTTCGTTAATATGTTTCAAATAATGTAATATAGTTCTTTTTCTAATTATATACTTACTTGCTTAATCTTTTTGAAATAACAAAAAACAAGCCATTCTAAAAATGACGATGTCCTTTATCAAATCGAATTCTCTGAGATCTGGTAACCCTGACATCAATACCTGTCATCAATCTGTCGAGTTCACCTTTTCGTTTTTTCTTGTATTCTTTTTTTTCTTTTTCTTTTTTAATAGTAAAATAACGGACACTGCCGAAGCAATAGTAGCGCACACCAACGACGCGTTCTCCATTGTAGTTATATATGAAGTAAAATAGGATCAAAGAACTTTGATAGTCTAATACACAGATATGACTCAATTAGTCAATTAAATTGGATCAAATATATGATCATTTATATGATCAGAGATATTTGATAATGTAATATCCCACTTAGAGAGCGAAAGAGCGTCTAATATGTGAACAACTACAGAGCACTTTATGCGAAATGAAAAGCTAAAATCACAAATGTTTTTCATCAACACATTTTTGTGTTATTACGAGTATAACAAGTTCTTTGAAATGTAATAAGTAGCTACGTACTAGGTAGGTGTTTAAAAATATTTAAAAAAAATCGAGGATTGTTGGCGTTATATTCTTTGACGTTACGTCGTAGAGTTTGCGACATCGATGAGATAATAAATTTGAAGTTACGAAAGAAAGCGTCGAGTGTCCGCTTCGTAGAATTCTGACTCATAGCATAGCATAGACGTATATTATAGACGAGGCATGTTAAGGCAAAAAGTGTCTCCAGTAAAATGGCCCCAATTTTTTAATTTTTGGGGCCATTTTGAAATTAGAAGTATGGTGAAAACAAGATGGCTGACATTTGAGTTATGGTGAAAACCACGAAGTATAGATAACAAGGAGTCCGAACGTAATGTTAAAATAATGGTCTCAATTACGGGGACAGATTTTTGCCGGTAGAGCGCGCGACGGTCCGACGTGCACTCGTTTGAAATTACGCGGGAAGTTTAAAGTTGCTATTGACAGCTCTGGAAAGATTGAAATCTTATTAAATAAAAGTTTTAGAACATTCTTAGAAACTGTTCTCGAAAAATAGATACCGTAGAACACGGTAATTGCCTAACGGTAATTTAAAAATAATTGTAATAAATAATAGTATTGGCAACACTCGGTATAATAGTATTGGCAACACTCGGTACTCGTCGGTCTCGCACGCCTAGCGGCAGAAAAGAGAACTAAGATCTGGTCCTATTATTGTGTACATAATTATTATTAAAAAGCCTATACCGTTCGGACTCCTGGTATCTATGCTTCATGGTGAAAACCAAGATGGCGTTACTTTTTCTTGTATGATTTTTTTTTCTGCTAAATGTACGTGATAGCCTATCTTGAGTTGAAATCTTTGTAGCATAGTCTCTCCGTCGCAAAAGGATTACTATATAATTTACTACACACTTATAAACAGAGCCTTTACCTAAGTTTCCAAACTCTAATTAGTATTTTTTAAACATCGAATTAGTATTTTGATATTGCAATCTTTTGTTTGCTCGTTTTCTATGGTGTTACGTCCTCATAATATTTCCTTCCTTTCTTACATCTTTAGTTCCTAGTGTTGCCATCAATTAATTTTTGAATCATTAACACCCAGTTTCAATTGAGCTTTTGATTATTTATCGTGTTTATGTCATCCAATCACAAACGACATTGAATAGATGATAAACTAACAAAAAAAATAAACCGTCATTCATAAATTATATTATTTTCATTTATTCTCCATGTGTGCTTACAAAAAATGTTAAGATATTTTTCAAATCGCACAAAATAAATTTGATTATTTATACGACCATGCACCAATACGTTAAGACTATGTCCAGAAACTGCGTATTCTTACGCACGTGAGGTCTACGCACGTAGTCGAGGTACTAGGGCCCCATACATTGCGTCCAGGAGCTACGTGCGTATTATTTTAGCTATGCGCGTATCGTACAAAATTCACACATTTTGTTGTATAAGATAAGAATCTCTACGTGCGTAGGTTTACGCAGGCTTACGCAGTTTCTGGACATAGTCTAACCCTGTTAGTTACGCGGTTACCAAAGCGGTACAGTACCGAGCTACGTTAGTAATCTATCTATACATATAATAAATCTGTAGAGAGGTCATGTCTGTACATTAAAGTTATCTAAGTGAAAATCAAAATGGGGGGTCTATAAAGGCCACAGAACATAAAAATAACGTTTTTGAAAAAAATGTCTGTCTGTCTGTCTGTGTGTTTGTTATCACATCACGCCGAAACCACTGGATGGAATAAAATGAAATTTGGCAGGTAGGTAGCTTAGGACCTGAAGGGTAAAATAGGATACTCTTTATCCCGAAAAATTAAAGGGTTCCCATGGGATCTTAAAAAACTGTACCTACCTGTTTGACGTTATTTCAGGCAATCTACTCGACGTATTTAAATAAAACTTGGCACAAAGGTAGATTGGAATATGAAATAACTAACAGTATTTTTTTTTTCTTGGAAACCAAAACGGTTCCCACGGGATCATGAAAAAACTGTATTTTTGAACTTGCTTCATAAACCGAAATAAATCATCATTTTTCGCATGTTTTCTCTTGAAATAAAACTATTAAATTAAAAATATAAAAATAAATCTATTTTTATCCTACTCAACACAAATAATAAATAAGGAGGGTTCCGTAACTATAAGCGCGTAATATGCTTTTTTTTAATTACTCAAAAAGTTACTGTCCGATTTGGTTCACAATAGTTTTCCTAAAGAGTTTTTAGCATGATCTATCAGCATGGAAATTTGCAAGTTTCTATCTCCTATAGTTTAAAAATGCTAGGGGGGGGGGGGGGACCAACTTACAAACTACTTTGGAGGCCGATTACTCGAAAATGGTCAACTTTATAAAAAAGTAACGTATGAAACCTTGCCTTTATTTTAAAAGACCTATTCTACGATATCCCACACGATGGGGTAGAGTGAAAAAATATTTTTCATCCCCACTTCACATGTATGGAGAGCCACCCCTAAAATATAAAATTATTACTATTTTATGATCCCGAAACCGTGACCTATACACACTCTATAACTGCACCAAATTTCATCAATTTATATTCATAATTACAGGAGCTAGAGGCGCGGACAGACAGACAGACAGACAGACAGACAGACAGACGGACAGAGCGAAACTATAAGGGTTCCTTAAGTATTACGGAACCCTAAAAATAGCGAAGGAGTAAACCAATAGTACAAGATCTACTTAAACTAAGAATTTGCTTTGACCGAGAGGTCAACTTATTTGGTGGTCTTTAATAAGTTACCTACTATATTTTTAGCCGGTAAAAATGTACCTTGATATTATTTCTTCAGGCTCTTGAAATATTTGCGTTCGAAATTCAAAATTTAACCGCATACATAGGCTGTGTTCCGCGGAAAATAAAACGTAGGCAAAATGGCGACTGCTGGTATAAAATAAGCAAAATGGCGGATTATGTTAGCATTATTGAAGTTAGCAAAATAATATGTGCCCTGGCGGATAATCAGTTTTTTTTAGGGCAAGCGCTAACAATCTCTATTTTCGGCGGAACACAGCCATAGTCTTTTTACCGTATTTATATTGACTGAGCAGAATAGAAGAATAACTGTTTAATAATTTCAAATACTAATCTATTTTGTGAAAAAATATTTTCAACTTTTATAACATTCGTCTTCTTTAATTTTAGTGAAATAAACTTTAAATTGATGTTATATCTTTGAGTATCCTACCATATTATAGGTACTAAATAATTGTATATAGGTTGAACTTGAAGCTTGGTAGGTATCTTATAACGAATAATGGTGTCTACAGACACACGAATTTGGTACGGAGCGTACAGCGGATCTGGTACGCTCCGTACCAAATCCGTGCGTGTGTAGAGCAGTCCGGCGGTTAGGCCGTACAACGGTGTCAGTGTTGTCAACTTAGGGATTTACCACCCAAAATTAGGGAAAATATCTACGGGGGCTTACTAGGGGCCAGGATGTTTTTACTCCTTATGAATAAATTTGTATGTAATAATAAAAATTATTTAAATGTGTCTATATAGTCAGGGATATGAAAATATAATATTGGGAGTGAAATCAGATTAAGACAAGTTAGTTTTATGTTATTCACGCGTAAGTCTTTATGTTAAACACATTACCTTTCTTTCTAGCTTATTATCTCTTAGACCTGTCAATGGTATAATTATCAGGGGTGAAGTTTGGGGAGAAATATTTTTGAGAGTTGATATAGTGATATCAACTCTCAAAAATATTTCAGGCAGTGGCCTGTTATCAATGAATTTCGGGAATCATCGCGTCGTCGAAAAACAGCACTGTAAATAGAACTCTGTGCTAATGCAATAAAACTGAAAATCGAACACACGAGTGTCGAGCTTTTCGGTCCACTGCATCGTACCAAATCCGTGCGTGTGTAGTGACACCGGATTCGGTCTGCGGATATGGTCCGCTGTACGCTCCGTACCAATTTCGTGTGTCTGTAGATGCCTACTCTGCAGCAAACCGCAAAAGTTTTTACAATACCTATACTAATATTATAAATGCGAAAGTGTGTCTGTCTATCTGTCTGTTACCTCTTCACGCTTTAACCGCTGAACTGATTTTAATGAAATTTGGTATAGACATACTTTGAGTCCTGGGAAAGGACACCGTAATTTTTCGGCATAAAAAGTATCCTATTACTTTTTATGCCGAAATAGTACGGTGTTTCTGAGGGATAATGTATTATTCTGTGTATATTTGACTGTCTTTCACTGCTAAAAGGTTGATCCGATTTGAATGAAAGTTGGTATGGTAGGTATTGGTTAATTCTTTGGACAAACGCGTAGTCTACTTTTTATTCCAAATCTATACTTCTATACTAATATACTACTATTAATATACTAATATATTATACTTCTATAATTATTAATATTATAAATGCGAAAGTGTGTCTGTCTGTCTGTCTGTTACCTCTTCACGCTTTAACCGCTGAACCGATTTTTATGAAATTTGGTATAGACATACTTTTGGTCCCGGGAAAGGACATAGGATTTTTTTATCCCGAAAAAGTAGTGTTCCCGCGGAATAATATATTTACGCGGGCGGAGCCGCGGGTAAAAGCTAGTATATAATATTCTTTGACCGAGCGGTAACGGGTCGGTCCAGAAGTCCGGCTCACAACACAAGTCACAACTCATAACTATAAGTCACTGATCTACGGAAATACAATAGATAAAAACATTAAAAAGTTCATATTATTATCACAAAAACATTAGAAATACCCAAGGACAATTATTATGGGTTTTGTACCTACTTACAACCAAAGCCAAACCCCACGAAGAATAGATACCAGGAGTCCGAACGGTATAGGCTTTTCCATAGTAATTATGTACACACTAATAGGACCAGATCTTAGTTCTCTTTTCTGCCGCTAGCTGTGCGAGACCGACGAGTACCGAGTGTTGCCAATACTATTATTTATTACAATTATTTTTAAATTACCGTTAGGCAATTACCGTGTTCTACGGTATCTATTTTTCGAGAACAGTTTCTAAGAATTTCCTAAAACGTTTATATAATTAGATTTAAATCCACGTTTCTCTTAATATTTTCTTCCAGAGCTGTCAATAGCAACATTTAAACTTCCCGCGTAATTTCAAACGAGTGCTTGTCGGACTGTCGCGCGCTCTACCGGCAAAAATCTGTCCCCGTAATTAAGACCAATAATTTAACATTACGTTCGGACTCCTGGGCCCCGATTCTCGTGCTTCGAATATCGTTTCGATTGTCAGTCTGTCCTGCTCGCGCACGCATGATTTGACGCCTGTGTGAATGAGTCAGCACGAGAATCGAATCGAGATTCGAGGTACGAGAATTGAGGCCCTGGTATCTATGCTTCATGCCAAACCCGTAAATCGACTGCAATAAAATCGTTGTGCAACGCATTGGAACGAATTATGGTAACATGATGAACATTTCGCAAAAAATGCCTAGGTGTAAGTGGTCATTGCATAATATAAATGTTAGAGTCCAAATAATTAGAAATACCTACTCATGATAACTAGCTCCATGTTATTGTCTAGTTATTTAGGAAAACGACATTGAAGCACAATCGCGCAAAGCTCAGTTGCGCAGGTGATATTATTTTATAGTGCATCTCGAAAGTTTCAAGTGCAATATTCATACAAACTAGTCGGTATACCGCAGTGCAGGGTTAATTAACATTTCTGCTTTAGAGTGTACGTACATACAATCAATTACGCTGTTTCGTAGCTCTCCCATCAAACATTTGATTAAGTGAAAACTCTATATTTTTTAATAAAAATATATTGACTTTTATGGTCGTCGTTAATTGATTTTATTCATTTTTAATACCTCTGTACCCCAACCCAACCCATGACAACCCAAATATTTTTATTAATTGCAGCCTAACGACTCTACACTTTGGATACATGAACTTTGATTTTGCTTACTTTCTGTGTAGTCTTAAAAATATACGGCATAAATTCTTATTTAATTTGTCATTTTAAGCTCACTCATACATGGTGTATTTTTATCCGAATGAAATATCAAATACAATGGCATGCTTTATAAGTTAGACTTGTAAAACAAGCATAAACAACCAAAAAGCATTAGGTATATAATAATTGAATATATTATATACCTAATGCTTTTTGGTCTCTTTGAGCAAATACGTGGCCTTAAGTTTCGGTTTACACTCGAACTTATGTACTCGTAGAATATTACAATACAGTGCACAATTTCTTAGATAAAGCTCACATTTGAGAGTATAAAATTACTCCAATGTCTCTACCGACACTGGGTCTCACTGAGTATCGGCCGGTATCTGTGACTTGTGAGAGGTACTGAAATATTCATCGTTCCTTTAAAATATATTCTCTTTATGTATGTACCTAGGAAACCACATGGGAATTACGAAAGATCGGCAAATGCAAATAAATGAATCAAGAATTCCTTGTCCCTCATAAAACTCCAATAATTGGAAAAAGGAACTTCATATATGAGCCTATAATTTATTATACCATAAATTAGGGGAAATAAATAATAATCTTATTACAAAATGGTGACCAAATTTTTTCATTATTAATAATAATCTAGTCATAATAGTACTGGGGGAATAAAGACATTGTACGGTGTATCTACCTACTTCGGGAAAATTTGAGGATAGAAAAAAACTGTGACATTTGACCCCGAGTAAATTTTAGCGGCATACGGATCAATGGGGACTTATGGAATATTATTAAGAATAAGAACCATAAAATCCCTTTTATACATATATAGCTTTCCCCTAACTTTTCCGAAGTTCGGATTTTTTTTGTATAATTTATAATGAATGACTGTATTTGTATCAATCTGGGGGCACGGCAGTGCCCCTGCCAAGTCGAGCGCGAAGCAAACACTCCCGTACCATCCTTTACTGGAACCATTTCGCCGCATTTTCAGGCCCCTATTTGAGAACCTCTGGATAAGACCAGAACGCAGAAATTTTCGTCATCCAATAAGCTATAATCACGTACTTAAAATCCAAAATTTCAAGTCTGTAGGTCATTTAGTTCCGAAGTTAAGCGAAAGCAAAGTTTCGCATTTTCGACACTCACTCACTCACTCACTCATGATCATCAAAATAGAACTAGTACTTCCCATAAACTTAGAGAGCTGAAATTTGGTACAGAGTTGGGGTTTAATGGCCACATAAAGGGAAAACTATAAAAACTAGGATAATCGATCTGGGGGCACGGCAGTGCCCCTGCCAAGTCGAGCGCGAAGCAAACACTCCCGTACCATTCTTTACTGGAACCATTTCGCCGCATTTTCAGGCCCCTATTTGAAAACCTCTAGATAAGACCAGAACGTCGATCTGGGGGCACGGCAGTGCCCCCGCCAAGTCGAGCGCGAAGCAAACACTGCCGTACCATTCTTTACTGGAACCATTTCGCCGCATTTTCAGGCCCCTATTTGAGAACCTCTAGATAAGACCAGAACGTCGATTTGGGGGCACGACAGTGCCCCCGCCAAGTCGAGTGCGAAGCAAACACTGCCGTACCATTCTTTACTAGAACCATTTTGCCGCATTTTCAGGCCCCTATTTGAGAACCTCTAGATAAGACCAGAACGTCGATCTGGGGGCACGGCAGTGCCCCCGCCAAGTCGAGCGCGAAGCAAACACTGCCGTACCATTCTTTACTGGAACCATTTTGCCGCATTTTCACGCCCCTATTTAAGAACCTCTGGATAAGACCAGAACGTCGATCTGGGGGCACGGCAGTGCCCCCGCCAAGTCGAGCGCGAAGCAAACACTGCCGTACCATTCTTTAGTGGAACCATTTCGCCGCATTTTCAGGTCCCTATTTGAGAACCTCTGGATAAGACCAGAACGTCGATCTGGGGGCACGGCAATGCCCCCGCCAAGTCGAGCGCGAAGCAAACACTGCCGTACCATTCTTTACTGGAACCATTTCGCCGCATTTTCAGGCCCCTATTTGAAAACCTCTGGATAAGACCAGAACGTCGATCTGGGGGCACGGCAGTGCCCCCACCAAGTCGAGCGCGAAGCAAACACTGCCGTACCATTCTTTACTGGAACCATTTCGCCGCATTTTCAGGCCCCTATTTGAGAACCTATGGATAAGACCAGAACGTCGATCTGGGGGCACGGCAGTGCCCCCGCGAAGTCGAACGCGAAGCAAACACTGCCGTACGATTCTTTACTGGAACCATTTCGCCGCATTTTCAGGTCCCTATTTGAGGAGCTCTGGATAAGACCAGAACGCAGAAATTTAAACATAAAAAAATCGACTGTTATTGCAAAAACCTAGCGAAGTGGGACACATCTTCTAATTAAATCTAGCCCGTAGCGTCCCACTGCTGGACGAATGCCTCCCCTTCTGCTTTTGATACGCATATAAATAAAATTAAAGGAAAACTCTGGATAAGACTAGACTGGCTTTTATACTTATACTTACAAGTTTACAAGAAGAAATAGTCGAACGATTAACTTTATTCTACTCGAACATTACACAAATTAAATAAACAAATTACACTAAAATCTAGTAAAATAAATCAATATCAACGTTTCTACAAAAAGAAGTGAAATCCCACCAAAAACATTCTGTAAAAAACTAGCCAAGTCTCGATAGAGCTGCTCGTTTATCTCTAAAAAGTAGTGAAATCTAGACAAAGTCGTTCCAAGTCTAAGGTTCCTCACTGCGATTTCTTTATTATTATAGTTGATGTTGTGTGACTTGGCCGTTGAAGGGTACACAAGGGTACAAAAGGGGCTCCATGACACCACTGCTCCAATATATGTGTTCTACAATCAACAACAGCCTAAAATGAGACACTAGCATCCAATTACCAATACCAGTATGGGCTATTATCTCGCTTAACAAACATAGGTAGTTACAACAGATATACATTACGTGTAAACAAAATTGACTTGTACCACTAACGTATAAAGAATGTTCAACGGCCAAGTCACACGACATCAACTATAATAATAAAGAAATCGCAGTAAGGAACCTTAGACTTGGAACGACTTTGTCTAGATTTCACTACTTTTTAGAGATAAACGAGCAGCTCTATCGAGACTTGGCTAGTTTTTTACAGAATATATTTTTATGAAATATAGGGGGCAAACGAGCTGACGGATCGCCTGATGAAAAGTGATTACCGTCACCCATGGACACCCACAACACCGGAGAAGCCGCAGGTGTGTTGCCGGCCTCGTAATTTATTGTACTGTTCGCTCTACAATAAAGTTTTTGCTCAATCACTTTCTAATTTGCTCGATGGTCACAGCCCACAGGCTGGTGGTTACCGGAGATGGCTAAGACAGGCCTCTGTAAGACCTAAAGCACTAACAATAGCATTGCGTCGCTGGCCGGATAAGTGGGTGTTGAAAATATTTAAATAAAACAAAGGCAACGAAGGGTTTTAGGTAATAATATTATGTTATTAAAATTATAAAATACTAGATGTTGCCCGCGACTTCGTGCGCGCAAAAGTTAATTTCCCGGAAACCGTAAATTTCCGTGGTGTCCTTCTCCGTGGTTTACTCTACATCTGTGCCAAATTTCATCAAAATCGGTCCAGTAGTTTCGGAGCCTATTCAATGCAAACAAACAAACAAACTTTTCCTCTTTATTATAATATTAGTATCTATAGAATAAATTGTACTTTAATAGGTACAATTCTATTTGAAATATCGGCAGTCGGCACAGTTGCTGTAGTATTAAAAAAATAACCAAGATCATATCTGGACTTGTCTAAGGAGAATTCCTGTGGTGGTAGCTATCCACGTGCCCTAAGTTTATATAAAATTACCTCAAAATTTCTTGTCTGATTTCGCTCAGAATAATTTTCATAAAGAGTATTTAGTATGATCTATCAGCTTACAAGATTCTATATAGTTGAGAATTACCAGGGAGGCGAACAGGTCTGTCTGACGGACAGACAGAGCGTAGCTATAAGGTTTCCTTAGATATTATGGAACCCTAAAAAGGAGGCGGTTATAATATATTCGGCTGTATTTTTTTTATATCGCGGCTCTTAACAGGAATTAAATTCGTACGCCAAGTTAGTAGTAGAAATCCAGTGAATCATGCAGATACGTATTCCACGTTCAGGTCAGTGGAATACGGAACAGGGGGAACGGGTTTCCACGCAACTGGTTATGAACGCACAATGTATGGCTAATATCGGTACAGTTTCTTCAGAACAAACACTTTCACCGTATATTTTTATATTTCATCTGATTTCGAATTTTGTTAATTTGTAATTTTAAATATTACCTACGCTGCGATAGATAGATTTTATAGTAATAGGAATGCCGAATTATATAGTAAGTTATTTGAATTTATAACGGAAAACAATCACATCTATTATAATTACAGTAGTACAATATGAAGAGTCTAGATTCTTCATCAGTTTCTTCTTTATTTGTTAACATTCTATTTCCATTTATTTAATTTTCTATATCTTTAATTTCAATACCTAAGAAAAGTTGTCCATAAGTATGTGGGATTAAAATCCATTAGAGTAAAAAAATGTAGGGAAACATCACCTAGGAGCCAGTTTACACCTTGGCCTGTTGACGTTTTCTAGGTATTCCTGAGCTAGGTAATTAATTCTAATGCCTACGTCTTTACCGACCATCTTATATAGAGACTACTCTACGTTTACCTCCAATCGCCAGACTTTGATTTTATAGACGTTTGAATTTCTGTTTTGAATTTTTTTTTGGGGGACAAATATTTTGCGTGATAAGTTACTTTCAAATATTTAAAATTCGTTGTTTCATTTAAGAATCAAGATGACACAGTGTTGTACCTTGGCCAGTATCGACCAGTTGAACCATGGCCTATAGAGAAGGTTTACATGAAAATAAATATTTTTATTTTATGATTTAAAGTTTGAATGTTTGTAAATAAACAATTTTACTATGTTCTGTCTAATTAGTGAATATTATCTTAATGACAAAGTACCCACTACTGCAGTTTTTCTTGACATGACTAAAGCGTTTGACCTAGTTAATCATAAAATATTATTAGAAAAATTAAATAGGTATGGAATACGAGGCCAAGCCAATGATTGGATTCGATCTTATTTACATGACAGAAAAATATGTACAGAAATTGCAAACATTGAAAATGATAGCAGGAAAATATATAGATCGCAGTATAAAATAAATCAAATAGGTGTGCCACAGGGAAGCATATTGGGCCCCTTTCTTTTCTTAACATACATTAATGATATAACCATGGCAACTTCCCATCCATGTGTACTATATGTAGATGACACTACAGTTCTAATTAAATGTAACAATCAATCAGCAGAGATGTACGAGAAAGAAATAAATGATGCGCTACAAGATATTATAAAATGGTTAAGCTATAATGATCTAATGGTGAATTTGAGCAAAACAAAAATGATACAATTTAGATATTACAATGCAAAAAAGATACCAAAAACTATAAAATACAATGATTTTAGTATTGAGGAAGTAGATACATTTAAATATTTAGGAATTTTATATGATACACACTGTAATTGGAAAGCACACATTGATTTGATATGCAAGAAATTAGATAGGTTTACTTATGCTCTCAGACGTTTAGCCAAAACGATATCGTTAAATGCTGCTTTGAGTGCATATCATGGATATGTGTCTTCCGTCCTGTCATATGGCCTACTACTTTGGGGTAATTCGGTTGAAGTAATAAGAGCATTTAGAATTCAAAAAAAATGCATTAGGGCGATTTGTCAGGTAGGGCCATTTGAAAGCTGTAGGCCACTGTTCCTTAAATTAGGCATTCTACCATTATCATGCATGTATATTAGGGATATTTGTATCTTCGTAAAAAGACAATCTAGTTATTTAAGAGAAATGGGGAAATTTATACAGACAGATCTCGGCGTTATCCTGAAAATCTATACATACCTCAATGTAATAGCAGTACTTACATCAAAAGTCCTTATTATATGGCTATAAAAGTCTACAATAAGTTGCCAAATGAATTTAAAAATAACAACATGACTGTAACAATTTTCAAAAAAATATTAATAAGTGGCTATTAGAGAAACGTTTTTATGATTTAAAGGAGTATTTGCAACAGTGAGATATAATTTATTTTTAATGTTACTTATTATTTTAAATTTAAAGTAAGTACTTAAATTGAAATGAATTTTGTTATATTAGTGACGTAGTTTTTCGTATTTAAAGATCTCATTCATACTCAAAATAATTATTGACTGTATTAATTAATTAATTTTGTGCATTAAGAAATATTTTATATTTTGCATACTATTTAATTAGTTGGATGTATTGACCCTTGAACGACCTGTAATAATTGATACCATCTGTCGACTAAACATTCTTGCAAATAAATGATTTATTTATTTATTTATTAAAAGTTTCTTGTTTGTGTTTAAACATGCAAAGTAATTCTATAATTTATATGTCGATTTAGATAATTATACTGCTTGATTACATTTTTTTCTCCATTCAAGATGTCACTAGACATCGTCAAAAGTTTAAAATTTATAGTTTTCTCAAGTAGGTATTTACATTTTAATCGGAATTTTATGGTGATACCATAACACGACTACTTTTTAAAACTTTTTTTAAACGTCTTAACGTCATGTAAGCATTATTTTTAGTGAAGTATACCTAAATAACCATCCATCCAAAATATACAAACATGGCTTATGTACCTAGTTACCTACAGTAATTTAAATTGTCATAAATATTAACGGATAACCAAAAAATTCGCCCATCTATAGTGGCTCTCCAGTCCCCTGCATAATATTTTATGTAGATCGCTAAAATTACTGTCAGTTATAAATAAAATATGGATATTTATTCCTTATTTCTTCTTATACTTTATACTTATTTTTTATATATATATATTTATATTATGTCCGCGCTCCTCTCCGACGTATTGTTGATATGTTTAACAACGTTTTTGCTGATCTGGACATATTTGATAGCTCGCTGGGTGGGTTCAGAAGAGATGTTATTAGAGTTATCGGGGGCTCGGGTGGTCTGGATTAGGTGGGTGTAGGTGTTGTTGTGGTTTCTACTCATTGTTACAAGAAGATTTATTTTGTCACAAGTAGTAGTATTATGTCATGGGGGGTCACTATGGCGGCGCTTGCGCGTGCTTGACTTAGGTTGCGTGAGTTTTTCTTAGTGTTATTGATGGCATCTTCTTTGTTCTCGACTTCTGGATTGGCGGGCGAGTCTGGATCGGTGGAGGCTTTGTTTGACAATTTCGACAATACAAAAATAGAGCTTATAAATGTATAAGCATGTAAAAATTACATGCTTATACATTTAGTATAAGCATGTAATTTTTAGTATAGGATAACACATACACTCATACATACTAATATTCATACATGCACCCTAGTGGTAAACAATTTTCTGATCCCAAGACCATGGTCGTAGGGCTAGGGTGCTACTCATCCCACACACACTTGCACAAAAACACACACATAAGCACACATTTTGAGTAACATTCTGGTGTCATTCTATAAATAAAGGTTCTGGTGTCAGTACATACTCACTATAAATAATAACTTATATTTGACAATACAGGGATAGAACTTATGAATAATTGTATAAATATAATATCATAATATTATGTTAATATTACGTTTAATATATGTTAACACACACACTTGAACATACTTATACTCACACATGCACCCTAGTGGTAATTAATATACTGATCCCAAGACCTTGTCGTAGGGCTAGGGTGCTACTCAACCCACACACACTTGCACATAAACCCATATTATATCAATATTCAATACACACACTTATACATATATTTCGAGTTACACTCTGGTTTCAATCTGTGGATAACGGTGTTGGTGTCACTATAAATAATATGTTATATGTAAGCACTAGTTTTTAAGATTTATTGTGAACACTGTTTGTTGTCCCTAATAAAGAAAATAAAAATAAAATAGCTGCCGCAATATTATCTGCTACGAACACGCTATCGTTAATTTTTAACAAAATTTTCCGTAGCTTCAGTTGCTCGGGAGCAATTTATTCTTATCAAAGAACGATATTATTCGAAAAATAAATACATAAATAATTATTAACAATACCTACTTGTTTCTTACCAAGTAATTACCTATATTTTTAAACCAAAATATTATTGATGAAATTATCTTATACGCAGTTGTTATCCTCAAAATATTCATGTTTAAAAGTTTAAAGTTTTCCCACATTTCTCAATTTCAGTAAGTTTTTATTTGAAAAGCAATTAGAAAGGCGAATCTCTCCGAACCTACGCCAACTCGGAATAGTCAAGTTCAATGCTCCATTTCTAGTGGAGATAATGTCTAACAATGTATCCATTAATTAAACCTAGCGTGGGATTCCGTCCCCATTCACCAATACACAATCGATAAACAAAAACGCTTGACTTCCCTCTTTTGTTTCATCTGAGACTTCTGAGAGTATTCTAAGTAGGAATCTAGACGTTATAGTGACATTTGTTTTCTAATGTAATTATTATTTTTAGCAAAAAAATTAAATCGACTTCCAAAGTAAAAATGCACAAAACTTTATTGTGCATTTTGAAATAAAACTTATTTTCTAAATAATTCCCCTTTTGAAGCTGGTACCAGCCCAAAAAATATCCTACAATATTTTAATAGAATTCACGTTCATATTTGCTGGTATCGACTTCATAATTAAGAAGATTGAGTAGAGATATAGTTAACATTTTTAGCAAAATTTAAAAGGGGGATTATTTAGAAAATATTAAGATTTATTTAATTTTTTTTTGTATATTTTTACTTTGGAAGCTGGTTAAATTTTTTGGTTAAAAAATAATAATTTTACCCTTTTTAGTGATATTTACTAAATTACTATTAATACATCTTAAGAACGTCTAAAATAAAAGATCGAATGTCAGGTATGCGCCAAGCTTCCATTACGTATTGTTAATAAGATGATGATGATGATTACCTACTGTAAGTTACAAAGTGGTATATTATGCTTGCAGTTCTTTAAACAATGTAGAAATATGTCCAAACTAATTCTTATATGTATCTTATAATTATTATAGATATTAAATATGTTCTGTTCGTGCTTTTGGATCCAGGGTGGTTTGGTGCAAAATCCTATTTTTTTAGCATATACTTGTGTTATTTCAGAAAAAGTCAAAATCACTATAATACGTGTCCATATAAATTTCGAGGAGCTCCCTCGATTCCTTGTTGATCGCACCATCAGGTCACCGCTTTTTTTGGAAACGGGACCAACTTGGGATTATACCCTTTACAGCCTTAATTTTTGTTATCGACACAATGTAACTATTTTTATATTTAATTTTACAGCGCCACAATTTTTAAAATATGCTGAAACATGTAACACTATTTCTTCGACCTTAATCCCCTTTAAAATCAAGGCCGTATTGTAATACCAGTGACCATTTGCCACGCGATAATGTTTGAACTGAACGTTAGTGGCTTTCAGTGCTATTTTCAATTTTCATATCTTTTATGTAACTTTTTGGAATCCTTTGTTATTAAGCTTTATTCCTTCTATATTCGTATTTTGATACTTATTATAATACAATTTAGACCTAAGTATTAAAACTTAGGTAAAGTAAAGAGTTTCACTTATTAATCTAATTGAGTTTCACACATACACGGACCCATATCGAGCAACTAAAAGCCAATAGGGTAAAGGTTTTTTGGTTTTAGAACATAGATGTTTATATATTATAGACGAGGCAAGTCGAGGCAAAGACTGTTTGGGGTTATTTGGGGCCATTTTGACATTTGAGGTATGGTGAAGTCAAGATGGCGTAACTTTTTCTTGCATGATTTTTTTTTGTGAAATGTAATCATAGACCATCCTTAGCTTTCATCATTGTTTTAGAAGCAATTATAGATTATATGCCTGCCGTAAATTAAAAATTAACCATAATTTATCAGACCAAGTACTATATTTGTGATAATTTGGTTTAATTTTATCACAAAATCGACCGAAAGACAGCCAATTTATGTCAAATTTGCAAATGCATCCTGTTTGATTATTCTTTATCTACACTATATTGAAACGGATGACTAATATTTAACATACTTATTAGATCGTATACTGATTGGTTTTTCACTCGTATGTTTGTGATTATGTCTTCAAAACTGTAGATCACTTTATAACTGGCCAGACAACATTTAAAGTTGTTATTAATATGCAATACGTGACACCTATTGCAAGCGGCGCGTGTGTAGAAAGCTTTAATAGTGGGATGAAAGATATTTTTTGACGCAACCAGATGGTACCGCATGAATAAACACAAAGGTCACTCAGGCCTCAGCGCATTGTGTTAAACATGCTCATTTAAATGAGGGAGCACGCGTTGTGCTGCTTGACTTTTTGTTTTTCTTTTCAAGAATTTATAACAGCACGAGATGAGATTTTCGTCTAAAGTGCTCTCATGTTTATTCCGCATTTCCTGCATTTATTTCAAGCAGGTTATGTTGTTTTTGTTTTTATATTTGCGTGGCTTTTGTTGGTTTAAACTTTAATGCATGGATTTTTTTGTAATGGACATTAGGGTAAGTAAACTTTAAACCTTATTAATATAAGGAATAGTCCTTGGGTTTTGAGAAACCTAGAATACCTTTACGAAAACACGAGTAGCAATGCCTTTGATATTAAATTATGAGCTACATTAACCTCAAGGCCCTCTTACTATGTATGGGCTATGATGTATTGTGCTGGATCCCTATAAATCATACCATATCGTAAATTAGGTGTCCACGAGGGGAGCCCTGAGTCTTAAATGATTAATGAATAAGCCAAGCATAATAATGTGGTTACAGGTAGAGTGCATAGATTACGCTTTGACACTTTAAAATTAGTTAATGTAATTTAATTATTTTGTTATTTTAAGCTTTTTTCCAAACAATGCACATTAAAACTTAGAAAAATCTTATAGCGAAATCAAATTCATAAACTGAGGTTTAAAATGCATCTAATTATCATCATCGTTTATATGAATACGTGAAGCAATAATTGTTTTACGAAAATTATGCGAACTTAGGACAGTGTGTTTAGCAGAGATAAAAATTTATATTATGTATGTGGTAGGAGGTGCACTAATATTTTTAATAATATTTAAAAATACATTAAAAATATTACACAGTACACACACTACATCAGATTAACTGACACCACCATGTCATGTGTTTTGTCATACGCTGACGTTTGTATAGTTAGATAAGTTTGTATAGTTATACATAGATAATTCACATATAATTAAGTACCTATATAACATTAGTCAAGATATAAATGTAGGTTCCTACAAGAGTAGTACAGAAAAACAGTTAGTGAATTTTTACCTTGCGCCTATAAGTACCCAAATATAGCGAAATGGCAGGCCACATAATATGACATACCTAATATCTTGACTTAGGTGTAGAGTTTGTGAAGTTAGTCTTGAGTTAGGGCGTGTAGGGTCAGAAGCTTGGTTTTACATCAGATTATAACAGTCTTGGCAATATTTTAACAGGAATAGGTATGTTTAAAAACTTTATTACATCCGTGACCCATAGATGTGGCACAATCCAGGAACACAGAAAACTTTTTTGATTCTTTGGCGGGATTCGAATTTCGAACCCGAACATCCGGTTTGAGTCACAGAGGTTGTGACAAATCAAAGATTATACCTATTTAGTAAGTATTTGAAATTGAAAAGATTGAAATAATTTATGTAAACAACGCATATATACCACTAGCTGTTGCCCGCGGACTTCGTCCGCATCAACTGATGGCGCAATAATGCATTAATTTCGACCAAATTTGATTACCATAAAAAAGGTTATAGTGAGTCAATATTAAAAGATAGACATATACTTACTGTCGCAGACATTTTTAGGTCATTTAAAGAGGAACCATTGTTTCATACATATTTTTTGGGAACTTGAACCGTTTACGCAGCGCA
Organism: Glaucopsyche alexis; assembly: GCA_905404095.1. NCBI lineage: Eukaryota > Metazoa > Arthropoda > Insecta > Lepidoptera > Lycaenidae > Glaucopsyche > Glaucopsyche alexis. Next base: position 18,318,031 of record FR990045.1, read on the forward strand.
CGCAACGGAAGCTCTCAAAGATGAATAATTTTCCCTATTTCTTCACATTTTCCACTGATTCTTTGCTCCTGTTGGTCGTAGCGTGATTTTTCATTTTATATAGCCTAAAGCCTTCCTCAATAAATGGGCTATCCAACACAAAAATATTTTTTCAATTCGAACCAGTAGTTCCTGAGATTAGCGCAAACAAACAACTTTTCAGCTTTATAATATTAAGTATAGATTACTTTGAGTACTCGTAGGCACTGATTGCAGTTTTATGCGGAAAACACAGGTAGACTGCATAAACAAGAAACTGGAAGTTTGTGAGTTATTACTTGTTAGTCTGGAACTACCGACGACGACCGCCGCACCGTAAAAAGTTTCTACCTCATCATAGTTTAAGTTGTATGCTCCTAATAAATTTACAAAAGGAGTTTTAAGTACCTATTACTTTTATTTCCTCTGGAATGTATGTCGCTACCGCAGCCTTTAAGGGTGTCGCAGTTCGCAGATGGCGAAGATACTATAATATTTTATCTTAAGATGCCTCGGATAATGCCTGCATATTATGAAAATATAATATAGTATCTTATCCGTCTGTGATAGTCCATAAAAACTGTATAGCAGGCGATATTTTATGTTATCATAAAATATTGTAGTATCTACGCCATCTGTGATGCCCCTTAAACTAAATTATTGTGACGTATAACTGCAAAATATCTGAGTTCTCAACAATTGATAAATATATGTCAAGTACTTACTTATTAGATTTTGGTGTGACTTGTTGGGAACAACTCGACACTACTATAGTAATAATCGAATAGATTAAACTTACTTATTTTGTTTTCTACAACCAGTGTACTGTGTAGCCTACAGGCTATATTCTACAGAACGTGATGTATATAATCGTCAGGATTTATATTGAAAACAGTATCATATTGATCACTTTATGCTATATTTATTTTACGTTACTTTCAATTCACAAAATTCGTGTACAAAATCCAAAGCCTGGCGTGTAACTTGAAATGTTTCATGATAAATAAAGCGTTTGCTATTTCGTAGCGTGTATTTATTGTTTACTGCTGCCGTCGGCTGCCAAAATCCTTTGAGAGTTATATTATATGAATTTCGACTGTATATTTTTACTAAAACTACACCATATTTTTACTGCAACATAAAAAAAAAAAAAAAAAAAACAAATCGTGCAATGAGTTGAAGCGCGTTTTATGTTAGCGCTCGTACACTCTCATCTCTATCGTCGACCTCTTTGGTTCGGTGGTTAGCGCGATGGGTTTCAAGCCAGAGGTCGCGGGTTCGAATCCCGCCAAGGGAACAAAAATGTTTTCTGTTTTCTTGGGTCATGGATGTGTATTAGGGGCGATTTCACCATTCGCAATAAAAACTTCGTTTTATAAAACTTAGTTCTCACTAAGCACGTTCATGCGTCGATGTCAATCTCGTTTTACGTCAAACGGGTTTCACCATATTTACGCTAATCGCGATAACGAAAACTGAGTTAAAATATTAAAGACGTAAAATATATTTGGAAAAGTGTGGTTGTTTAGAAATTCGATTTCTGTGAACTACCTAGGCCCACTTGCGCCAATCCGGGTTAAAGTTAACCCTGGGTTAAAAATCATGTTATCTCTCTCATTCTTCGAATTTGTGAAAGAGAAACCATGATATTTTAACCCAAGGTAAACTTTAACCCGGATTGGCGCAAGTGGGCCCTAATGTGATATTAAACACAAATGAATACTGATTTTATAAATACAAACATGACAACTGTCATCTTATGACATTTCGTACATGATAGCTCTTGAACGCGTTCAACGAAGTTAAACCGACGAAATCCGGCGTTCAGAACCTAAACTCAGCTTAGCTGGAAACGTGTTTCGTTTACGTTGGTGAAATGCAATTCGGAGTTATAAGCGCGTTTAAACGCGCAAAGCGAGTTTATTGTATACTGAGCGCGTTCAATTTCATTGGTGAAATTGCCCCATAATGTGTGTATAATGTAACAAAAATCATAAATATCAGTGGCGAAGGGTTCCTATAACTCCATTCCTATCGGCTTCCCTTACCGCTTACCTTTTGACGACCCTTATCCAAATCCCTACCTATTATACAGGCTACGGCTTCCCTATGAAGGAGAACCAGCCTTCGACACTGATAAATATATGTATTAAATACTTATATTTCCGTTGTCTGGTACCTGTAACACAAGTTCTTCTGATACTTAGCACGGGGCCAGATTAACGTGGTGTGAAGCGTCCATAGATATTTTCTTTCAAGGGGTTGATCACTTTTTCCCGCGGCTCCTGCTGTGTAAATACAGTATGCCACAGGAAAACTGTACTTTTTCGGGATAAAAAGTGACATAATTATGTATTATTCCAAAACCCAAACTCCTACCATCAAATTTCATCAAAATCTGTTTCCAATTTTTTGCGTGAAAGAGTAAAGTTCAGTAATTTTTGAGTGAAACAAACATCCATCCATCCTCACAAACTTTCATATTTATAATAATAGTAGTAGGATTAGGCTAAAAATAGAAACTTATTCGAGTCACCAAAGCTGTCTAGAAGAATGAATATCTGGGAAAAGGCAGTATAAAATTGTATGAAAAATGTAAAAACTCCGCACCCACCAATCCCTCACGTAAGCCAAACATATTTTGTTTACTAAATCCTGTTTCAAACAGTATACCACAGCAATATTTTAATAGAAAAATATCTCCTTTGTTGAATACTAGCAGTTTTCCATTGGAGTGTGCATAATATAATAGCTCTTATATATCACTGATATTTCCTGTAGGATCTACTTGTAGAATACGAGATACGAAGAAACTTCTTTATGTTAATTTTTGTATTTTTCATGCGCTCTTACCAGCTTACAGTTGAGAATTATTAAATACAATTAATAAGGAATAATAAAAACCTATTGTGTAACATTAAATCTATCGTTAGAGTCAAACACTAAATTTCAGGAGTGGGGACTCCATTTTGCGTTTTGATCTTACTGTTAGTGAAAATAGTGAAAATCACACTCTCCAGATAGAACTGAATAGAGACTCAAAAGCTTTTGCCTCATATTAGAATTTAAAAAACTGAGAGTTTAGTTTTTAGCCTCAGCTGTGGCCTCAGTTAGGAACACTCTTTTCAAATGCGTTCCAATGACGTCATGACGTATTAAGTTTTTACGTGTTTGAGCTTTTGATACGTATATTTCTATGAGCAAAAACACCAAATACGTGATGTGCTCCCACGTCTCCTGGGAGGTGGTCAGTTCGGGTCGCGTTTAGCCAGTGTATAGTGAAAGAACTCATAATGGTAGTCCATGTGATGAACTTTGAAGGAAAACCAAAAATACTTTTATAACTTTTTTACTTCAGGAGTCTTGTAACTTGTAAAATGTGCATACTTGGAAAACTTCGTACAAAAATAACGAATTAATAAGTTTATAATAAAATAGAAATATTATATATTTGGTATAAATAAACAACAAACAAAAAAAAATTACGACAATACTAGTTTTTATTTTACCAAATTTTAAACATGTAAAATATTGGTACCTACTACCTATCAGTGGCGAGGGGTTCCTATAACTTCATTCCTATCGGCTTACCTAATAGCTTACCGCTTACCTTTTGAAGACCCGCACTTGGTCGATTAGAATTTTTTCCAAGAACATAATACTTGGTGGCAAATGATAGATGATGATGATGGTTTGTGATGATTATACACAGTACAATTTATGTAAACAATATGGTCGTTTTTGCGGCTTATGTTCCTAATTTCACTCCGCACAAATTGCATAGCAAAATTAATTTCTGTCCTCAACAGTTTGACCTTCACCATCGCGTGCTTTCTTGGCACTTTAGAAATTCCGCATTCCGTATAAAAACAATTTCACTGTTACTGGTTTAAAATGTTCAAATCATGTTTAGGTAGGTATAACATTTCGTTTTATTTATTCACTTGTTATAATTATGTAAGCGATTAATATAATATATTATAGCACTTTCTAATTTCTTATAAGGTTTTAATATTTGAGTCTTTAATTGAATATATTTAGATGAGAATACATTTTTTTATTAAAAATACATGGAATCGATCTATTTTTTTATTCTCTTAGTGCAACCCTTGTTTTATAAATCTGCGTAATTATTCCACTTTCGTTGACAATTTATCAAACGCCCAGTAGAGTTGTTTAACATTCATAAGAACGTATTTGATGAAAGTTTATCATACTTATATCTTATTCGCCGACCGTATTTACTTTCACATTTCACTTCGACCAATGAAATAAGAAACACGGTCGAACTCTGGGAATTATTAAGGCAAATAACACACCTCAGGGATAAATGATGTCGCTCCAGGTTTGTTAGATCCAACACACACAACACACTGTCCCTCACTTCACACGCGACGTTTCGCGCCTAACTCGGATTCACTCGACACGGCCGGTGCTCTGGAAAGTCTGTTAGCGACTGCTCGGCGGACCTACCACAAAACAAGGCCATGCAAAATGTTGTTCTCATTTCCCACCAGTGGAAAGTGTCTGCATCCGTGATCAGGCTCGGACAGGTGTGGGAGAAAGCACCCAAAACACTGATCTCTGATTCATCGGAGATGGATCTCGATAATAGCTAAGGAAAGTGATCAGACCGGTTTTGGTATCCGATTCTTATAATTTTAAACTGGATTCTTTTTTGCGACATCGAAGAACTTAATGATTATTATAATCTTACACGAAGAACAATAGAGTTGTCCGAAGAGTTTACTAGCTACTTGATTTACTACTTACAATTTTTAACACGTAACTCCAGTAATTTACTAAATTGTACAATAAGAAATAAGTGTCATAAGTTATTTTCTATATTAAGTTATAGGTAGATAGTAATTAACCTATAATTATTGTAATATTTTAAGATTTTTGAAGTGAAAACTACTTTAGCGGCGTAGTGCACTTTTCTTGGGTTGGGTAAAAAATATTAAACTCGCGTTAGGTTAAAAATTCGTAAAACGCAACTTGCAACTGTTTGCTGTCTTAGTTCCCTTACGCGAGCATAGCATGAAACTATTTTAATTCGTATCTTTTAACCTAGATGGTGGTTTTTTTCACTTTTGCCGGCACTTCCGGAGTGCAACCCGTTGTTTTTTTTTAAATTATATCGTAGGTATATGTTAATATATTTTATAATCTTTAATCATTAATTTCTACCTAAAGCCCTACCTAAATTATTTCTGGTCGTATTCATTATGAAGAGAAATCAAATGAAAGTATTTGATTTACCACAAATAAATCTGAAGCTTTTGTTCGGGAATAAGTTACAGAGATTTACAAAAAGGTTTTGACAGCGCCTGATAAATTACTTCTGCTGCTGGCGCGGACGGATACAATTACAATATTAGAAAACGCGGACAAAGAGCCCTTCTGGAGGAAATTTTTAAAACCACAAGCTAAATGAAATGAAGATGAAAATTGTAGGTTACATACTTTTAAATAATACCTATATGTCATGTTATTATCAGAATTTTAAATACTAGATGTTGCACGCTACTTCGTGCGCGCAAAAGGAAATCTCGCGGTAACTGCCGCGATAAAAAGTAGGCTATGTCTTTCCCGTGGTCTAATCTATATCTATATTTTCATCAAAATCGGTCCAGTAGTTTCGGAGCCTATTCAATGCAAACAAACAAACATAAACTTTTCATCTTTATTATCAGGGGCGTGCGCTCCTTAAAGGCAGAAATGCAGTGCTTTACTTACCATTCACAGATATTTTAATAAAACGTTCGTACGTTTTAGATGACTTTAATTAATAGTAAATAAATGAATACATAAAATATAATAACTTAAAAACGCCTAATATTTTATAATAGCACCTATTTGCATGAACATTATGTTTGCCAGGCGTATATTGGTGATGCGACTCATGAGTCATACCTTGTCGTCTCGCAGGAGATTTGTTCGCATGTGTGTAGTAATTTTAGTGTCCGTACACAGTTCGCAAACGCACACACCTATGAATATCCCAAGGCGCGACTCGTCCGCCTCCAGCGGCATGCTATCGACTCCGGCGAAGTTCGGCAGTTGTCGGGTCTCGGAAGTAATCGGGTATATTCGTGGCACGGTGGCCTATAATGCGACTAATTATAATTGACGTAAAATCTTTACTCATGTATGCACATGATGCAATTTTGTTTTAGTAAGGTTTTATTTGTTTAAATATCAGAAATGTGTTTCAATGAAGCCATTTTTTCATGTGAAAACGCATTGTTATTTTTCGTTTGCTATTATATTTAATATTTATAGTTTTCTTAAAAGATTTTTCATTTTAACATTTGAAATTGTGTACATTTAACAGTTTATTACTGAAGTTCTATAAAAATTGTAGTGATTTGCTTTTTAAATGAATTGATTTTTTAAAAATGTTATTTGAAAATGTTGTGTTGAAAATGTGTGTTTATTAAAAATTAAAAATAATAAGTTCTCACAATTGTTATTCAGTGAAAAGATTCAAATGGTGTCTAAAGGTAGGTGTGTACCCGAGTTACAACAATTAAATCAGCAAAAAGGGAATGTAACTCGAAAGTTTCATGTTAAAAGTTATGAAGTTCTGTTAGTTCTGTTGGCATGGTTTCCGACTTAGAGATCCGTCGCTTGGCTGTGGCTATGCTAAATATCTATAAAAAAAAGTTTTTGTGACCGACTACTCCGCCGCATACCCAGTGTCATAATTCTGTGCACGCCGCTGTTTATTATATTACTATAGATACGCATGTTAGCATTATTTTGTTAGAACCTCTCTTATTAATTATTTTTAACGTACAGGTTTTGAAAAGTGCTGCGGCAACTGTAGAGCTACATTATTTTTAAACAAAAAATTAAACCGACTTCCAAAGTAAAAATACACAAAAAAGTATGAAATAAAACTTATTTTAAAAATAATTCCCCTTTTAAATTTGTCTATTTCTCTACTTAATCTTCTTAATTTTGAAGTCGCTACCAGCCCAAATGATATCCTACAATATTTTATAGAATTACTCACGTTCATATTTGCTGGTACCGACTTCAAAATTAAGAAGATTAAGTAGAGAAATAGACAAATTTAAAAGGGGAATTATTTTTAAAATAAGTTTTATTTCATACTTTTTTGTGTATTTTTACTTTGGAAGTCGGTTTAATTTTTTGTTTAAAAATAATAATTTCACCCTTTTTAGTGATATATCTTGTTAAGTTATTAATACGTCTTAAGCACGTCTAAACTAAACGATCGAATGTATAATTGAATACGCGCCAATCTTTCATTAGGTATTGTTATTAAGATGATGATGATGATTACTGTAAGTAACAAAGTGGCATATGCTTGCAGTTCTTTAAACAATTCCGAAATTTCCTAACGCATATCCTTAAAGACTGAGGATTTCTGTTCAGTGCTTTTGGATTCAGGGTATACCTTGGTACAGCATCTTATTCTTTGGTATATGCTTGTATTACTTCAGTAAAAGTCAAAATCACTATATGTGTCGATATAAATTTCGAGGAGTTCCCTCGATTCCTCATGGATCGCATCATCACGTTTCCACTTTAGTGACTAAAGGGCCAATTTCGAAGTAAACCCTTTACAACAACAAAAGAATTTTGCAAATAGGTCCATAAACGGCAGAGTAATGTTCAAAGATCTCCGTGTTAGTGTAAAATACTATGAGAAGTACCTTCTTTATCATCATAATGTGATGATGTATGCTGTGATAGTGGTGGTGATGATGATGATTACTCTAATTGACAAAGTGGCATATGCTTGCAGTCCTTTAAACAACTCCAAAATCCCCAAACATGTATCTATAAGGAGTCAGGAGTTCTGTTCTGTACTTTTGGATCCAGGGTATACCTTCGAGCAAAATCTTACTTTTTGGTAGCATATGCTTGGAGTACTTCAGAAAAAGTCGAAATCACCATATGTGTCCATATAAATTTTGAGGAGTTCCCTCGTTTCCTCATGGATCCCATCATCAGGTCACCAATTTTCTGAAATGGGACCAACTTCGGATTATACCTTTTACATCAAAAAAAGAATTTGGAAAATCGGCAAACAGACGGCGGAGTTATCCGCGAACATACAAAAAAAAATATATATATATATATATACAGCCGAACGTATAACCGCCTCCTTTTTTTGGAAGTCGGTTAAAAAGTTTACGCATATTTGAGCTCTTTTGAAAGCTGAAAAGGCTAACAGCTATACTCAAATCGTTCTCAACGTAGAGTATGCCGATTTATTCAAAACTTTTAGTTAATATATTTTCTTACCCATGAATAAAAACCTCTACATAGTACATAGAGTTGAGTTAATTTTATGCTGTTATCTTAATTTATAAATCATGTCTGATATTAATTGCTATCCCTTCCCAACCTTTTTAATGACGGTGCGGTGGACTTTTACGACGGTCATTATCATTACAGACAGTACCTACAGGCTAGTCTACAGCCGTATTCGCAAACATTTGGACTTGTACAATTTAATTAAACATACCGATCTCTATAGGTAGAGCTAAACGCCGTTCAACATCGAAAAAGGAGGTCATTTAAGAACAAAAGTTCTACAGTTCGTTTTGAAATATGTAATGGGTATTTAATTTTTTTTGTCAGTAACGTACAAAGTTTTATTTAGAAAATATCTGAGCACTTAACAACGGTTCTGCCAGGAGTGAAACAGTAAGTACCTACGCGTTTTCCGTAACAGGATGAGATAATTAATTGCTGTACCTACGTATAATATAACTGCCCTGGTTTCTAACTTTCAAATTTTTACTTAGAAATACTTATATGTTTTTAATATTATAAAATTATTTCTGTAGAAATAATTTATAGACAAACACAAGTAAGTGGATTCCAAAATCAGCTTTATAAATTAGGTGAAACTAAAAATACCTACTTATTCCTAGATAAAAATAGCTTATTTCGAATTTTGCAACTGTAAAAATTCATATCTACTATCGTGCTTTCATAAAAATGACACGTATCAGCAACTAGCAATTTTACATTTAAGTGATGAGATCTGATAGTTAGCCAACACCAACTAAGTATGAACGTTAAAAGAAAACTCTGATAGGAAAATTTAACTCGTAACTTAGTTATTATAATGTACTCGTAACTTGTTGTTTACAGCAATTAGGTATGTCGGAAAATAGAGATTAGTACAAATTTAATAATCGCTAATCAACCACAGAAATGTTTACATATTACGTACAATAATTTATGCCTCATTATGTAGTTATTTGCATGTTAGTTTATTAAATAACCGAAACTGGTGTTCACTGAGCTATACAAGTTACATGCACGTTGGTTGTCTGAGTTATCGGGTAACGAGTTTAAATCATAGAATGTATGTGTAAAATGTGTATAATCGATTATTTTTTTTGATAAACAATTTGTGTTATTTGCTTCTTAATTCTATGATTTTTGTCGCTACACATAATTTTAAATCTAAAGAATTTCGTGACTGTCAAACTTTACGATATTTGCGATTCATAAATTTTAGAGACAGCAAATTCTAGATACATAATAGCAGGATGGCATAGAAGTGTATTTAGAACAGCTTTAAGGTAATTACCGTCCCAAGGGTTGACACAGCTATACGACCGTAAAATGGGGACAATCATTGATCAAACTTCGATAAGACGTGAGATTGATGTAAAACCCCAAATCCGGTGTTAGTCGCCAACGATTTGTCACTGTCACGTGACGACTCAGCATTCCGAGTGACAAGAAAATCCGGGATGTTTGTACTCAGTAGAGTACAGACATCCCGGATTTTCTTGTCAATAGGTTCGCCCTCAAAAACATATGTAGGTACTTAAGTAACTCAAGATTTAAGTATACGTTATCCAAAATATATTAGAAATAATTGTTGTTGCGTTAAAAACATCTATTCGGTAGCTTAAAGCTTAAAAAATATATTTCGATTAAAATAATTCAACGATATAAGAAAAAAAAATTGACACAGTAGAGAGTAGAGGCTAGAGGGAAAAGCATTAAGCTGCGCGTCCACTGCATCGGAATCGGAGCGTACGGAGCGTACGGATTTGTTGCTTTGTATGGATTTCTATGGTACTGCGTCCACTGGATCGGCATTTCTGCGCCTGCGACCGGTATTTATGCCGATGACGTCATCGGCAGTGAACCCGTCATTCGGATTCCGAACGTTTCAAGTTCTGACGTGTTTGCGTCGACGCGACGGCTATACATAAATACTTATTCACGATGAATGACGATATTTTAATTACTTTAGTGAAAAAATATGATGAACTTTACAATCTAAAACATCAACATTATTATAACCAACTGAGGAGAGACGATATTTGGGATGAAATTGGGCAAATAATAAATAAAAATTGTAGAATATAGTGAAGTTCAAAAAACTTTTTTCGAGTCATATGAATGTAGGTACCCAAAAAATCTATTTTCATCTTCTAATAAATCAGAATATAATGTATGAAATTCTCCAAAAATTAATCTTTTTGAATTTATATTATGATTTATGAACCCATATCTTTCGTTTCCTCTTGTTTCTCTTTTCCTCTTCTGATAAAATACAGCTAATTACAACCTATTCGGTCTGAGATTACAACAATATATCTCGTCACTATCCTCCATAATGCAAATGCACGTTCAGGCTGACGGACTAAAAATAACTAAATTGCCGATGCTGAATCCGAATGCAGTGGACGCACCCCATTGGCATTTTGTAAATGCCGACGCTCCGTCCGATCCGTACGCTCCGATTCCGATGCAGTGGACGCGCAGCTTTAACATTCATATGCAGCGCACAACAAACGAAAATTTACTCGGAGTTTCCGTATTTCTCGGCCATTGAGTAAAATGATATTGTGAGTGCGGATTACATCGTGAATCGAGATTATCCTTTACAGACAGAAACTTAAGAAAAATCGAGAGATCCATCAAACAACATTTCTTACGGACTCCTAAAATCGGGTAGTTAAATATTCGTTGCTTTGTATATACGTATTATCTACAGTGCAGTATTTTTATGAAAAAATATCGGAAATGCTTATATAATATGGGGGGGAATAATCAATTCACACAAAAACGAAACGATACGCTACGCAGCGTTGCATTTTTAAGATTAGCTATTAAAATTGAACTTTATTAATTACACAAGCAGATCGTGTATCTTTTTTTCTGTTTCATTGTAAGAGTTCGAATGTCAAGTAGCTTCGCGCTACAGCGCATGTTGTCATTATGAAACGTGTTACATCTTTTTGTGTCAAGAATAGTTCTATTTTGAATGGCTATCTATTAAGGCTTGTTTCACAATATTCAAAAAAGTGTCAGATCTTTCCATGTGTTGGTCCTATCGCTCAGTATAAAGTAGTCAGCGACAAAAGTCAAAACATCCGAATAAGCTATTCGACACTTATTAGGCGGCTAGCTTTTGCCCACGACTTTGTCCGCGTGGTGTACGGTTTTCATACAAAATTTTAACTTTTTCGCCTCCTAGGGGGCGATTTTTCAAAAATCCTTTCTTAGCGGATGTCTACGTCCTTACATTAACTATCTGAGTGACAAATTTTAGCAAAATCCGTTCAGTAGTTTCGGCTATGCGTTGATAGATTATACAGTCAGGTTTGCCTTTTATATATTTAGAAGATAGAAGATTGTAAAACAGGCCCTTAAGATCAAGTGTTCCACTTTGTTGGTATAATGCCACATCTTACCTAATTCAGTTTTTGGCAAAGTAAAGCTTTTTTGTTGGCAAGCTTTACGATGTCGAATAAGTTGTTTCAAACTGTCCGTATAAATAAAAATTGTGATAGACGATCCTCTCTCTACACTTGGCGAGTTTTCACCAAATAAATATTCTCAACATTCTAGTAATGTAGTCTTAGCTTCTTTGAAAATATTTATCGGACAGTACAGTAAAGTTATTATATCATGTATTATGTCATGGGAATAGAAATATAGCCTGTAACGATTTCCCTTTACACCTTCCAATTAAAAGAAAAGCTCCAAGCAAATTTGAAGCTCAAATCTTCAACTAAATTTGCGTGTCATGTCATGTATATAATTCGGGCCTAAATGGTAACGAAATTGGGTAATTAGCGGCAAATAACACAACATAGCACTATTGACAAAACACAAACGGAATAAATGATTTCACGCCGCCGCGCAACAAAGCCGGGCTAATACGCCGGATCTGAAATTGGTGTCATGACTATCGCATTACCATGCGCCTTGAACGACCGGCATTGGGCATTCCCTGTTCACTGACTCTATATCGTGTCGAAATATAAAAGTCCAGCTGGATTCACCTAATCTAGCCCTTTTTTTTTTTTTTTTTTTTTTTTTTTTTTTTGATATCGCAGGGGAAAGGACGTTACGCCTTCCCCGGGAGGGGTATCCCGGGGATATGTGGGACTCCCGACGCGACTCGCCGGTTTACCCACTAAAACTGAACCTGCGGATTGCCATCAGCCGCTATAATGGTAAGTGTCCCGGATCTATCTAACACAGGACACCCCCCGCGAACGGCCGGTCTACCTCTATAGGGACCGGACTTCCACCACAATTAGGGGCCATTCCGACAACCTGGAGTGTCCCCCTCGGCGTCGGGACTAGCTAAGCCGGGGAGGTTCCCATCCTCTCCCGGAGCCCCGGTTAGACAGGAGACTATTGGAGGAGGTTCGCATAGCGACGCCTCCTCGCTCCCGTCCTACGCCGGCGGAGCGGAACAGAGGATGGATCTATCTCTCTGTCCCGCTCCGCGGCCTCTTTCTGCGAAATGACGGCTTCGCAGAAAGAGACCGCCGCCTGCCAGGCCTCATCGCTCTCGAGCATGCAGCGAACCACACTCGAGAGCGAGAGGTCCCGCCCAAGCACTGCCACGAGATCGTGGCGCTGCACGGCCCATCGGTCGCACACCTCTAGGGTGTGCTGGGCCGTGTCCTCCGCAGCGCCACAATGGTGGCAGGCTGGCGTAGGCTCCCTCCTGGCGACCCTACACAGGTACGCACCGAAGCATCCATGCCCGGTGAGCACCTGTGTAAGGCGGAAGGTGAGGGGTTTCCGCTTGCGGCGCATCCACGCCGCAAGGACCGGACGCAGTGCCGCGGCCGTATGTTGGCCGTACGGTGACTGCTCCAGGACCTCACCCCACCTTCGTACCAGCCACTGCTCTCCCAGCCTTTGGAACCGCCTTAGCTCCTCCCACGAAGGGACCTCGCCATGTGACCTCCTCTCTGACATGAGGAGGTTCGTCTCGGCAAGGACCCTTGCCGTGAGCTCCCACGGCGGTTCCCCCGCCAGGGCAGTAGCTGCCACCCAGGAGACTGTACGGTAGCCCCTGATTACCCTCACTGCTATGACCCGCTGCGCTCTTCGCAGCTGGGCCCTATTGCGAGCAGTGAGGGAATCCGCCCATATGGGGGCTCCGTACAGAGCTACACTCCGGCAGACTCCGGAGTATAGCCGCCTGCAGGCCTCGCTGGGCCCTCCTATATTTGGAAGGAGTCGACCCAGCGCTGATGCCACCCTCACGACCTTCGGCCCCAGTTGCTGAAAATGGGGGCCGAAGGTCCACCTCCCGTCCAGGGTGAGTCCGAGACACTTAAGGGTTGGACTCACCCTGACCTCCGTCTCTCCGATAAGGAGTCGTGCACCCGGTGGGGGTCCTTTCCTCCCAGGTCCGCGGAATAGCAGGGCTTCGGTCTTGTCTAAACGTACCCGAAGCCCCAATCGCTCTATGCGGCCGACTACTAGGGCTGCCCCCTCCTCAGCCAGCCGCGCGGCCTCCTGATAGGTCCTCCCCCGGAACATGATGTAAGTGTCATCTGCATAGCAGATGACATCTGTTCCGGGGAGGATGCCGCTCCGCAGGACCCAGTCGTAGCCGACGTCCCAGAGGTTTGGACCCAGAACCGAACCTTGGGGGACGCCGCACTCGACCTTCCGCCTCTCTAAGGACCCCGACCGATCCTCGAACACGATCTCCCTATCGGAGAGATACGCGTCCAACAGCCTCCCGAGATACGGAGGCACTTCGAAATAGTTCAGTGCCTCGCGTATTACGCTGTGGGGGAGACTGTTGAAGGCGTTGGCGATGTCCAAGGAGACCGCCACCACCACCTCCCTCCCGTGTTCCGCTTCATCCGTCACCGACTTCAGGCGCCTCACAGCGTCGACGGTCGACCGACCGGTCCGGAACCCGAACTGCGAATCTGACAGTCCGGGCCCCGGACCCTCCTCCAAGTGCCGAACGAGGCGGGAGGCTATTACGCGTTCAAACGCCTTGCCCACCTCGTTCAGTAACACGATCGGTCGCACCGCCGACGCACAGTCCGGTGGTCGCCCGCCCTTAGGTAACAGGACGAGCCGACCCTCCTTCCACGCCTTCGGGAACTGACCGCCCTGTAAGCAGCGGTTGAACAGTTCCCGAAGGCTGTCTTCGAGGTGCACGAGAGCTATGGATAGAACTCTCCCGTGCACCCCGTCCGGACCAGGCGCCCTTCTCTTACTACGGAGGCGGGACAGAACCGCCTCCATTTCCAAGTCGGTGACGGGTGGCGGAACACCCTCCTCCATCGAGCCCGGCGTCGGTCGGGCCATCCGCGGCGGAGCGAAGCCTGCCGGGGTGTCCGGGAATAACTCCCGGACGATGTTCCCCAGCAGATCCGGCTGGAGCGTTTCCGTCAGTGGGGCCGACTGGGCGCGAAGCTTGTCTCGCGCCCTTTTATACGGTCGGCCCCACGGGTCATTCTCTAGACCCTCCACCAGCTCCAGCCACGCTCGCTCCTTGGCCCGACTGATGGCCAGCTGCAGGATCTCCCTTTTGGCTTTGTAGACCCTGAACAGCCGGCCATCACGCTCCTCGTCCTGGGGACGGCGCCGCCTGCTGCGAACGTAGGCGCGGCGCGCCGCATCGCAGGTGGCGCGAAGGTCGGCCAGCTCGGCCGACCACCAGTACACCGCCCGTCGAGGAGGGGGAGGACCCCAAACTCTTGGCATGGCTGCCCGGCAGACGTTAGTGAGCACGTCGCCAAAGCAGCCAGCCATTTCGTCCACCCCCAAACCTTCCAACGACGGGAGGCTCCAGCGGCCAACGATGGCCGCCTCCTCCGCCAGTTCCCGGTTGAGCTTAGAGAGTGCCCAACGCGGGAAACTGCTACGTCCCCCGGACACCGACGCCGAGCTCGATGCGGAGGCTGGAGACACATCGAACCGTTTGTAGCGATGGTCCGAGAGTGTCTCCACCTCCGTAACAACCCTCCACCCTGCCACCCTGCGCGCGAGGTCGGGAGTGGCGAACGACAAGTCCACCACTGAACCGCCTGTCCGCCGCACGCAGGTGAGGACCGTCCCTGTGTTGAGTAGGGACAGTCCCGAGGCCAGAGCCCACTCCTCCACTTCCCTCCCCTTCGGATCGGTGACACGAGAACCCCACGCCGAGGACTTGGCGTTGAAGTCCCCTGCCACCATGACGGGGAGGGGGGCTAGCCTCCTGATCAGCGGCCCTAGAGCATCGAGGAATTGCTCTAGGGCGGCTAGGTTGCGATTCGGGGAGAAGTAGACTCCTACTACTACCATATCTCCCCGAGCAGCAACGACGTATCCTGGTCCCCTCATTCTGGGTATGAGAGGGGGGCCAGCACCTGGCCTTACCACAACTGCGACGGAGCCTTCAGAGTCCCCAGCCCAATGCGGCAAGGGAGGAACAAAATAAGGCTCCGCCACAACCGCCACATCGATCGACCACTCCGCCATCGACTGCAGGAAGAGGTCCTGAGCCGCGGCGGAGTGGTTCACGATTCCCTGAAGGAAGCCGAGATGTCCTGGCATTACTCGGACATCTCGGCCTCAGGCGCCACCAGACCCCTCCCCGATGAACTTGGGGAGGAGATAAACTTGCCACGAACTGATGGGGGGTTGCACGCTCTACCCCCCATCACATGATCCGCCTTCTTGCCCGCGGCTAGGCAGACCGCGCACTGGAGCTCCGCCTGGCAGCCGGCCGCCTTGTGGCCCGGCTGACCGCAGCGGTAACATAAGCCGCTGCGGTCTGTTTCGGAGGGGGGGCACAGACACGCTGAATGCCCCTTTCCCAGGCATCTATAACAATGCCTGGGACGAACCCCCTCATGCTGAAGCCGCACCTTGCTCCAGCCGATGCGAATCGCGCCAAGCTGGAGCAGCTTTTTTGCAGCTGCCAGCGGGCACGACATTCGCACCGAGCCGACCCCCCGTGGGCCGAGATAAATCTCCCCGACCCACACCTGCTCCATTGAGCAGCCCCCTTCCGCAGCTACTGCCGCTTTTATGCCTTCTCTCGTCGCGGTCTCGTCTAGACCCGTCAACCTAAAATTTTTTTGACGGGTCTGACCACATCAGCGACGCCCGCCAACAACGCACCTATTTTCTCAGCCAGAACATCCGCTTGTACGGCGCTGGCACGTCCCGGCACTTCGATAAGGCGTGCCCCTGTGGCCGCCGTTCGCACTCTTAAGGGCCCAATCCCCAGCTCATCAACTTTGATGTGCTGTTGGGCCCTGGTCAGTACAGAGGAATAGGTCTCCCCCTGCTGAACTGCCTCCGGCCGAAGCTTAATGATGACGGCGGAGGAGCTTGGGAGCACGAGTTTAGCTCCTTTCTTCTTGGCCTCTTTGGAGGCTGGCGGCGTGTTCTTGGCCTTGGCCTTTTTTGGCGCCTTGCGTTTGGCCACCACGGACCAAGCCTCCGTAGGTGCCGGAGCTGTAGGCTGCACAATCTCCGGAGCTGCGGAGCGCACCGACACCGTGGGGAGTCCCGCTCTTAGGGGAGCTTTTTGGGGCTCCATGGTCACCTTGGGAGCGGATGGACCGAAGCTGGTCCACTCCGCTCCCTTCTTGCTCTTCTTCGACGAGGAGCCAGGAGCCGGTCCAGCCTCTGCGCGTAACGGCAGCGAGGGGAATTCCTCACGAGTCGCCCTGCACCGCGGTGCAGCGACCGGCTCAGGCAAGATCGGCGAACGTTCTCGCGCAACCGGCGCCATCTGTTTCACCTTGGTGGGCTCCTTAGCCGCATTTTTCCTATCGGCTGCCAGCGGCGGTCTCATTTTAACGGGAGGCGGCAAACGGTCCTCCAGAACGGCTAGGCGACCATCGACGAGGTTGCCCACAAGCCTCGCAATGTTGCTCTCCAGTATGCCCAACTGTTCGCTGGACATTGGAGAGCCCCTCTCTTTGGCCACAGCAGTCCTGGCCTCTTCGAAGTCGCGCTTGTAGGCGCGGACCTCATCTCGGAGATTCGTCACCTCCCTTTGGAGCCTATTATTATTGGCCCTGAGACGACGAGTCTCCTCCACTACTGTTCGCGCTGCAAGCGCATCCAAAACCGCCCGAACGACTCCAGTGGCCCGCCGAATCTTGTTGGCGTAGCCACCCTTCAAATTCGTCGATTTATTTGCGACGCCAAGGATCTCCATAAGGTTGCCTTCCGCTGCCTCCATTAGTTCTTCCGGTCCCATCGTGTCAACATCGATATCCAGGAGACCGGGAGGGATCGACTGAACCTCGCCCTCGCCTTGAGTTGCCTTAATGTAGGCCCGCTTTTCCAAGGCAGCCACAAACTCGGCCTCGCGGGCCACCTCAGTACGCTCCCTCAGAGCCTGGCGAGCACTCGCGAGCCTGCCCTCAGTCCTCTGGGACCTACCACGTTTGGCGGTGGTCTTACCCACCATAGCATCAGGGTCGATGCCCTCAGTTTCAGAGCCGGATACCTCTGAGAACAATCGCTTGTTCCCATGGGCGTCCGACTCCGACATAGACCAGTCCGCGACTCGTTGGGGAGTTCCAAACAACTCCTCAAAAGTCACACCAGCACGAACGCGGCCTGATTCGCGCCTCTCCGGTCCATTTTCCACAAGAGTCCCACTTGAACTCCTCTTTCCCTTCTCTACACTCCTAACGTCCCCAAACTCAAGCGTAAGCCCTCGTCCGGAACGACTTTTACCCCCCCCTTCACTTTCCCCCCCATCGCCATCAGCTCCCTCTACACCCTTTGGCATGGTGCCAAAAAGTAATTGGTCACCTACCAGAAGAAGCCTGGCAGGCGACCTACAAATGTATAAACAACTCGTCTATACCTTAAACCTAACCTAAACTAAGTAAAAACCCAAATAACCACCACCTAGAAAAAACAAAAACCACACCCAGATAAAAGAACAAAAGTAAATAACTATATACACAATGTCCCCTCCCCCGTGGAAGTCACCACCGCAGAACAACACCGGGACAAACTCGTCGACCGGAGGTGTTCCACAAGGGTGACTCCTTAGTTCGAATTCTTATACAAAATAAGTATAAGAACTCGAAACCTACAAAAAATTATATCTCCAAAACTCCTTGGAATTTTAAGACAAACAATGCCTCCAAAAATTCGTCTCGCCAATGCGCATCGATTGCCACCCTGAACTCCAACATCCGTAGGTACATACACCCTCCACCTAAGGAAGTTAAAGCTCACCTAATCTAGCCCTAGATCAGGGTTTCCCAATCTTTTTTTCACGGCGGGGGGTATAAATAAAACTTTCATTGATTTTTATATTCCAAAACTTGTCGGAAACTCCTTCCCTGAACGAAATTTTTGAATAATTTACGTCTAATAAAACCAGGGCACTTAGTCAAGAATCAAGATGCATTCGATAATTTCGACGGCGAAGTTTGAAATCAAAAACGTATGGGACATAAGTCATCTCTAAGTGACATGTCGCTCGCGATTCCTTATGTCAAATCCCATACATTTTGTTTTCGAACTTCGCCGTCGAAATTATCGAATGCACCTTGACTAAAGGCCCAGTACTAGATGTGGTATAAGTCAAGCCGATCATATACGAATCGGGCCGCGGAAAATATAGACTTAGAGCTCTGTGGTTTTAAATACACCTCACAATTTCATAGAGATATTTTTAGGTAGGACGCTGATTGATTTCTTATGTTTATGTGAATATAGTTCATTGTTTTAGACACTTACGGATTTTGTCGCTGTGCACTTTTCTTTTTCCCGACGTTTCGGCTACTTTCCGTAGCTAAGTAGCCGAAATGTCGGGAAAAAGAAAAGTGCACCGCGACAAAATCCATAAGTATTTAAAACAATAGGACACTGTCCACTTATATTGATCAGTGAACAGTGAATGCATGCAACTACTACTAAGTACTACTGCATAGTTACAATTATTATCAACATTGAATTCAAAGCTACATCGAAGGAGAAATAAACCAGCTGCAAAAGCACAGTTTCTAGAGATTAATGACTGGA